>MU223610.1:3492583-3530639 GCA_018584345.1 Thuja plicata
GTTGGATTATGTGAGCACTAAAGAACAATTAGCAGATATTTTTACAAAGCCATTATCAAAAGATACTTTTGAGTATCTCAGGGAGAAGCTGGGAGTAATTCCCTTTCCCGAGTCTAATTAGAATTTGCAACAAGAACATTAGTCCTTGGTGACTGATGAATGGTTGACTACTCTACTTGTAGAGCAGTATTTGTGCCTAATGGTGTTTAACACCCTTTGCCATTGATGTCAAAGGGGGAGAATATACTCTGGGGGAGTATACAGTTAGAAGAACAACAACAGTAAAGAGGAAATTTTGATGAGGATATTGAGAAGATTGTAAAAAGAAGGAAGACACTTTGAGTTGATGATATCATATGTTTCCATCAATGTCAAAGGGGGAGATTATTGGAGATTTTCTTCTGTGCAAATAATTGATTGTATGCTTGTCATTGATGACAACATATAATATACAATAGTGTTCTATATGCAATTATCAGTACAAATGTTTTGGAGCTATGTGTGTCTACTTTCGAGATGTATACATGTTCTAGATGCTATGTGCATTCACGCAAAGTCAGATATGAAGTTTCAGTTGAGTTATGTTAATCAGTTATGACAGTTGCAGTGACTGAAGATTATCTGTGAAGAACCGACGTAATTACATTATTTCTTGAGTTATGCCTATCTTTGGGATATGCGTGTTTGTATTCATGTTTATTTATGAGTTAAAGATAATTATCTAAAAGCGCCAAATGCGTTCTATCTGAATTGTGAAGTTGGAGTTAATTTGGTGGAGCCAACTCTGTGAAGCGTCGCGTCTATTTAGTTTGGGTTGCGTGATTCTAAACAGGTTGCGTGCTTGATGTGGCTGACTAAAGAAGTATTGAAGGGAATCCTAAAGCCGACAAAGATCACATCTTTTGGGAAGATACTTATAGTAGTTCATTTGGTGAACGCTAAGTGTGAATGATAAGAAAAGTGACATAAAAAGTACATAACAAAATGTCCGTTATTATGGGATAGTAGAGACATTTCATTCATCAAGAAAAGATCTATGTGAAGAAGTGGAAGTATACAACACACTGGAACTGATCAAGACAACAGGTCTACTCAAATAGTTCATTTATTAGATATAGTGCATCTCTGTTTTACTGAAGGTTGCAACCTTCATCATTTTAGCAGTGAGCTTTTGGACAGTGAGTCCTCACCCCTAACAGGGTTAGATCCTTAACCAAGTCATTGTACTTATTGCATTGTAAAGAAAAACTCCTAACAGGGTTATAAGATCTCCTAATAGGGATAATTATACTCAAGTACAGTTCTTTGTGGGTGCTAATTCCCACCGGGGTTTTTACCTATTTGGTTTTTCTGTAACCAAAATTGTTGTGTTCTCTATTGTGTTATTTGTATGTGCATTTGCTTTATGTTAATTTATATCTAAGTGAAGAAAATAATTAAAATAATTGATAACTGATTCACCCCCCTTCTCAAATATCCTTTGGGACTATTCCAATAGATTTGAAATTGTCCTTTATAATATAGGGTAAATTGATCACGTACTCACAAAATTGTACGGCCGACTAACTTTTTTGTTCACGAAAAAGCACGTCCCTTCAAATTCAATAAAAAAAACCTTTTAAAATTAAATTACTTTTAATTGATCAAAATTCATTTACCAGAATTTTAAAAACAATGGTTATTATATATTTAATTTTAGATCTCATTTCTATATACTAACATAGATATATCTATAATTGTATTTTGATAATAATAATAATTAGTGATTACATTTTGGTGTGCAATGGCTACTGTCAAAGAGGTTTGATTAGGTTTTTGGTCTATATTTTGCATACATTTGTGCAATAGAGGAGGTGAATTGTTTGATTAAATATAAAAATAATACATAAGGTCGATTGGTAAGCCATATGAAAAGTGAAGTTGTTTGTGCAATAAAGGTTTCAATGGAGAAGTGATAGCTAAAAATTAGCTATGCATATACTTTCAGGGATCCAAGCATAATTGAAATAAAACCTCTAAGTTAGGGAGATAATCAGGCTCCAATACTAACAAGTTCATGTGTGTGTGTTTGTAAGGTGTGGCGGGGGGGGGGGGGGGGGGGGGGGGGGGCNGGGGGGGGGGGTGTAGGAGGGGAGCATGTGTGAAATATATAAGAATGGAAGAGAAAAGGAACTTAAACAATCCAAGAGCTAGGTGAGGGAGATAATGTTACCATGAGAAAACCAAATCCAAGAGCATTCACTAAAAATGAGCCAAAGGAAAAGGAGACAAAATGTTTTATAAGGGGAAATGCAAAGAAAATCCCCTTGTGATATTATGAATGAGGCCATATCCTAGAGAGAGAGAGAGATGCTAATTACAATAACTTCATCCAAAAGAAATGAGAGAGGAGCATATCTTAAATAGAGATGAGAGAGAGGAGTTAGAATGTAACTCCCAAGTCTATGAATGCCACCATTCATAAGTGTGTGAGACAAGTGTCAAAATCCTCTTAAGGAGGAATACACTAATTTCCTTATTAAAGGAATTTTATAAAATGAGTTGACCTCCCAATTGGACTAGACAACACCATACATGTAGGGATTCCATAGGAATCTCCTAATTAAATAAATAAATACAAGGAAAGATTAGATATTCTAACACCCCCCTTTAATCTTTACTTTGGGTGTTTACAAAAAAGGTATGAAACCCAATTTTTACAGAAATCTACAACTTGATCTTCAATATAAGGAAGAAATTGTATTGTCTTGAAGTTTGCAAGTGGTCTTATTGAAATGTGATGTACAAGAAGCTTTGGTAGAGCCAAGAGAAGTGGAAGAGTCCTTTAAATGTGTTCAAGTAGAAGTATATGCACATCTTCAAGTAGTATTGTGAATCATAGGACATGTGTAAATGAATTGATGTCTTTAATGTGCCTTGATGGATCACCTTAAACATAGAACATGAAAACAAGGCAATTATCCACAAGTAGAATTCCATCTCATATTCAAGTTAGTATATCTTTGAAATTTGTAAGATTAGAAGGTAATTTTAAGAAAACTCTCATAGTGTAAACTAAGATAGAGGGTTAAAGATAAGTGTAATTTGTTCACCAAAATTCAATAGATCTAACATGATATGAAGATAAACTAAATGCTTAATGTTTCAAAATGAACAAGTTAGGTATGAAAGTATTTATCAATGCTCTTATAAAGGAACATACTAATGCACAAATGACCACAAACAAGGCCAACTAATGAGACTTGCATCAACACTACATCAATCACATGGATATAGACAATCCATTAATGAGTCATCCCACTACAAGTGAATGGGTCTAGAAACCACCACCTATATGACCCACCATCTAAGCAATGAAGTATGCAATGCATTATCACATAAGTATATTTTGAAAAGAAATAAACGATGACATCTTTCTTACACCAAGAGTTGAAATGACTGTAAAATAAAATCAATTCTTGTGAATGCAACAAGGCTTTCTCCACGTGATTATGCATATAATGCAAATTAAAAACACCATACCACATCATTGCATCTACCATCTAAAGTAAATATGAAAGATTCTCTATATATACCTTGATAATTTGAGATATCAAGGCAGGAACAAGATATGACTGCAAGATGATATAGAAAATATATTATTATCTAAAATTCAACAATCTACAAAACTGAAGAAAATATCAAAATATTCATGAAAGAAAAGCATGTTACTACTTAGAGAGTATATTAAGTCACACGCCTACAATATAAATTTTGAAAAAATAACAAGAAAGAATAAGAACAAGCATTCACCCTCAAAAGGGTTGCCTTTGGAATCCTCGTTAAGTATTTCATCTATTTTATTTCCACAAAATGCTTATGGAAATTATGTGAAGTGATACCTACTCTAAGCAATTGATGCATCAAATTCTGGATGTCGAAATATTTCTAGTTATACAAGTAGAATCCTTACAACTGAGAGAAATGTATTAATTAAAAGAAAACAAAATTCATGATGTTTCCAACCTATCCTACTTTAGTCAAAGGAAAGAACTTAGCTTCAAGGAGAATACTACAGATAGGTGGGAAAGGCTAAAATAATTTCAAAGATAACCAACATGTTCTTATCCATTAGTTTAAAGCTACAAAGGGATCTTTTTATATTTGGCTGGGTGAGCTTATGAAATCTTATAGCTATGGAAGGATCTTTGGCCATGCCTTCTCATTGTCATAGTACTAAAATAACTAGAGTTCAATACAAAGGGAAGTTCACCATTTCAAAACTTTAAAATGTCTTTCCATTATTGAAACATTCAATTTTGTATCTAAGAGATTATCCACACTCCGAGTCTATGCATACTCAAACTATTAGACCAATGAAGTTGAAGACAATAGCAAGACTAATATACAGTAGCAAAGAACATTCATTCAATGATGCAAGAATTGCATCTTGTAATTTAGGCCTTTTGACAAATTCCTTCTGTGTGATCAGTATTAGGACCAAACCGAGATAATCTTATATATCTTAAATGCCGATTGATATTGTAAGAATTAAGATATTTCTTTACCGTATAGACATTTCTTTTGTCAACTATTGTATCTAAGAATGTAAGAAGAGCACCTTGTAATTTATGGTTTTCAAAACTTACCTTGAGGTATTAAGATTCTTAGTTGATAGTAATTTATCTTTGAAATATTATTTGACTTGATATTTTATAAAAGTTATTATCATAGTTCTTCACAATTTTTTTAACAAAATTTATCAATATAAGAAATTAAATATTCATATTCTTAGATTTGCATATTTTCTCACTCTCATTATTAATAACTCAAATTTAGTTAAATGCACTATTTATTGCATTCTGTATTATTGAAATTATCAAAATGTACAACCATTGATTTATTGATTCTACCCATCTATATTGTGTACTACATTATACAATTTCCTTGTTAAGTAGTGTAAAGCATCTAAACAATATTTTTATTAATTTTTATGAATATTAAATAGTGTTTCAAAATTTGATATCTCTACCCATTTCTTATTTATATTTTTGGAAAATATAGATATAACACTTATACAATACTAAAATAAAATTACTCATATTTTCTAATTAATTATTATTAAAATATTATATTGTTCTTACAAATAAATAAGAAACTATAATTTCTTTATGAACGCATTCCATACACCTTGTAGGTCTACAAATGTTATTATAAAAATATACATTAATTTAAATAAAAATAAATAAATAAATAAAATAGCAAACTTCTTGAAAAAATTGACCAAATCATTAACCCAGAAAAGTTTCGTGTTTCATTTATAAATATTTCTTGAACTCTATATTTCATTTCGAAATGTCTCAAACTGAAGCACAACATGGGATTTCTGTCCAAAACAACAGCTTGGCGCTACATTAAATCTTCCCCCAACTTATATAGTTTTTTGGTCTTCTTTCACTTCCTTTTCCAGAGCGTTGACAAGGTTCTCAAAATAATGTCAGTGGCATTTGTGAGGGTTTCAAACCTGATACGAAATTCATTAAATTCTTCTGCAGGCTTTTGGCTTTCAATAAAAACCTGCACCTCTTCCTCAACACACTGATGAAGTCGTTCTAGATGAGATTCGGTATAAGCTTGGGAATCCTCAAATAAATTCTTGTGGGCAATTTCATTATCAGTGAGATAATAGCCATAAGCATATGTCCACTTCAACACCCTTCTGCATTCAACAATCTCAACCCATGCATCTCTCACAAATTTAACATGTGATTCAGATAACCATTGTATGTCACCCAACCGTTTGATCTGAAAATCCTCAGCATGCTTCAGATCTAACACTGCTTTTGCCCTCGATTTTTCATGTGCTATCCATCGTTCATAATAATGATTGTATCTGTCCAAGGATTGTTTAATGGCCTCCTCCTGTATTCTCTTTATTTTCTCTTCCTCTGATTCAGATTTCTGAATCTGTCTCCCCTGTTCATCAACTTCAAATCTGTTGCAAGCATAAAAATCAGAGTGTCCTTGCCAATCCCCAAGGCATAACCAGAAAAAGTGGTGGAGGCATGGAGGCACACATGTCATATGCATGCAACCCTCACGTTTTTCAATTGCACGCCCACATTTTGGGCAGGGCTTTGTATTAACAACTTTCCAGTTCTCTGTTTCTGCATTGTCTGTGTTCTTCAACACCCATTTCTCAACTGTATCACAATCTACAGGGCGATGCTTCTCCTGTGAGCAGCTCCAGTAAAAACTATAAGAGCACTTGCATGTCACATCATAGCATTGTGTGATTCCACTCTCCAATTCCACAGCATACTCACACCCACGAGCAGGGCACCATTTGATTCTTCTATTTTGCTCAACATGTGATTCCACAAGAAATTGCCCATATTTTCTTCTGTCATGTTCATCTGTAATGAAACAGAGCACGGTGTCCTCCCCCACAGCAGCCCCACATTTCGGCTGTGGACATCTCAAACTGAGACACCCAATCCCATTTTCCCTGATTGAGATCTGAATGTAGTTCACCCAACAGTCATTGCAGAAATAATGGGCACACTCAAGGGCTTTCATGTCAGTAATGCAGTGGGTTTCCATGCAGATGGAACAGTATAACTGTTTGTCAGCACTGAACTGTTCAATTGGAGCCTTGTGAAACAGTCCTGAATCTGTTCGTACTTTCTGCTCGTTCTGAAACCATTCATCCAGCAAGTCTGCAACATTCCAGTTGAAATGGTGGAGGAGAATGAGAGAGTGGGGTAGGGATAAACAGCAGAGGGAAGAAACAGAGTGGATGGCCTCCTTCTGTCTGTCACGAATGTCTTCTGAGCTCAAAACTGAATAGCACTTGATGTCACTCTTCTTCTTCTTTGCCGAATAATTCTCAAAATAAATCTCTGCTGCGTACTCCATTTTGCGAGTGCCTTCTTTGTAATCGATTTCTTTTCTTGTAATTGAATTGTTTTTGATGCTGATGTTAAGTGGATTCAAACCTGTCCTTTTAATATAGGTAAATCAATTAAGCATATACATTAAATTATATTATATGACCAATATACTACTAGAGTCAGCAGACCTTTAGCCAATTTCTTTTTGAAAAATAAAAAATTAAAAACTAAAAACTAAAAACAACAATAGACACCAATTTCACCATAAAGTTATGATATTGTTATTATTTGTATATAAATATGTATATTCACTTATTTCATCTCTATATGCTTTACAATAAAATTATTTATAATTTTCTTTTAATTATAAATGGCAATGGTACTCTCTTGCAATGACTAGTCGAAAAAGTTCAATTACAAAAAAAACATTGGTCCATTTTTTTATATATTTATATAATATAAAATATAAATGTGAATTATTTTATTGAATATATAAGATACTTGAAGTCAGTTGGATTAAGTTTTAGTGAAATTTCAATGAAGATTGTTGAGAGGTACTTGAATTGGTTCTAATGATTGTAATAGCTATTTATATGCAATATTTTGGACAACATTGCACCATAATTGTGAGTTTAAAGCTGTTATTGCTTATGCTGACCACTCATAATTGAATGAAATGTATCCCTTACTAAAAATCAACCAATCATGTGATGCTACATCAATTGCACAATTATGGGTGTTCCTTTTGCACGACCATTGGTTTCACATTTTTAATTTTTTATAGCTATTTTGGACAGCTTAGCAAAAAGAATACCAATGTGGCATCATATTTGATGATGTGACCCTCGAACCTTAGTTATAAGTAAGGGACTTAGAGTGATTTGAAATTTCCATATAAGATTTTGAGAAGTGCAACATTAAAGTGCTCAACCAATCCTCTCCCTATATCTTACTCACTCGAGCGTCATGAATTCAACAATAAATGAATTTAACAACAATCTTATCAATAACAAGTCAAAATTTCGATTAGGGCTAGTTTGTTTGGTGGAATTGGGATGGAATTGTCATTGTCAAATCTCGGAGTTGACATATTTTATATTTGTTTTCAAAATATAAAAATAGAATAGAAATTTGTTAATTCTTATTTACCCCAAATCCAACATTTTAATTTTCCATCTAAAAAAATGAAATTGAAAAATGAATTCCAATTCCACTTAAATGAAAATTAGAAATAAATCATTTTTTTTTAAATTTTTCACGTATTAGCAACATCAAGATGAATGTAAACAGAAAACCTCCTCCTTTTAACTGGTATTACTTCTTCACGTCGTTGGCCATTCTCATGTCGAATACAATGATATTAGTGTATGTTCAAGAGAATGCCGAGGATTTGGCATCGTGGCGTCTACGAGTTTCATATCCATACTCATTTTCTTCTGTGGGACACCTAAGTACAGACCCAGGGTTCCAGATGGGAGTCCAATCACTCGGATTTCTCAGGTTTGGAAATCCTAAAATCAATAGATACTTATTTTATTTCAAAGGGAATTATTGTGGTGCATTGTAAACAATCAGAAGTTTATATATAGTTTCTTCGTTTTGAAACAGGTGTTGGTTGCTGCTTTCAAAAACCGTGATTTACAGGTAAGTGCATAGCCTAACAAACCCAGTCTTATTGACGTCAAGTGTCTTGATAAGGCAACCATAGAAGAATAATAGCATGGCAGCAAAGATCCCTGGAAAAAAGCCTGCACAAAGAGACAAGTGGAGGAAGTAAAACAAGTTATAGCAAGAATGACACCAGTGCGGATCACAAAGATCATCTATTCAGTTCCAAATGCAGAAAATGCATCTTCTTATTATGAATTCTAGATTAATCAAAAGATTTCAATCATATTCTAAAAACCATTTTTCCCCCTCAATCAAAAGATTTCAACCATATTCTAAAAACCTTTTTTTCCCTAAAACTTCCCAAATTATCAAACTTCCCGAATTATCAAATTGTCAAAGTGTCAAATACTAAACTGTGATAATTCCCATTAAACTTCATGAATGATCAAATTGTCAATTACTGGACTTTGATAATTCCCATGTCTTACAAATTTATACTTACCTACATAGTGGAAAAATGCAACTACAATTCTGAAAGGAAGGTACTTGGATGTGACCCTTAACAACACAACTGAAACCATTGCTTATATTTCCGAATCATTTTAATCCACTTTTCCAGAAGCTTCAGCACTTGATCACACCCAACGACAGGCGATCCACCTGAAGACGAGACCCATTAGTCAGCCCTGCTATAGTTGGTATCCAAATCTTGGGATTCCGTCATTAAATTTTGCTAACAGGTAGCTTACTTTTGAGATAAGTGTTCCACACTACTCTCTTATTTCTAGAAAGGGAGGTATGGTATATTCACTTCTTATCATTTTTTTATTAATCATAGTTAGTTGTGATATTGTTACACTTTTTAAATATAGGTATGGTATATTCACTTATTTCATCTTTATATAATTTACATTAAAAATATTTATAATTAGCAATGGTATTCTTGTGCAATGAATAGTGGAAAAAGTTCAATTAGAAAAAAAAATTGGTCCATTTTATATATATTTATATAATATAAAATATAAAATGTGAATTGTTTTATTGAATATATAAAATACTTGAAGTCAGTTGGATTAAGTTTTAGTGAAGTTTCAATGAAGATTGTTGAGAGGACTTAGTACTCAAACTGGTTCTAATGATTGTAATAGTTATTTATATTCAATATTTTGGACAACATTGCACCATAACTGTGAGTTTAAAGTTCTTATTGCTTATGACGACTACTCATAATTGAATGAATGTATCCCTTATTCTAAAAAGCAACCAATCATGTGATGCCACATCAGTTGCACAAGTATAGGTATTCCTTTTGCATGACCCTTGGTCTCACATTTTTAATTTTTTATAGCTATTTAAAATATAGTAGTTCATTATGTTTCCATATCAAGGAGCTTAAACATGGGCTTTTGTCTCCTCATGCCCAATATCTCAAAATCCCCCTAACCGTCCTTCATAATCTTCTTAAATTCCTTCTATTGGTTAGGAGACCTTCTCTTTTTTATTTCTAATTCTATATTTAGTAAATGTAATGTTTCCTAAAATCACAGATCTCTAACAACTATTTTTAAATATAGCAATTACAGTTAGGGTGGCGTTCCATGGAGGGGGTTGTTAGAGCTTTTTCTTGCAGAATCCTAATGAAGCATTTATGCTTAACTCTATGATTCCCAACTCTTGATTCAACCAAGCAAAAGTCTAATTAACAAGGACTGAATCCTTCTTCACTTTGAGCTCCACAGACTCAGGTGGGTGTACCTCTTATGACTTACTGCTTCTCAATAAATCATACAGTGGATTGGTTTCTCACACTGATTTGCTAATGCCCTTTACTGCAACTGTTGATAACAAGTCCTGCAAATGCTAACAAAAAATCTTATGCAGAGCTTTACAAGCCAAACAATGAACTTGACAAGAGAAAATACCAGTGCAATACTTGGATTCTCATCCTTCTTCTCGTTGAGCTTCAATCTCAGGCAGACGTACCTAATGATTCACTTCTTCAAGGAATCAACAATAATGTCTGTATTCTTCAATACATATCATAGACATCTATGTTCTTCAACAAGAAAATAAAATATTATTTAGAATTTATGGATTGATGATGATAAATGCATAACTAGTACAAACCAGTGCCTAATCCAGGGCAAAGAGTCAAAAGAATATATATTCACAGAAACCTTTTAATAATAACACTCTTAGAATCTAAATGAAATTCCTTACAGATCATCTTCTCATTCCCATACCCATGTATCAAATTCTTATCTAAATATTGAACCCTCTAAAACTACCCTTAAGAATTACCCCTCCCTTGGAAGAAACTCAAGAACAATCTCATAATCTACCTTGTAAATAGTATATTGAACTTTCCTTACAAACTCAACACACAAGAATTCAAATATAAGCACACAAAGAAATTAAAGATATGCAAAAGGAATCCCATTGTATTTTATTAAAATCTCTCAATTTCAATACATTCACAATGACAAAATTCTTAAACTAGACAAAAAATCATAAAACTGCTTCACAGTTGTAAATTCACCATCCTTAACAAATACATTAAACTTTCTATTTATAGTATACACTAGCCATCTTGGAATCCTGGAAGAAACAAGATGCAACAAGCTTCGTATGGCTAGGAAAATAAAAAAGCACTAGAAGACAAAAACAATTACAATCTTCAGTTGGTGAAGGAGGAAAACTTGAGTAGCTCCTTTGCAATCATTTTAAATCTTTTACAGTTGGCACCTTTGTCCACAAATATTCAGGGTAACTTTTGAAAGTTGTTATGAGACATAGTGACTGCCAATACAGGCTAACATACACTATTCTTTGTGATAATTAACCTCCCCGTGCTCATTGATTAGGTGCCAAGTGTCACTTCATTGTTCATCGACTGCCTCCAAGTCTATTGTTGTTGGCTTCTTCTTCTTGGGCTTAGTGTTGTTGTCCCACAGTGTAACCTCATCCTCTATTGGCCAGTTGAAGCTCTTGATATTCTGCAATTGCTTTAGTTGCATCTCCCACATGGCATTAGTGATATCCCTTAAATTTGCAACAAACTTGACAAAGTCTACTTTTGCTTTAAATATTTCATCTAGGGCCTTTTTAAACTTATCCATATCCAAAACATTTTCCTCTGTTAGGAAAATTTCCTTCTTTGGCAACAAGGTGTCAAATTCTCCTCTCCACTGCTTAACAACTTTCACTTCATCAATTTCATTTTTTATTGGAGGGATGAATTTACTGAAATCAGGACCAAACATTATTAACCTTGATTGAACTTGATTTACCTTTCCCTTGAAAAAGGATAAGGATGTTCC
Source organism: Thuja plicata (assembly GCA_018584345.1). NCBI lineage: Eukaryota > Viridiplantae > Streptophyta > Pinopsida > Cupressales > Cupressaceae > Thuja > Thuja plicata. The sequence goes on from MU223610.1 coordinate 3,504,387, forward strand.
AATTTTCTAAATCATCTCTCCAACTTGGCTAACTGATTCTGGAAGATTTGGCCTATGAGTTTGCAATGCTTCTAGCCTCTCAAATAAAGATGCCCTACCAGACCAGACACTGAAAAGTGGATCCAAAGTTGCTACTGAATCATTTACCTCCTTTTCAATATCAGACAACTTGATGTATGCCTTGTGAACTGCATCTATCTTTCCTTTTGATATCTCAATTCTATGCTGCAAGATATTTAACAGGGCAGAAAGAGAGACAACTTGATGTATGCCTTGTGAACTACATCTATCTTTCCTTTTGATATCTCAATTCTATGCTGCAAGATATTTAACAAGGAAGATATTCAACTATCTCAATTTATTGTGTAGGCTCCTCAGTGACATTAGGCTGGCAATTTCCACTTCTTGCACTGGAGGAGGAAGAGCCTTGGAAGCCTCTTCCAACTTTACCTTTAGTTCCTCCAATTGTTCCTCTAATGCTTGTATTTTCATTGGCCTATTTTCCCTATCCTTTTCCAAAACCATTGTTTCATCAAAGAGCCTTCCATATCTTTGTGAAAGTTTCTCTGTTTTTGCTTCATTTAGGCAGGCAAAGTGAGTGACAAATTTTAAAATCTCCAAATCTGAGGTGTTTTAGACCATCCAAATGATCTTGTCCCCATCCATATTTTCTTCTATACTGACTAGAGATGGATTTTGTGTTCTTGGGGCCAAGGACCACATAGCAAGAGTTTGGGACCTTGGGTCATAGCTACAACCTCTTATCATTTCTCCTATTTGAGTTTCAGAGGATAATTGAGCCTCTGGTTGCTTCCTGGTATGATCTATGATAAATGGAGATGCTAGATCCCATCTCAAAACAAGTAACATCCCACTAGAATTCACCAATTTTGTAGCCTCATCTACTGTGATGGTCTTAGAGTTAGGATCATAGGCCTTTAGAGCCTGCAAGGCTTCATCCCCTAGTGTAGCACCCTCTGTTATATGTAATTGGGATCCAATCTCTTGTTTCTATCTCCAAATGAGAAATTTCTTGAATTCATCACTCTTGATGAAAGAATCATCATTCAAAAGATCTTCTTGGTAGAGTTACCTCTCATCCTTTCATAATTGGAGGGGCAATTCAACCTCCTCCTGGATCTCCTTCTCCTTTTTATTTCCCTCTCTGATACTCTTTCTCAATTGGTGATAGTACTGTCTATCACCAGTAACAAGAGAAACTACTCTGCCTTTTTGCTTTCCATGTACCTCTTCTTGAGAAGATCCTCATTATTTTGTTCTTTTCTTCTTTCTAGGAGGCTCACTTGTTGCCTCAGTATCAGGAGCTTCTAAGCTCTATTAAAAACCAGGTGGATGATCCATCTGAGGAGAGCTATACAGCTCATAACCTCCCTCATTGTCTTCTTCATAGTCAGAAGATGAGTATTTTTTAGGCACTTTTTTATTTGCCTCTATTTGACTTTCCAGTTGATTGTATAAGGTATCATACATATCAATCATTTTGTTAACCCGGTTATGTAAGGAAATCCTAGGAAGAAACCTCCAAAAGGAATCCTTGGCTTTTTTATTTTCTTCTCCAATTCCACCAGGTCCCAATATTTTCCTGCTCTCCTCTTAGCTACTTCCTCATCAGTAAAATTTTTGATGACATCCTCTTCATCACATCCTTCATGTTCTCAGATGTTGGAAAAAATTGGGGTTACCAATTTCTTAGGACTCTTAATGAAATCATCAGGGTCTACATACCTATATTGGGCCATGCTCATCCTATATTGTCCCAACCATTTGTTTATTCCTTCCATGGCCTTCTTCCCCACAACAAAATCAGAGATATGGAAATGCCTTGGTGTGAATGTACCCTTCCCGTGAGGGGCCAAAGGCTCTTTATCTGTCCACACTAGTTGCCAAATGAATTACATTAATGCAACCCTTAGAGGAATATACTTTGGAAGTATATGTGGGGGCTGAGGAAAACCATACACTCTAATTAATGTGTAAGTTTTCTCCAAATAGAAGTCTCCCTAGTTATGATATCCTGGCCATTTATCAACATATTCACAAGGCCTTAGAAGCCTTAGCACTTTAACAGATAACCTGACTATGTTTGTACCAAGTGAAGTTAAAATTGGATGTACAATCCAATTTTGGAAACCACAGAACTCATGCTCATTTGATGTATAATTCTAAACCCTAATCCAAAAATGCACAGAGTTTGGTTGGCCATTGATGTGTGTCCTCGATCTCAAATTCTGAGCATCCATATCATTTATATTGTGGAAAAGAATCAAGTGCATCAGTAGAGAATAATGCATGAATTTTGGCTGTATAGCCTTGTGAAGACTTATAAAACCCTCATGCATCTGGTCAATAACATACTGAATGTAATCAAAATCAGTATTCACATGTGAGTTCTGGATGTCTAGGATGATCATCAACAGATCTATATGCATTCTCTCCACATCTCCATCAATCCACAATACTCTGCACAACCCATATGCTAGATACTTCATGTTGAAGTGCAAGTCTTTGAATTCATAGGGTGCATTCTTGCTAGCGGGTAAGGGGGCTATATATTTTCCTGACCTAGGCATGTGACTACGGATCAATTTTTTTACTAAATTGATTTTCTTCTTATACTTTCTTTCTGTTTTCTTAGATCAATTTATGTGGAAGAGGGATGGTAGATACCAAAATATTTCATGAGAGAAGCCCTATCTAAGGTGACTAGGGCTGTCTGATCATTATTTTTAATAGTCTTAGACACTATATCGTATTTCCTAGATAACTCAATTAGAAAGTCAACATCTAGGAAAAAATATGGGACTATCAATTTGGCGAGTCCTAATGTCCAAGGATTACAAATAGGGATTTGTCTAGTTCTATTGCTGTAGAAATAATTGAATAAATGGTAACCAGTATAGCGTGGGGTAATAGAATCCCTACAACTAGACATGGGTTTAGAGAAAATTTCATTACTAACCTTTTTGTTTTGGCTGGACCCTCGAAGCAATGTGATGAATTCTTTCGATTAATTCCTCTTCACATTCTGTTCTTCCCTAGTATCCTTGCTTCCCCCACTAGCTGAAGCCTTGCTGGATTCTAGTTGAGTCATCTTGGATTACTTCTCAATTAACTCTCTCTAAACAAGCTTTGCTTCACAAATCTCTGTAACTCCTGAATTTCTCACCCTGCTCTTCTAAAAATTCTGATAAGCAAAATATACAATTGCTAAGTCTATTTATCACTGAGAAATTAATGCAACATTCTAGTTGAGAAATCTAAATGTTGTTGTTCAGTCACCTCCGCATTCATTCTGTATGTATCAAATTCAATTCTTTATTTGACAAGAGATCTGGAAAAGGTCATGATTAATTTTTTCTTTTAAAACATTACAAAATGTTAAAAGGACCTAGATGCAAGCTGACTGGCTTGCAAATATTGCCTTTTTTATAGCTCAGCCACGTACTATACCTTGTCCAAATTCCTATCTTTCCTCAACCCTAGTTATTTAATTTATTTCCTTGTAATGGCGCGACAAAAATCTTCTCAACATTTTACTATACTCTGCCTTACCATGGTTCATCTGGAGATTCAGAGATAATTCTTTCTCCAAGTCGCAGAACACTTTACTAACTCTGGGGTTTATCTAGAGACTTGGCGCCTATGCTTTATCTTGTAATCTCTGAATTCTATCTCTAATCATGGTTTCTTTCTGAGACCTGACAACAATGCTATCTCTAGATCTCTGAATTCTTGTGCACTAACCGTTAAGATTATGAGATTCAACACCAACTTTGAAATGACCTTTATGTCTTATTCTCCTAATCTTTCATGCTATTCTTATTTGATCAAGAGACTTAGCGTACACAGCTCATTTGAGTCTTGATCGATGATTTACACTCAATTCAGATATTCCTTACTTGACTCAGGTCCCATTTAGAGAATTAGTGACCAACTAAATCTTGTGATCTTTGAATGTTTTCCTTAACTCAGGTCTGGTCAGAGATTCAGAGATAAGGCTTATCTTTGAATCGCTGAATGATTCCTTAACTCTGGGGTTTATCTCGAGACTTAGTGATAAGAGGCATCTCTAAATCATTGAATGTAACTTAAATTGACTTTACTCGACCCAAGTTTGATCTCAAGATTAAGAGATAAGGCAATATATGAGTCTCCAAATGATTTACTTGACTTGGGTTAAATCACAAGATCAAGCAATAGGCCAGATCCTTCACTGCATCAATGGTCCTCACTGAGTCTCTGAATGATTTATTTAACTCTGATTTTATTCTGAGATTCAGCGCTAGCCACACAATCCAAACACAACCACATGAACTTTACTTTACTTTACCTCTGACTTTCCTTTTAACCCCAAGTAATTCATCTTTTTGTATCTTTGAATCTCGCAATGAAATCAGAGTTAAATAAATAATTCAGAGACTCAGTGAGGACCATTGATGCAGTGAAGCATCTGACCTATTGCTTGATCTCGTGATTTAACCCAAATCAAGTAAATCATTTAGAGACTCATATATTGCGTTATCTCTCAATGCAACTTTACCTGACTTGACTTGACCATGATTCAATTTGGAAATTCAGAGATTAAAGCAATCTCCAAGTCATTGAATACTTTACTTAACTCAAGTCACTTTATGAGATCACGAGATAGCCGTAGGATTTGTTTTGCATCAATGACTTATAATTAATCTCATTAGACTCAACATTAACCCTTTGTCCCTTCTGATATTTAGAGATAACCAAAATCTCCAAATCTCCCAATATCCATGTTAACTCCGGTCAAATCCTGAGATTCAAAGATAGACTTAATCTCTGAATCATTGAATGAAATATGTAACCCTAAGTTTGATCCAAGATCCAATGAGAACCACTAATTTGATTGGCCACTTGGACACGTGTATGCATCTGATCCCATTACCTTATAATCCCTGAATGCTTTCTGACCTTTTTGACTATATCTCACGATTTGGCACCAACCACACATCTCTACTCTGATCAACGATCCTCGCTGAGTCTCTGAATGATTTTCTTAACTCTGAGTCTATTTGGAGATTGAGAGATAAAGCTTTACCTCGTAATCTCTGAATACCTCTTTTAACCCTGGTCTGATTTCAAGATCTAGAGATAACATGTATCTCTAAGTCACTGATGAAAAGCTTGAATCTGGTTTAATTAGGAGATTCAGTGCCAACCACTCATCTTAAGTTTACATTGACAATTCAAGCTTAATCTCACAAGACTTTGTCTAACCCAAAGTTCATTCTGAGATTCAGATATAAAGGAAATCTTGTGATATCTGGATAAGACATTTAACCATGATTTAGTCTAGAGATTCAGAGATAAGACTAATCATTGAATTTATAGATACTTTCTTAACTCTAGGTTCTATTCTGAGACTTAGTGCTAACCACATATCTTGCTAACTTCTTGGACATGTGTCAACATCTGACCAAATCCATTCTTGTTTCTTTTGATCGCTGAATGATTCATGTTTAGCTTTATTTATCTGGAGATTCAATGCTAGCCACACATCTGAGATGTGATCAACGGTCAGCGCTTAATATCTTAAGATTTAACTTAACTCAACTCATGTTCAGAGATTTAGTGCCAACACAAGTCTCATGATCTCTAAATGAAATAATTATTCATGGTCTCTTTATGATATTTAGAGATAAAAGCTCTCTCCAAGTCACTGAATGATTTCCTAACTTTGGATTAACTCATGAGATTCAATGATAACCTTTGATCTTTTCCAGGATCGATGATCTGCTCTTGATCTTTGAATTTTAGATGACTTAACCATTTCTTTGCGAGATCCAGCGACTAACATCAGTTGTTAAGTCCTTTACTTGATCAATTAATCTCTGAATGTTACCAACTTGACCGCAATAATCTTGAGATTCAGAGATAAGCTTGTCGCTGAATGTTTTCAACTAACCGCCAACTCTCTGGAGATTTAGAGATAACTGCTGCACTAGATCACTGAATGAAAAGAACTAATGACCAACCTTCATGAGACTTAGAGACTTACAAGACATGCACATAAAGGTCAACTCGAAAACATAAGACAACTAGGGCACAACTTTGCAAATTAGACAACAAAAACCCTACCAAAGACAAATAGGACTTAGGGTTTTGAGTTCTCAGACATTTTCAAAGAATAATTTCTTAGGATATAAACATTTTCAATAATTTTTGTTGAAGCACTTGAAACCACTTTATGGTCAAGGCACAAACTAACATCGGGAACCAAAATTTTTCAAACAACTCAGAAAACCTAAAATAGACCCAACAATGACTCTATCTGAGGATTCTTTGAAAGAAAGTTCAATGCAAGAAACTAGATCTCTAGGATTAGACCACAACCGCACTAACCTACTACAAAAAAGAGACACACAACTTGGAAATAAACACACCTATACATAGAATACATAACTACTGTGCATACTGAGAGGGGGGAGAATCAATATTACAATAGTTTATCAATAAAATTAACAAATTGAAGGTTATTCTTGCAACTACTAAGATAAGGATAACATGCACATAGAGTAAATAACTCATAGCACCTTTATTTGTTCATGAGGAAACCCTGGCCAATGAAAAACCCAGGTTGGGATGATACCCAAAAATGTTGCACTAAAAAGTATAGTGTCTCTGTTAGGAGACCTAGTACATATCTTTGTTAAAGGATAGAAATCTTGTTAGGCATGTACAAGGAGCTCACTTCTCTTACAAAACTAAAATGTCTATTACAAATATTTATCAATATGAACTATTACAAGAATATGCTATGCTTAAGTAGTCTCAATTACAACTTGCATCATCCTTTGTCTGATTATGAAATCAAAATGCATCTACATATTTAACACACATCTTCACATCATAAAAAAACTTTACTTATATACTCAATCTCAAAATATTCTTCCAGTCGAATCACAAGAACATTAGAAAAAGTGTCCAACTCTTAACCAAATAGAAAATCATAGTCGAAAATCATACATAAACAAAAAAAGGGTAGGACCCAACCCAAATCAAAATTAGCACTTTTAGATTCCATAAAATGCTCCCTTAATCACCGCGACCATTCATCTAACGTGTATCACTATTGTATTGTCTTCACATCACTTTAACATGTAATTCTGTCTAGTCAAATCCAAAATCTAAGCGACCTTAACTGAAGGTCTATTACATTCCACAGTACACTACTTTAATATCGTATGACTTAGTTTGATGTATACTATGCTTGCTGATCAAAATTGTGTGATTGTACCCTATTAACTCCATCCTAGACTTAGTCATTTTACAAATCTGAATATCCAAAACTGGATTGCAGTTCAATCGACCATGCCAATGAGTAGTGTTTCCATATATAAAAACCTCTAAGATATACTGATCATACCACTTGAAAAAAATCTCCCCCTCATGACTGATTTTTGTGGGAAAACCATTTGGTAACTAATTTCTTGATTGTTGTAAATGTTAAGACCCATTTCATCTTCATTTTTGTGCCACTTATCATGCTCATATGACTGTCCAACAATCTCTTCATTTGAAGAATCATCATGACTTGATGCATTAAGTGTTGGAGTATGATAATAATATGACAATATAATCAAAGGAGCATCATTGGGAGATAAAATAATTTAATCCAAGGTTTGGGTATGGACATTTTGACTCAAAATCTGATCTTGAAAATTGTTGATTTGATTCTTTCTATTCAGTGATCGCATGACTTCCATATCAGGCAAGTTATAATTTATCGAATAAGATAACTGCAGATGATTTGATGTGTTGAGTAAATTGACATAGGGCTGCAATGATTGTCAATATTCAATCAATTGAATATTGAAACTTCCATCTGGACTATTCATACCATTTGTAATATCACATCCACATTGTGCTAGAAATAGATCCTTATTGAATGTATCATGTAGGGTAGTAACATCATAAAAAGATCCGATTGTGATAAAAAATGAGACATCCAAACACCATAAATAATGTTCTTTTAACATCGAATCATGCACCATCCTTCTTGAATCTTTAACCCTTTGATACATGAGAATAAATCAATGATTAAATTGGGAAATAGACTCTTGAGGCATCCTTTACACAATGAAAAAATAGTATAATAAATCTTTTGCACTCACATTAGGATCAAATTTGATGGGGTGCAAGTTGGAGGGTCCAAGAATGGACTATCCAAACATACAAACCAAAGCAATAACAATGGAAACAACTAGCAACATAGAAATACAATCAATATATGAGATCAATTTCCATAAAACAACAATTACATTCAACATGCCAGGCTATAAGGTCTTCCTAGTTATGGCCAAATACAAAGATATAATTCTAAGATCTATCACAGATCTTCTGCAAGCATCAGACCATTCACCTTCTTCCCAAACATACTGTTGGTAAACAAATTGTTCTTTTGAATTTAACTCTAAAATACCCAAAATGCTTAAGAACAATTGAATACAATAGTTGGAAAATTATTATTGAAAAAACTAATTTCCCTCTAAATTTAAAGGTATAGCTCCCTTGTATGATTGATTTTCAGTGAATCTTGATCTTTCCTAATCTAATAGGGGTATGTTCTTGACCTGAGAACAAAAGAGGTAAACCAAGCTAAACCTAGATAGGAAATAGCTCAGGCAGGATAAATTCAACTCTAAATCTAACCGATTCTAAGATTTCATCAATCAAATTAAACCCCACTATCAGTAATGCATGAACTTCTACCGAAAATGAATATGCAAGACTAAAGATTAATAATGAAATAAAAATGAATCAATCTATATCACATAAAAGTTTCCCAACTCAGGATAACAACAGATCTTCCCCTAAATTAACTGTATCAAATCATAATATAGAAACCTAGTTCGAATACAGATTGTAAGTCTAAATTCAAAGAAACATTCGAGTTCAATAGAAAGATAAATGGAATGCAAATGGAATAGTTAAATAAATGGTATTCAGACACACAATTGAATTTGAAAAAATGCTATCTTTTACACCAAAATTTAGTCGACCTTTGTATTGATTTTGGAAATAATACATATAGAGTCCCAGATTGGGCCGTTACAAAAAAAGGGGGGGGGGGGCGGGTAACCAAAATGGTTCAACTTCCCCAACCAGAAATGATAACCAAAGGTTTATCTGTTACAATATCAATCAAAATTTGGTACAAAGAGAGAATCTATTCAAGCTTCAATTTCATTCCCTTTGCCTAATTTAGCCCTATAGGTAGTGACTGCTGTGATAACTCTGATGAGCTCTTCATGTCTGTTGATGTGGATAATTGCATATCGAATGAGCCACCTAGAATGCTCTTTATCTAGGATCTTAATTGCATCTGTCCGGTCCTTCAATTCTTCCATAGCTTTATAAATGCATCCACTCAACTGCTGGAGTTCTGGCACTTTGTCCAAATGGGTGGAAGATTTCTCTGACAGCTTGTGCACATAATCATAAAATGATTTCTGCATATTGGCTAATCCTATCATTTCTTTTCCTTTCCGACTCATTTGTGATTCTGTGTGCAAACCTTGAAGAATCTTAAAGTCTTTGTTCTACTCTTCTTTGACCTTAACATCTACTTGCTGCAACCTTGTCTCAGCCTAGATGATCATCTCGATTTTGAACTCTAGGCTTTGAAGCCACTCAATTAGAGGTTCATCTCCCTTTTGCAGAATCTTGGATTTCAATGCCTCTTTGGTCTTCATTTTTACTGCCACATGGAGTGTCACTATACACTCTTGACACTTCACTCTCTCAGATGTGAGAGTCTACAGATTCTTCTCAATGTTGTTCCTTTCTGTCTCCAATCTCAAGAGAGCATTACCCAACTACTTGACAACTACCAATCCCTCAGATTTAAGTCTCTCAACCCATCCCTTGCCAATCTGTGTGAAGTGCCTATCCTCCTGCAACTTGGCTATTATGGCTTGATTGTCCATGGCATTGGGATCGAATGTGGTCTGAGTAATGGGGATACTAGCAACTAGAGTAACCAATTGCTGGATCAAGTTAGTCAGTTCACTAAATTTGGCCTTAAGCTGTACCTTTGCCATTTTAAGTTCCTCTAGCTCTTCTTTAATTACTACATTAGTGGATTTCCACCAATCCACTTTGGTATCATGTCGGGCTAAGCCCATGTCAAATGAGTGTAGCTCGTAATCTGAAGGGGTTAAATCTTCAAAATGACCCTCCTTCGTGGGCTTTGCTACCTCCATAGTGAAATGCCCAGTCTCTGGGTCCCTGCCCAATGTGGACAGTTTCTTCACTTTCTTAGTCTTTACTGCAATGACGCCAGGTTGCATGGCTCAAGCTAAAGTATCTTTTCTAGGAGCCCCTTCTTTCGCTCTCTTTCTTTTGTGCTCTAGAGTGTTCTCTATCCATGATTCGACACTGGTGACCTTAGTAGTAGAGACCAACTCCTCTATAAATAGTTTCCTAATGACTGGAAGAGTAGAGTTTGGCCTTGAAGCAAATGGATTTACCGAAGTAGGAGAAGAGGACACCAATTTGGCTACTAAAGCCACCTTCTACTTTTTCCTGGCCTCTTCTTCTGATTCTATGGTTGAAGGAGTATCTTCACCCACTTCTACTATGATAGGGGATCCTCACCTTGGAGAGTCTTGGGTTGAAGATCCAACCAGTACATCTATAGTGACTGCTTTAGCTGGCTGCTCTAGTTTCGCATCTTTGGTAGGTTCCTCTGTTGACCCAATATCTGGAAGCGGGCCTTCTCCACAAGTCTTCTGTGGTTGAACTTCTTTTTCGGGAGGTTCATCGCCTCCCCCGGCTGGCTAAGATGAACTTTTGGTCATAGTTGGTAGTATCACCAAGGAAGTCATTGCAATGTTGGAAGTATCCTTTGTTGGGGTCCTTTGAGTAGGAGGCTTCCTTTCTGACCTCTTCCTTCTTCCTGCAGTCCATTCAACCCACTGCTTCATTCTTTTGTATATCCCACTCATCAAAGTCTGCAAATCATTAATGCTTTCTCCAACATGGGATCAGAGCTGATGGAGAGGGGTTTTATCTTCTCAAGATATGTATTATCATACATGTGCTGGCTGTCATCTTCTAGCCCCTTAACTGCAAGATTGACCTTGAAACTTTTGATTTGTTCAATGGTTAACCTGGCATAAAATCTGTCTCTGCTCTCTAGATCATCTCTACAATTGGCCTAGTAGTCTTCAATATCATCTACATGGTGGATAAATTGACTCATTTGTAGGTAATCATGAGCATAATTAACTGGATCATATTGTGGCCTCAGAACATCATAGGTTTCCAATAAAAACCTCTTTGAGAATTCCTTTAGAACATTCTTTGCCTCAGCCTGGGATGCACAATTGTAGGCTCCGATAGTCATAGAGAAGTCATAGCCTTTCTTCCTGGCATCAACATATATCAAGTTCACTTGTAGTGCTTGTCTCATCACCTCCACCAACACGATCATATCCATAGGATATCTAGGCAGCTTCAAAGGGAAGTCATCGAATCCTGCAAGACGAAGATATGAGAAATCCCCAAATTGAATGAAATAACATCCAAATTGGCTGATAAAAGCCATGGCTTTAGGAGAGAATCTCCTTTCTATGCAACCTTGTAGCTCCCTACACAATATCATTGTAAACACATCATTAACCCAAAGATATTCAGCATAACTGTTGTGCAATTGCAAAGAGGGGAAAAATTTGTAACTCTTAACATCATTAGGGAATTCCTCTAATCTAGGAAGTCCTGACCAAATTTGGATTGTAGCCAGAATATATAAAAGGATTAACGACATATAAAATTCATTCTGGTGCTTAGCCCTATCTAGGGCCTTCAAGAGGTTCTCACTTACCATAAGGGCCCAATCAATGAAGTGATGTTGGGAACAGATTACCTAAACCAGAAAGAAGTGATGGTCAACAAAATTGAGCACCTCACTCTCACCTCTGATCCTATGGAGTAGCACCAGGATGTCTATGATCTCTGGCTTTAGATTAGTGCCTAATAGTGTTTTTGGCAGCTTCCCTTTGGTGCTCTTAGGCTCTTGAAACCATGCCTTCATTATCTCCTTCTTCCAAACTGACTTCTTGGCTATATATTCAGTCACCGCCTGACCGTATGTCATTTCTGAATACTTAGCTTGCTCTGGGATGTGAAGCAAGTTCTGGACTGATTCTCTATTGATAGATAGCAACACCGTATGATTGGGAAAGAGGATTTTCTTGGTATCTGGGTTGTATCGAGCTATGGATTCCCAAATCAATTCTAGTCTTGAACAACCATGGGAAAACCAGCGACTTCAACTAATCTACTCTCTTTCAGTTTCTCAGTGATGGGATGCAACTGGTTAGCTTTTAGCCTGCTCTAAAAGTTTTGCATATCAAAGAACTTTAGAGATGTATCTAAGATCTTATGCCATTCAGAGGTAATGCCGTTCATTCCATCGAATCCCATAAATCTAGAAGCCATACTTCAAATGATTTGATTCAGGAATGAAGAATATCTTTTAAGAATGCAGGGGAAAAGAAAAACCAGTATCAAAGGCTTCAAATTCAAAAAAATTATTAAACAAACGGTAGCTCCTATTGGCAATCTTCAAATGATCTTATAGATTTTGAATTCTTACCGTTTAACGACCAACTTCCCACGCCACACGAATAAAAAGACCCCAACATAAATGAAATAATCCATTATGAAGTAAAATGACTTTATCTAGATTAATTAATTTTCTCTTACGGGCCGTTGAGAAGTGTCATTTCACTTTAGTAACCATAACGGTAACTTTCCTAAGGTAGCATAAAATTACTTTTCCACTTCTCCTTTGGGTGGAGAAATGCTTTTGGGGTACTCTCTGTTCGAAAATCTGTCGAAGGAGAAATTTGGCCTGTCAAGGTGCCAAGATGACATGTGTCAATTTCATCAGCCTTCTTTATATCCTGGATTCCTTATGAGATAGATTCTTCCACAAAAATTCTTCATTTTAAAGGTTTGGAGGAAAGTGCACTCCGTAGGTCGAAACCGGCTTGTTGGAGTAGTGGAGAAGCCATTTTCTACTTTTCCGCCTATAAGCTTACACCTTAGATTTTTCCTCACTCGATCATTCTCTTTGCTTGAAATAGGTTCAATCTAAATGCCCAAAGCTCTCTTATTCCCAAATTTCTCATTTTCAACCTTCATTGACATCTAATACCCTTAGGTCTGTTAAGTGTGAAAAATGCACTTTGCAGGTGATTTTCCACCGTGGTGAAGCTCAAAATCAATTTCCCGCCAATGCTACAATATGAAGAGTTATGCCAAAGTACTTTAACTACATATAAGACTGATGTTACAATTCTTATAATTGTGGCCTTTATCGGATTGGGAACTTAACCTACCTAATGAAAACATGATCTCAAATACAGGTTCCCTCTAGCTCACAAAAGAGAAGTCAAATTTGGGAAATCCGATAAAGGTCTCCTAGCTTAAAGGGATAACTAGACTTAGACTCAGGACTCACATGAATCCTTCAAGACCACTACTACACACTCAAAATCTAATTTTTTCTAAAGGTATGCGGAACAAAAGTGGGGCAACACATACAACTCAAATCCAATACCCACATTCCTAACTTGAATCCTCTATCTGATCTAATATACTCTTCTCTGATCTCCTCTCCTCTCCTAAGATAAGAACATAACACAACTTAAATACAAGAGGTGACCAATAGGTCGGCAACAAAATCTACCACAAGAGATGCCAATGAACCAGATTAGGTCCCCATAATTCCCAATGAGAGATCCAAATTAAATGTCATGCTACACATATTAAATGCATCAAGTCAGCCTCCCAAATCTGTAAGAACACCATATGGAAAGCCAAAATGTCGAGTGTCAGCAAAACTTCTAAGCTCCAGCAATGAACACATGCCAAGAAAGCTAGGAATCACTGAGAAAGCATAATGAATGAGCTCCTAGGCATCGCCGAGTAGGTTCTTCCTAGCACCATAGTTTTCTAAGTTCTTTAGTGATTGAGCCTCCCATCAACGACCAAGGCCCATGACCAACACAAAAAATGAGAAACAAAACTCTTCTTTGACTGAGTAACACTTTACCAACTAAGATCAAAATACACCAAGTACTCTCCAAATAAAATATATTTTTGTGTGATACAGGATTGCAAAGAATCCTACGATACTCCTGCATCAGACACCCCATGTAAAGAAGATGTTCCCATAAAGTAAATCATGAACATCTTAAGGGAATCATAATAGGTATGCAATATATGTTCTTAACCCATATCTCCTCTTATCCTTCATTCCATGTTGTCTTCACTTTGTCCACTGTCCAATTCGGCAAGTTCATCTACCCTGTACTTTTCTCATCTCTCCTGTTTGTAACTGACAGAAACTTACTTTGACCATCCTTTGCACTGTTGATACCATTAGTATTTTGGTGAACCACATCCTCACCAAATTTAATAATCAACTCGGTATCATCGACATCTCTCTGTGTCACTAGTGTCATAATATTTTATACTACCTTTATCATAAATTTCATCTGCCTCTTAATCTCTACAAGTTCCTCTAAGATGCCATTCTCTTTTGCTTCAGAATCTCCTTCCTTTCATCCATAGGAATAGGTTCATTAACTCTACCAATGTCATTCATACAATATCTAAAAACCCCACATTTCTTAGCTGCTGATTCCTACAAAGGTACCAATTTATACGCGGATCCTCCCTTCCTAACCACATAGGTATTTACATGACCATCAAACATAACATGTCTGTCATATTGCCAAGGTCTACCAAGAAATAGATGATAAGAATTCATAGGTATCACATAACACAATATCTCATCATAATAAGATCCAATCTTAAAATTAACAAGACATTTCTCCCCAATCCTAACCTTAGACACGTCTTGTATCCAACTAATCTGATAAGGATTAGGATGTTTCCTCTTTTCCAAACTCAACTTTGTTGCAGAGAGAATCCAATTTATTCAACTCTAATCACTTTATTGTCTCTCTCTTTAAACATTGGTTTGAGTCTCACAATCTTTTCACCATTCCAATAACAACAACATTCAACTTAATGTTATCCTCCATAAACATTGACTTAATAATACACTCCATGATCAATCGCTGAACCAACTCACCAATAGTCAAATTACATCCACAGATTATTCATGTCCTGTGGGTCTACCACATGTTGAGCTTGAACTCCATCACTATGCTAGTTGGTTTCTATTTCAAACATGAATATGGTGGTATGTTTACCACCTTTCATCCATTTCAAAAGCCGAGCTGTATGTTCACCACCTTTTTTCACCTTTTCCCTTTCAAAGGTCAAGCATAGAATACAATGATATTCGACTGTCGCTTTGGGAAGAATGAAATTCAACATCTTTTGGCCATCCCTAGATGCAAGTAACTCTATGAACAAAAATCTCTCGGGTCTCCTTCAAATGACTATTAAAACACCACCTTACAGTTTCTTGTGGGCATAGAAAAACTTGCAAACCTTCTCGATAGTTTGATATAAAAATGACATGGGAATCTTGCAATGGTTCTTGAAAACCATTGTAGACCCAAATACATCCCTAAATTAACAATCAAATTTAAAAACCATTCTCTGCCAAATAAAATGACTCCCATCATCCTAGATCAGGAATTTTATAAACTAATACATAAACCAAATTAGATTCTTTAATGTTGATGTCAATACTTCAAAATCGATTCATTTCACAATTAAACTCTTTTATCAAAAACCAAAAAGAAAGAAACATATAAAATCCTATTGGAAAGTTACAATGCAAACAATGGTTGTTTTTTCAATGATGTCAAACCTTAACTGGTGAGACTATTGCTATCTGTTTGAGTACCATATCTATTGATTGATGAAGAAGATTTAACAAGAAGACCAAGTGGAATGGTTGAGTTAAGGCAAATAACAAGGGTACTTGATCAGTTGGCACATTGGCAAAGCAATGTGTTGTTTATCTTTTGATGATAGTTTTACTGGTTGGTTTGTGCTGAGCACCAATATGCCAAGAAAAATTTCTAGTGATGACCGAGCACCAGTTAAATTGCCGAGCAAGTTCAGTGTTGGTCGAGTGAGAACACAATGGTGGCCGAGTGCCAGTATTTTGACTAATGATGAGATTTAAGATCTCTGGCCAACATAGTTAATTTTATTGGGATATGAAAAGTTAATTAAAGATTGATCTACGCTATTTAATGCATGGGTAACCGCAATTAATGCATGGATTCAAGATTTAATTAAAGACTACTTTGGAGAAGTAAATGGTAATGTAATGATGGGATGATCCGTTTGAACTGACCTAACCTAAGATCTATGATCTTGATTAAGCGGAAAAGATTTATCTAACCTATATGAAGAGGTATAAGATAACCTCAAGGGGTTATTCATGTATGTAATGTCCCTGTGTGTATGCAAGAGGATTGCATAGTTAATTTATTGATTGGCATGACCTAGCAGAGAAGGATGAATAGAGAAGCAAAGAATTGCATGAGTGATTGCTTGATTAATTTCCAAGCAGATCAGAAAATTGAAATGAGAATGGAGGCCACTCACTAAGTTAGCATTAGAACTAAAATTGGATTGGGATTTGAAAAGTAAGTTGTATGTATAAGATCACAACTATTGATTACTTTCTAACCATTGTATCAGTCAAAATCATTTAACAAGGTTGACCTAATAGTCATTGTGTAAATCCTCTAAACAAGGTGAAATTCAGGTGGAATGTTCTAAGTCCTCTAACAAGGCCACTCCTGATAGGGTGATTAAATCC
The DNA here is from genome assembly GCA_018584345.1 of Thuja plicata. Taxonomy (NCBI): domain Eukaryota; kingdom Viridiplantae; phylum Streptophyta; class Pinopsida; order Cupressales; family Cupressaceae; genus Thuja; species Thuja plicata. The sequence continues at coordinate 3,521,206 of MU223610.1, forward strand.
TTTAACCAGGTCACATTTGGCAATGTGTTTTGTAACCTTTAACAGGGTTGGCTCCTAACAAAGATCACTTCAGAAGAGTGAAAACTTGGTAGCATGTTACTAGTGGTTTTTCCCAAATTGGGTTTCCATGTTAAATACTTGTGTCAACTTGTGTGAATGTTTATGGTTTGTTTTACTGTTAAGTTTATGCAAGCTAATTACATTTGAACAGTAAACTGCATGTTTAAGTTGTTGACATATGCTACTGCTGCCGAGTAGATCTGAGTTGTTTAAATTGATGCAAAGTTTCAATTGGTACATCTAGACTTGAGGATAACTGATTCACCCCTCCCCTCTAGGTTATTCTAAATTCATTCTAACAAATCCATTTAGAAGGAACTCTCGAAATTGATTTGCATAGGAAATTAATACTATAGATAAAGAAGATGACTCAATGAATTTGTAACACCATTTTATCAAATCTAATAAATTAAGAATCCAAAATACATACATAATGTGAATGGATCTCTGGATGAAAACCAGAGAGCCCAATTCTTTCCACACTTTTACACTATCTACCGTAACTTACTCACCCCACTCTCAACTCACTGTCTTCGATAGAATTTTTCTCCTTTATAAAAGGATGCTTGGGTAGTACATAACCAATGAACCAATTACCTAACTTATCAGTTACTTGTACATTAAAATTCCTTATGGGAATAATTTCACTTTTACATATCATAATGGTTATAAAACACTTAATGTTTGATATAAATGAATAATAATCTCTCATAATTTCAAAGGCTGAGGTGCCTTTGCACCATACTCCCGCATTTGAAAGATTTTCAAGTCCCTTTGGAAATGTCATCGCTGAAACCTGTAAAATAGATTGTGCCTCTTTTTCAGCCATCCTATGTGATGATGTCTTCGCTGCTTCCTATAAATTCTTCAACTGACTCCCATCAATGGAGTGTATACTAGCTACTACTCAAAGGTTTCATATGTCCACTACTCTTCACGCTGCTACTTCACACAACCACCACCATACTGCCATATTATCCACACAAGATTTTGGAAGATGCTTACCGCCCTTCCGTAGTGGTCTCTTTCTCTTTGCACCTTCTGCCCAACTTCATCTTGATGGAGGTAGTACCAAGACCCCTACTGAGGTCTTCACACATGCACAAACATCATCCTTACTATAGCTTGGATGGATTAACCTGCAACCACAAATAAAAAATGCTTTACCTTGCCAAAATCTTTTGTTGGGCTCTGATACCACTTTGTTGCAGAGAGAATCCAATTTATTCAACTCTGATCACTTTATTTTATTTCTCTTTAAACATTGGTTTGAGGATCACAATCTTTTCACCATTCCAATAACAAAAAAATTCAACTGAATGTTATCCTCCATAAACATCAACTTAATAATACACTCCATGATTAATCGCTGAGCCAACTCACCAATAGTCAAATTACATCCACTAATTCTTTGTGCCCTACAGGTCTTCCACGGGTTGAGATTGAACTCCATCACCATGCTAGTCAGTTTCCATTCTGAAGATGAATATGGTGGTATATTCACCACCTTTCCTCCATTTCAAAATTTGAGCTATATGTTCACCACCTTTTCACCACCTTTTCCATTTCAAAGGTTGAGCATAGAATAAAATGATCTTCGACCATCACTTTGGAAAGAATGACATTCAACATCTTTCAGCCATCTCTAGATGCAAGTAACTCTATGAACAAAACTCTCCCGGGTATCCTTCAAATGACTATTAAAATGCCACCTTACGGTTTCTTGCAGGCATAGAAAAACTTGACAACCTTCCCAATAGTTTGATTTGAAACTTACATGGGAATCTTGTAACAGTTCTTCAAAACTGTTGCAGACCCAAATACATCCATGAATTAACAATCCAATTTAAAAACCATTCTCTACCAAAGAAAATGACTCCCATCATCCCAAATCAGGATTGTTATAAACCGATACATAAACCAAGCTATATTCTTTAATGTCAAAGTCAATACTTCAAAACTGATTCATTTCACTATTAAACTCTTTTATCAAAAACCTGAAAACAATAAACATATAAAAATCCATTTAGAAGGAACTCTCGAAACCAATTTGCAAAGGAAATTAATTCTATAAATAAAAAGATGAATTAATGAATTTGTAATACCATTTTATTGAATCTAATACATTAAGAATCCAAAATGCATACATAATATGAATGGCTCTCTAGCTGACAGCCAGAGAGCCCAATTCTTTCCACACTTTTACACTATCTACTATAACTTACTCACCCCACTCTCAACTCACTATCTTCGATAACAATTTTCTCCTTTATAAAAGGATGCTTGGGTAGTTACATAACCAATGAACCAATTACCTAACTTATTGGTTAATTTTCCATTCAAATTCCTTATGGGAATAATTTATCACTTTTACATATCATGATGTTTATAAAATGCTTAATGTTTGATACAAATGAATAATACTCGTTCATAATTTCAAAGGCTGAGGTGCCTTTGCACCAAACTTACTAACCATCTCTTCTGAAAAAAATTCTCAGAACCACCACCATCAATTATGATAATACATTCCTTGTCCTTGCACTTACATCTAGTTCTAAACAAATTTCTTCTCTGCATAGATTCATTAATACATGTAGCTAAACTCTTGGTAATCATAATTTCACCTTCTTCTGTAGCATTCACTTGACTCTCCTCAGTAACCAGGTTAAATATCTTTTGAGGACATGAATAGTATTTATGCCCCTTCTCACCACACTGAAAAAAAGTACTGATTAAATCACTTCTGCCTATTTTTCCAGATCCATGATTGTAATCCTTAGTGGTTTGACTCCTGCTAGATCCTACCTTGGTCTACTTAGGATTCTCCACCACCTTACTCTCAACAGTTGTGTCATTAGTCTTACCACCTCAGTTTCTATTATTTTTCCTACCTTCAAATTTCTTGTTTAGATTCTCCTCAATCGTCAATTCCATCTGATAAGAATCTCCTATTGTTTTCATCTGAACAGTAAGTAACTCTTCTTGTATACTAGGTCTAAAGCCATAGATATACCTAGAAACCTTCTCTTTATTAGCTTTTGAATGACCAATCCTAATCAGGATTCTATAAAACTCCTTGGTATACTCTTGAACCTACTTGCTTTCCTACCTTAAACCTTGTATCTTCTTAAACATCTATAATTCATAATCCACTAGAATGAATTGCTTCTTCAAATTCTCAACCATTTAGTTCCATCTGATGATCTTGTCTTTACCTCTTCAAATTATTTCCAATTGAACTTATCTACACCATATGTTTGCATGACCTTTTAACTTTGTCTTTGCAAACAAAACTCTATCAAGGTCTTCTACCTTTTCATACTCAAAGTATTCATCCATCTCATTAATCTAATTGATCAATTCTTCTAGCCTAAGGTTTCTAGCAAATGTAGAAACCTCAATCTTAGGTATTTTCCTAATTTTAGATACAGATCTCATAAATCTAGCCTCCTCAGGATCTTTGACATCTTCTACAACTTCTTTGAAATGATCTTCTTCCTCATACTCTTCACCATTATCTCGATGTTCTTTAGATGCATTCTTTCTTTGCAACTCCTCTTAGAGATCTCGCAACAGCTTCTGCAAAGATTGGAAATATTCAAGATTTAACTCTACCTTAGGTTCTTCTTCTATGATCTCATGGTTCTTCTTAAGAGGAATCTTCAAGATCTTTGCAAACCCTCTACAAAAAATCACCAACTTTCCAACCCAAGGTCTTGGTGCAAACTGCCTCACCCTTGATGATCTAGCCACACACTCAGGAACATCAAGATATGATACCACCTGATTGGGTGCAGATTAGAGGGTCTAAGAATGGACTGTCCAAACATACATACCAAAGAAAAAATAAGAGAAACAACCAACAACATAGAAATATAATCAACATATGAGATCTATCTCAATAAAACATCAATTACATTCAACATGTCGGGCTGTAAGGCCTTCCCAATTATGACCAATTACAAAGATATAATTCTAAGATCTATCATAGATCTTATGCAAGCATCAGTCCATTCACCTTCTGCCCAAACATACAACTTAGATCCAATACCCAGATTCCCAACTTGAATCCCCTATCTGATCTAATATGCTCTAGTCTATGTTCGAAAGAATTTAGAATAAATGAGAGGGGGGGTGAATTAGTTATCCTTAGGTCTAGATGTACCAATTGAAACTTTATAGCACTTTAAAAAACCTTGATCTTCTCGGCAACAATAGCATAAGTCAACAACATAAATATGCAGTTTACTATTCAAATGTATTCAACTTGTAGAAACTTAAAAGTAAAACACAACATAAACATTCACACAAGTTGACACCAGTATTTAACGTGGAAACCCAAATCAAGAAAAACCACCAGTAACATGCTACCAAGTTTTCACTCTTCTAAAGTGAGCTCTGTTAGGAGCCAACTCTGTTAAAGGTTACAAAACACATTGCTAACTGTGACCTGGTTAAAGGATTTAATCACCCTGTCAGGCGTGGCCTTGTTAGAGGTCTTAGAAAATTCCACCTGAATGTCACCTTGCTCAAAGGATTTATACAATAACTGTTAGGTCAACCTGGTTAAAGGATTTTGATTGATACAATGGTTAGAAAGTAATCAGTAGGTGTGATATGATACATACAACTTACTTTGCAAATCCAAATCCAATTCAGCTCTTATGCTAATTCACTAAGCGGCCTCCATTCTCATTTCAATCTTCAGATCTGCTTGGAAATCCATCAAGCAATCACTTTCACAACTCTCTTCTTCTCTGTTCACCCTTCTTTTCTAGATCATGCCAATCAGTCAATTAACCATGCAATTCTCTTACATACACTTTTGAGATACATACATCTTCTTGAAAAACCCCTTGAGGTTATATTATACCTCTTCATCTAGGTAAAATGAATCTTTTCCGCTTAATCAAGATCATAGATCTTAGGTTAGGTAAGATCCAATGGATCTTTCCATCATTTACATTTTATTTACTTCTCTAAAGTAATCACTAATTAAATCTTGGATCCATGCATTAATTACGGTTACCCTTGCATTTAAATAGTGTGGACCAATTGTGCTTATCCTTATTTAACTTTACATATCCCAATAAATTCAATTATGACATCCAGAGATCTCAAATCTCAACAATTATGAAAATATTGCTGCTTGGCCAACACTGTGCTCTTCCACTCGGTCATCACTATTTTCCTTGGCAATTTATTGGCGCTCAATCAATACTAAGAAATTATGCTTGACATACACTGGTGCTCGGTCGACACAAACTTCAATCGGCAAATACTGTTCCTAGTAAACTGACATCTTCACTTAGTGATATGGATAAATAGAACATTACTTTGCAAATGTGTCAACTGATCAAGTACCTTGTAATTTCTCATAACTCAACCATTTCACCCGGTCTTCTTGTTATCCTTGCCTTGAAATATTCTTCAACAATCAATAGATATGGTACTCAAACATATAGCAATAGTCTCACCAATTAAGGTTTGACATCAATGATAAAACAACAATTGTTTATATTGTAGCTTTCCAACAATCTCCCTCTTTGGCATTGATAGCAATACTAAACAATAAAAAAATAATTTTACAAACATAGTCACCATACAATCCAAAAAGTTTGCCTGTGTTCCTTGATATGAACAAATCTTCATTAATGTGTTTAGCTTCATTCTGTTTCTCATCTTGTAAAACATTTCTCCCTCTGTGTCTATAATCACATTGAAATATTTCTATTTCTCTTCATCTGTAGACTCTCTCTTTCAGTAAAATCTCCCTTTTTCTCTAAGTATACTAAATTCTCCCCCTTTCAGTAAAATCTCCCTCTTTGACAACAATGCCAAAGATGTTGACATCTTTATAATACAAATTATTTTGTTCTAACTCAATATCATCTTGCTTATGACTGATCCTCTTTTCTATCCTTGTCATTCTTTCATAGCTTTATGCAACATCCTAAAGTGTGACTTCCTATGCATCAATGTGTCAAATATCCTGAATATAACATTTGATGCAACAGTTCCATTATGAACTAATTAGCCTTAGTTAGGGGAATCACCCCTAATTTACCTCACAGATACTCATGAGCATCCTTGGGTAGTGCTTTTGTAAATATGTCTGCTAACTATTCCTTAGTATGCACATATTCCAGTCTCACTTCCTTGTTTTGAACTAGCTCCCTCAAGTAATGATACTTGATAGCTATATGCTTTGTCTTAGAGTGCATCACAAGGTTCTTAGAAATATTGATAGCACTCATGTTATCACAATATATAACGACTGGTTCTGTGTTATCTTCTTTCATACCTTTCAGTAGTATCTTCAACCACACAATATTAGAGAACTTAACTGCTACCACCACATACTCAGCTTCAGATGTAGATTGTGAGGTGCAATTCTGTTTCTTGCTTTTCCATGAAACCAATCTCTTTCCTAGAATAAATGTGCCACCTGTGGTGCTTTTCCAGTCATCCACATTTCTAGTCCAATCAGAGTTAGTGTAAACTCTGAGCTCAAACTTATCATTCTTTTTGTAATACAGACTATATTCATCTGTTCCTTTCAAATATCTCAGAATTCTTTTTACTTCCATCATATGAGTTTCCTTAGGATTGGCAGAAAATTTTGCAACAATTCCAACAACCAGAGCAATATTAGGTCTGATGTGTACAATATATTGCAACTTTCCAATCATTGACCTGTAAAGGGTTTGATTCACTTCTTTTGTATCATCATTTTTTGTTAATATCTGTCCAGTAGCCATGGGTGTACTCACTGGTTTTGATTCTTCCATTCCAAAATTTTTTAGTATCTCCTTGACATATTTTGATTGAGTAATATAGATACCATTCTTTATTTGATATATTTGCAAGCCAACAAAGAATTTGATTTCACCAAACATAGACATCTCAAATTTAGTTTACATCTCTTTTGCAAATGTTTGGCATAACACATCTTGTCCACCAAATATAATGTCATCAAAAAAAATTTCAGCTAATAAAGTACCTTTATTTTGTTTTGTCTTCAAATATAGATTGTTGTTGTCATTGGTTCTTGCAAATCCAATCTTTATCAAATAATTGTGCAATCTCTCATACCATGGTCTTGGTGCTTTCTTCAGTCCATATAGTGCCTGGTGTAATCTACAAACCATGTTCCTCTTGCTTGGTTCAACAAATCCATCAGCTTGTTCAATGTACACTTCTTCTTCTAATATTCCATTTAGAAATGCTGACTTTACATCCATTTGATAAGCTTTGAAACCTTTGTAGGCTGCATATGCAAGTAAGGTTCTGACTCCCTCCAATCTTCTAACTAGGGTGAATATTTATCCATAATCAATTCCTTCCTCTTATGCATAACCCTTTCATACCAGTCTAGCTTTATTCCTTGTTACTTCTCCATGTTCATTTAGCTTATTTCTGAATACCCACTTAGTACCAATTACATTTTTGTCATTCAACCTAGGTACAATTGTCCAAGTCTTATTCTTCTCAATATGTTCAATCTTTTCATTCATGGCTTGTATCCAATATTCATTTTCTAAGGCATCTTTTACTATTTTAGGCTCAAAATTACATAACAAGCATGTACCGTCTCTCAGCTTACTTCTTGTCATAACTATAGAATCCTTTGATCCTATGATTTGATTAGGTTTGTGGTGCATCCTTACATATGTTTCTAGATTAGGTTCTTGCTTTTCTTAAGATTCATTATTCTCATTCATTTCAAGTTGATTCTATGTCTCGACATCTTCATCAGATAGCTTGGCAATTGCCTCGTGTTGTCTGACAACCTCATTCTGTGACTCAGCAGGTGCTAGCTATTGTTCAGAAACCTTATTTTTAGGTTTAGGTAATATATTAGAATCTTCCTCATCTAGATAGACAAATGATTTGTAATTTTCAGGTTCCTGTGTGCTTTTTGCTTCATTTCTTTCTTTCTTGACTTGTACTCTGTTCAGGGTATAGTCTACAGTACTTATAACTTCTCTCCAATATTTCTGTGCAACATTCTTCTCCATCATTAGTGTTCTGGCACAATCCATTATAGATCTATTTCTTCTTTCAACAATACCATTCTGTGGTGGTGTCCTAGGTGCAGACATCTATCTTTTATACCTCGGTCATTGCAGACCATGTTAAACTCATTAGAAATAAACTCGCCTCCTCGGTCAGATCTCAAACATTTCAAACTTTTTCCTGTCTCCTTTTCAACTTTTGCCAAGTGCCATTTAAATAACTGGAATGCATCAGATTTTTCCTTAAGAAACATAACAGTCATCATTATAGAGTAATCATCAACAAATAGAATAAAATATCTATCTCCACAGTAACTTTTCTCACTAATGGGACCACAAAGGTCAGTATGAACCAGTTCAAGAATTTCCTCAAAAGTATGAGTTTTTCTTTTGAAACTAGATTTAGTCATTTTTCCCAATTGACATTGCTTACATATTGCATACATATTGCATTTTTAGGTTTCTTTAACTTAGGCAGCCCTCTAACTTTTTTCAATTTTCTTATGCTTACCAAGTTATCAAAGTTTACATGACACAACCTTTTATGCCATAACCAAACATCATTATATTGTGCAAACAAGCATGTCTCATCAGCTATGTCTAGATAGAACAAGTTACCTTTTATTTTCTCTCCACTTTCAACTAGTTCTCCAGTGGCATCATAGATCTTTGCCTTCTTGTGATGGAATTCAACTCTGTAACCAAAAGTATTCAGTTGTGCAACACTAAATAAATTATAGTTAAGATCATCAACCCAATATACATTGTCATATATGATCCTTTCAGTCAAATTAATTGATCCTTTCCCCTTAACAAGACATGGTGCATCATTACCAAATTTAACATAACCTCCATTGCACTAATCTAAGGTTTCAAATTTATCCTTGTCACCTGTCATGTGATGTGAACAACTACTGTCAATAATCCAATGGTCACCTTTACTGATATAAGAAATTAGTGCAGTTTTCTCATCATCATTAGAATCATCTTTCATAGTGTACGCCTCTCTCTCCGATTTCCCACAGCTTTCCAAGGGCAGGGGTTAGTAGCCAAGGTTCACAAGTGCATGCAAATCTATTAAGCAATAACTACTAAACGAAATGATCGAAACGCAAGCAATAAAATGTACAAACAACGAAAATGAAGACAAATGAATGCAAACCCTTCGAAGCTTGAAGCTTCTATTGTCTCTCTCTACTCCTTCAATAACGCTGTTCTTGATGCTCAGTATTGTAACACCCCAAAATTGGCACCTTGCAACTATAACCAATTTTGTTGCATTTGTTATTCTTCTAAATCATCAAAGTCCTATTGTACTAGGCAAATCTGAGTTTTCACTGACTCTACTCGACCTGA
>MU223611.1:18479-33700 GCA_018584345.1 Thuja plicata
TATATATATATACACACACACACACCCTCCCTATTTTAATAATCAAAGAAAAGTGTCATATAGGATGACAATATTGACTTTACAGCTTAGAGTTGGTCGCTCTATTTATGGAAATAAACTACTATACTCCCATTTTATAACCATTGTTTGAAAAAGAAAATTTTTCTATCATTTAAGAGAAGGGTTATATACACCTTGTTCAGTAATGACACTATAAGTACATCTCAACTTCAATGATCATGGTCAATGTAATATTGGCTAGCACTTTTGATTTCTATACTTAATAATAGGAAATATTTAGTGCTTATAGCATCTCGAATGTCTACCCAGATTTCAAATGGATATTTAAACATATTCAATATCTATTCTATTCAATTACTAAAATAACTATCTACTCTTAAAATGAAATCATATTCTAACTTAATTGATAATATTTCTTTTAACCTCTTTAGAATTTATATAATGAACTTACAAAACTAAGATAGGAGCTATAGATTAAGATCCATTACTGAGAGGGTTTGTAGCCTATATGAGTTATATACTAGGTCTGTTCAGGTATCTAAAGAGGATAAGACTTAGTAGTGATAAATGTAAATGACCTAATACACACACACACACACACACACACAAATTTATATATGAATATTCATTTATATTTACCCCTCTATATTTTAGTAAATAATGGAGAGTGGTCTTTAAGATTACATTATTGCTTTTACAACTTTAGGGTGGCTACTCTGAACATGAAATTAAACAACTATACACCCACTACTAACCATAATACAAAGAAAGAGAATTTAACTATCAAATTGCCTTCAATAAGTATTACTGTTGAACATATATTTATAGTATTTAACCATATATGTTTTTTAAAGTTCCATAACGTGCTAGATCCTAGAGCCACAGTATGAGATTGTAAGAAAGTATAGAAGGGATTTATTTACACAAAATTTTCAGAGGTCGGCCCTGATTCATAAAATATGTATGTTTATATTTAATTTCTTAATAATTATATTATCTACTTCTACTACTTTCAGTTACCGTTGGTTTCGCCCTTCATTTGCTTGAAAACTATTAGAGCTTCATCGTTCGAGCAACTCTCCTTTAGACTGCAAGTGTTGTGTATGATAGTAGGCGATATGATCCTTATATTTTGGGCATCTTCTTTGTAATATCCATTAGGGATGTTATATCCTTCTTCTCTCCAGTAATCCATAACCCAAGTTGTCGTCGGTTGATTTTCTTGCAGAGACTTCATTAAGAAATCCATGTTTCTTTTCATAGTTGGCCATAAAGTTTCAAATATTGCTCCCTCTTTGTGGACGAGTATCAAGCATTTTTGAGAAGCTGGAATGGTGGGTATTTTGTCCAAATTTGTCCTCATGTATATTTCTGTATATGGGATTCCTCTCTCCTTATCTATATTGTGAACAACTTTATCTAAGCCTACAAGGATATCATCTTTGAAGATTTTCCTAGCAGTATTGATGATTTCGTCCTTTGGGTAGTCCACTTTCATTTCCAATGAGATGAAGAGCCCAATGATATGACCATTCACCCTCATTGTAAATTCATTTTCAAAATAAAATTCCCCTAGGCTCTTTTCTAGTGCCCTTCTGCTTGCATATGAAATGTTCAAAAGTATGTTATTCCATCGCTCTGGTAATATGGGACCCTAGAACACCATTTGTCTCTTCCCAATTTTAGGAAAGGTGACTACATTCGTATCCATTAAGTTAATTCTCAATGGTTTCCTCTGGTGTTCGCTCCCAACTCGAAATGCATGCCTAGTCTATTAAAGTTTGCTTTTTATCTGCGAAGGTTCCAGATTGAAGTGTGTGTAATTAGAGTTTTATTTGGCTTTATTGTTTTCGCGTAAGCACACCACACCTCGTTATGATGGTGGTTGTATTTTTAATAATTTGAATAATTAGTACTTTGATGCGTGTACTTCCTGGCATAAATAGGCCAGCTCATATGATCTATGGCACAAAGATTTTTATTAATTATGTGGTAGTCCGAGTTTGATATCATCATTATGTAATTAGCTGTTATAATTTTAGGTCATGATGTATTAATTTAGCTAATCATTTTAAATAAGGAGGAAATTTGATCATGCTTGATTATTTAATTGGTTTGTATTAATATATACAGTAATTAGCCTTATCTGTCAATATGATAAGATGTAGATTTTGTGGGTTTTGGGATATAGTAATATTATTTTTTAGTTTGAAGTTTCTCTTATTTTATGTAGTGGATTTAGGGTATTATATAAGCTTCTGATAAGAATGATAGCCTATAAGGACATGTCAGCCTATTACTATCTAACATTTCAAGATTTAAATTACTCTTTATTACTTTCCAAATTGAATTGTATTTTGTTTGAAAGGTAAATTATGTTAGGATTTTATACATTAACTTATTATCTTTTTAAGTATTGGGATTATTGTACCTTATAAAACTCTAATAAATTTAGGGTTAATGTACTTAACTAATTTTCCATCTGCTCCTAGGTTTGCTAGTTTATCTGCTTGTTTGTTTCCTTCTCGGTATATATGTTTGATTTTGACCTCTTTGAAAGTATTAAGATATTCTAGGGATTTTTCAAGGATGGCGTTGATTTTCCAGTTAGGAGTTTGTTGTATTCTAAGGGCATTGATTATAATTTGGGAATCCCCTTCAATTTCTAAGTTTAAGATTCCTAATTCTCTACAAAGGTTTAAGCCTTCCATTACTACTATCATTTCAGCCATATTATTGGTTGAAGGATCAAGAGGTTTGCATAGTTCAACTATCTTTTCGTTCTTGCTTTAATGGATAATACATCCAATACCAGAAAACTTGCGATTACCTCTTGCAGCTCCATCAAAGTTTAGCTTATATCATCCAGATTTTTGTGGAGACCACTGGCATAAAGCTCTGGCTTCTTTACTCTTTGTTCCCCCAGGGCCAACTTGGGGTGGTACAATTAGGCCATTCCAATTTTTTCGCATCGAGTTATCCCATAATGAGAAGATTCCTTTTGTGTGATGTGAATTTTTGAGCCTTTTATTAAGATTTTCTACAATGCCAATCTCAATTTTGTCAAGAAGGACATTTGAGGGCATCTCAAAGTTTTTGAAAATTCTTCTATTTCTCTCCTTCCAAAGTGCCCAAGCTACTATGGAAGGTGCTATTTTCTATATGTCCTTATACATGTGGGATTTGAGTTGTGTGGGCCAACATTTAATAGTTTATAAAATGTTCATTACTGGCAGGAGACTGGTTTAGCTTTAGATTTATATTACTCCAACAAGATTGGGCATAAGGGCAATTAAACAGGATGTGGTCAATAGTTTCTTCTGCATGTTAGCATAGAGGATATTTTGAGGGGCCTTCAAAATTGAGTTTTTTAAACCATTCCGCTATAAGAATACATTTTTGGAGGGCCACCATAAAAACATACCTAATTTTGGTGAGCATGCTTTATCCCAACAGAGATCTAGAGGTAGGTTAGGTTTTTGCAAATGAAAATTGTTCAATATGAGGTTGTAACCATCCTTAACATTGTAGTTTCCATTATTAGAACTAGCCCAAATTAATTTGTCTGACCTATTTTTGAGGATGAACTATCTGCTTTTAAGAATGACCATGAGTGAATTCTTTTGATCCTCATTCAAAGATGTTTGATCAAATGAATTCCAAGTCCATCCTGAAATAGAGTTATCTTGATCTTTACTAAAGTACTAAGAAAGTTTGTCTCCCCATTCTTGTATAAGTTTTTTTTTAAATATTGGGGTCAAGGGATGATTTTTCAATAGCTTCATAACGCCCCCAAGAATCTTCCCAAAATAGGATACTATCACCATTGCCAATATCCCATGTCAGCTTATTATCTATTAATGGCTTGCATTCCATCATAAAATTCCAGATACGAGATCCTTTGACATGATTTTTTGTTCTAAAAATGTTGATTGGTTATGCATCTTTTATGTATTTCTGAAGAAGATTTTGGGCCCATTTCCTTTCAGGATGTTTGTACTATCTCCATACTAACTTATCTCCTAAGGCTTTATTTTACCATCAAAGATTTTTTAACCCTATTCCTCCATTCTCATTAGGTTTACAAATATTATCCCATTTTATTAAAGCCATTTTTTTGTTTTCAGATGTACCTTGCCAAAAGAAGCTTCGTAATTTTGAATATATCAAGTTTTTAATCCCATTCGTGATAGGGACGATAGACATATGATAATTGAGGATAGTAGAGAGGACAAATCTAATCATTGTTTCCCTACCAGCATTGGAGAGCCATCTACCTTTCCAAGTATCAATTTTTTGGTGTATTTTAGAATATAAGGGATCCCATAGGTTTGTATTTCTTATACCTTTATCTAGAAGGACACCTAAGTATTTATATGTAAAGTTGCCTACTTTGAAACCCGAGGTTCTGCAAATCTTGGTTTGGAGATTTGGGAAAGTATTTAGAAAGAATATATCTGGATTGACCATATGACCCGAAGCCTTCATATATTTGGTAAGAATAGCTTTAAATTCCTTTGCTTCTTTTATGGCAGCCCTTCCAGGTAGGATAATGTCATCTGCAAATTATTGATGGGTGATATTAGGGATGATTTTTGTTAATCTCACACCAACAATTTTCCCTTCTAAGTAAGATTTTGTAATGTTTCTTCCAAGAGCATCATCCATATTGACAAAAAGGAAAGGGGATATGGGGTCTCCTTGATGAATACCTCTATAAATATTTTAAAAACCTCTTGGGGAACCATTGAGGAGGATATATATGGTAAGCATAGAGATACAGCTGAAAATTGTTGTAATCCATCCTTTGGAGAATCCAAATGCCTCTAGGCATTTGCATATAAATCTCCAATCTACCTTACCATAAGATTTTTGGATATCTAGTTTTACCAACATACTTGGTTCTTTGTTTATTTGAGTTGTATGGATGATCTCATGTGTGATGATTATACCCTCGTAGATAGATCTATTGGGAACAAACCCTATTTTTTCTTTGGCTGTGATTTTGGGTAGTAATAATTTCAATCTATTTGCCAGAGCTTTAGAGTATATCTTATAGATGGTGTTACAAAGCGCAATTGGTTTATAATCATTTGGTTCTTCTATATTAATTTTCTTAGGAATAAGCCTCATAAAGGTATTATTTATTTCACTTAGGATTGAACCTGAGTTTCTAGTGGATTATAGGGCTTCCCATAATTCATTTCCAAGAAAGCCCCAAATTTTTGAAAGAAGTGTGCGTGGAACCCATCAAGGTCGGGGGCCTTGTTTGGTTTCATTTGAAAAAGAGCATTTTTTATTTCTTCCAGATTGAATTTGCGATTTAGCCATTTGTTGTCTTGTTCTGTTATTAATTTAGGTATGACAGGAAGTAATTCTTGTTGGGATTTAAGGTTGGAAGTTTCAAAGTTTTTGAGGATTTTTGTGTAATATTGGAAGAATTCATTATTAATTTCTACTGGATCCTCAGTAAATATACCATTAGAGTTTTTTATTTTAGTGATTCTATTAATACTTCTTAGACTAGTGTTGTTATGATTTTTTTTTTTTGTATTTCTGTCTCCCTCCGAAAGCCAAATCTCCCTAGATTTTTGCCTCCAATAAATTTCCTCTTTACTTAGGACTTTAGCTTGTTTGGAAAGTAAATCCTTTTATTTTAGATACCTCTCTTCATTTATACAAATTTTTATAACTTCCTCATTTACTTTGTTTATCTATGTCTCAATTGCATATTTTTCTTCAAAAATGTTATTAAAGTCTTCCTTGTTCCACTTTAGTACTTTCTTTTTTAATGATTTGAGTTTGACCATAAAGAATAACATTTTGGATCCTTTAAATTAATCCTCATTCCACCATTGTTCAAGTTTAGTTAGGAAATCTTTATGGCTAAACCACATATTTTTGAATTTAAAGGGGCTATGCTTTGGTTTGGCATCTTCCTGAATGTTAAGTTTGATTAGGAAATGATCCGAGCCACCAGTGACAAGTATTAATGAGGTTAGTGTTAAGTTAACATATCCCAACTCTCCCTTATAGAAAAACTAATCTAATTTTTTTGCGCTTTGGCTGAATCTTTGTCTTATGTTATTCCAAGTAAAGGTTCCATTTGTGCATATGATATCTAAAAGATTAAGATATTTGACCCAAGAATTGAAATCTTTTTGAGATTGGTGGACATAGGAAGAGCCACCAAATTTTTCTCTACAATATAGTATAACATTGAAGTCCCCACCAACAATATGTGAGCCGGAATTATTATTAATAAAATTTCCCACTAAATCCCATAGTGATTTCTTATCATTGTTACTGGTAGCACCATAGATATTGTTAATAATGAATCTAGTTTTGTTGTTTATAATTTTAATCTGTCCCAAGATCCAATTAGACTTGGCTTCAATTGGTTCACAACTGACATTCCTAGGGTCCCAAAGAATGGCAAGTCCTCCGGACACACCAACTGAAGTTGTCCAATAAGATTTCCATATACCTAATTTACTTTATAGAGATTTGGCCTTTTCTTTCCCTAATTTTTTTCTTGAATTAGGATGATGACATAATCAAAGAGTTTAAGATTATGTTTAAGTAATATTTGCTTGTTAGGGGCATTCAGACCCCTAACATTCCATGAGGTGACTTTAATTTGGCCTTGGGAAGGAACTTCTCCTTCCCTACATCAAAATGATTTGTTAGTTTTACTACATTATCTGCTTGGCTGTCCCTAGATCTCAATTCAATGGTTGACTACATACATCTCTTTTTGGGAATTTTGGTGATGATAGGGGCTGCCAGCCCAACAATTGTGGCTACAATCCCAAGTTCCTCTTCTACTTTTTTAATGTCAAGGGATTCATGTTCATTTTCTGAGTCAAATATAATCTCTTTGAGGATATTGTCTTTAATCTGAGATGACTCCTTGCTTTCTTTGATCCTTTGAATGTTGTTATGACTGTCTGGGTCTTTATAAGGATTTTGAAAGATGTTTTCACCATACTCTTCTAAGATTTGTTCCTTAGTTAATTGACAATCAATGAAGTTATACAAGGTTTGTAATTCCATTGGGATATTAATTTTTGGTTGAATATCGGAACACAATATACGATTGTTATCTTCAACTCACATATCAATGCTCGTGGGGTTGTTTGCATATCGAGCATCTTTGTAAAAACATAAACCATTGTTTCTACTTTCTAATTCCTACTGAACTATATTTTTTGTGGGATTTCTACCTACAAAAGGACACATGGTGTTACCTATATCGATTTTACTTATACTAGGATTGTTGTTATGTCTACCTTTATTCATCGTATATTCCTTAATGGCTTCAAAATCTTCTTCATTGGCTAAAATTTTTGATTCTTCGTTAGTGATTTCTTCTACTCTTTCTATATAATCTACTTTTGTTACAATTTTTCCAGAACTTTTATCCATAACATCGACTGCTCTAAAGAAAGACTCTTCTTCAAGTGAATTATCTTGTATGTTACTAAGTTCTAGCTCTACAAATTCTTTTACTGCTTCTGCCTGATCTCTAACTAATAGTAATGAATTCCTATATTCGTCCATGTTGATATCCTTGTCAATATTATTACAAGTGTTTGTATTAATTAAGAAAATCAAAGCTAGTATTTGGGAGGATTGTTTGTTTTTTTATTATTGGTTGGGGATAAAACTTTATTTGAATCCTGTAGATTTTGTTTGATTTGTTTCTTTTATGTTTCTATTTTGGGTGAAGTAATGTTATCTAGTGGTTTATGTAAGTCATAGTTTTCCTTTCCTTGATTATACCCAATATTGTGCGTTGAAATGATAACATTATTGTAACCATCATCGAAATCCAATCTAGGATTAGGCACTGTAGCAAGTGGATGATCATGGTGATTGATAATGAGGTCATTATCTATACTGTAATTTCCTACAATAAAACCACCCATATCTGGATTTAGCTTGATATCTATAGCTAGTAGGATAGGGGTAGGAGAGTCATTCTGATTTCTAGTTGGAGGGGGTGAGCAAAACCTTGGTTTAATATTGATGTTGCCATTCACAATAGAAAGCATAATGGGTTTGAGCTTATTAATAGAGTTATCCAACTATATTGCAATTTTAACATCTGAGCTATCAAGGTAATTTAAATCTAAATCTACAAATTTCCTGAATTTGTTGGCAATAATAATTATAATGGTACTGTGAATGAATTCTACTGGTAAGTTATGAAGGAGGATCCATTTGGTAACCTCTATTTTATTTACACATGAAGGGTCAAATTTAGGGCACCAATCGATGAAATAAAACCATGGGAATTAAAATCAGGGTATATGCCATCAAGAAACATTTATTTTACTTCTAAATCTAAACAATCAATAAAGAACAAATTGTTATGTAGAGTAGATATTTTTACCTTTTCCAAAAACTGTGACCTAAACCATTTTGCAATTTTGAGATTAGAGACACCGCTACCTAACCATTTTGCGAAGACACCATGTTTCTTACAATAGGATTCCATTCCTTTCACATAAATAGGGTCAATTTTCAAGGTGTTTCTTTATTTATTTTGTGATTAGGGGACAAAAATTAGGTTATGGTTACTGAATTGTTCTTTCTGCGAAGTGGTGGGAATGACATTATTAGAGCCAAAAGGGTTGGAAGGTTTAGTTGGGCATAGTTCATGCCCCAAAGCACCCGTAGATCTTCTATGAGGAGGGGAATATACAGAGGGCTTCTGGGGGTTCGATGAGGGACATGGATAAACCATAGCCTTTGGCTAATTGTTTCTGCTAACATTCTTAGGGTTTGGGGGATGTAAATTATAATTAGGGTAATTGGGCTTAGGATCGTGAACGGAGCTGTGATTTAGGGAAAAAGCTAGGTTGGGGGTTGGTATACAAGAGATTTGACCAAAGCCCATATATCTTATATGAGGAGGAGTGTACAGATTGTTTTTGCACGAAGAAGCCAAAGGGGGAGGCAAGCCAAAAATCTTATCAAAAGTACTTAAGGAGGAAGGGAGTACCATACCTCTATCATGGGATAAGCGCCTATGTGGTGGAGAATAAGGTGAAGATCTCTCAGGCTAAAAAATGACTGTGTTGGACCTCTTCCATGACTGAGAGACAACTTTGATCCAACCCTCGTTGTTTAGCTGGCAAGGATCAGTCGATGCAATATGAGGCTGCAGATTAGCATTGGGACAGAAGAGACCACTATTCTTTCATCCACGGCCAATTGCAGATGGAGAATCCACCAAACTATGAGCAAAGGAAGTCCAAAAGGGATAAGATTGTTGAGCCCTAGTTGAATGACAAGCCGCATACTTGGTCGCTTTGAAGAAATTTAGCTGCTTTTAAATGCTTTCGATGCTGAAAAATTTATGTGAATACCTCCAAATTTTTGTATGGGGCAGAGTCATTTTTATATTCCTTAATCTTAACCATCATTAATTATAATAATTAAAAAATATTTTAATTAAATTTAAATTATAATTATAATTAGATAATAACTATAATAAGAATTATTTAATAATTAAATTCAAAAAATAACCATTTGTTATAAACTTTCAAAAACATAGAGCCTTTTTTGCAATAGGTTTCCCTTTTTTTATAATACCATCTCATTCCATTCCAATTTCTACTCCATGCTACATTCCTTTGTGCATCTTATGTCTTTCATCTTCTCGCCTTCTTCTTGTGCCAAGTGGTATTGATTTAGCACCTATCACAAAATGTGGAGTATTTGAGGACCTCCTATCCCATCTACAAATCCTCCTCTATTGTTTTTCGCCACCTAGCACCTATTTGCATTATTTTTACAATCAAGTAGATATTTTTGAATTTATTATTATTTTAATATTTAGACTAAATTATTACTCTATAGCATTATTTCAATTAGAAATAATCTATTATAATATTAACTTAATATAATAATTAAATTGTACTTCTAATCTTAAACACCATTAATTATAACAATTACAAAATATTTTAATTAAATTAAAATTAAAATTAGATAATAACTATAATAAGAATTATTTAATAATTAAATTCAAAAAAAATCATTTGTTACAAACTCAAAAATATAGACTAGTTTCCTATTGCAAATCAAATTCTAATTTTAGAATTTTCAAAGACTCTAACCACTCAATACTTTAATTCTAATGTTACAATTTTTAAAGACATATTCTAACAAGTGCTACTAGTTATAATATTAAATATAATTTAATTAAGTATAATAGAAGAAAAATATTTTTGATGATTTTGTAACTAAAAAATTTAACATGTATACTTTGAAAAAAAATTTAAAAAATCCAAAAATGAAAAATACTTAATTACACCAACATGTAAACCTACAATGGCATCAATCCCCTCTATAGGAAGTTATCTAAAAAAATGGTGTAAGAAAAAAGAAACCTTTCCTATTCCACTTCGAGCTTCACAATTTGCTATCCACATTTTGCCATTGTAGTAAAAAAAAGGAATCCCAACCGCAAGTGACACCGACACGCATGGTGAGGTGTTCCAGAAGGTGGAAGGATCCAATTTTATAAATTTAACGGTTTTAGCCCATGCGAAATAAACTGTATGGTTAGAGTTTTAGTAGCATACAGTTTTGGCGAGGTCCATGCCATGTTGAGAGGAATGCAGTTGGGCAGCAGAGACATACATCTATCATCCAAATAACCTCTATAAAAATTATCTGAGCCTTTGTGAGTGACAAGCTTTTGTTTGGGTTGGATTGGGCTCTACCATCAACATGTTATCATACAGGTTACTTAATTTGTTTCTTAACATCTTTGTATTCTTCTTTCTAAAATTCAATCTTTTTATATTTTGACAGATGCAAATAATTTGTCTGTAAACTTTCCAATTGCATTTGTTTCAATGATTTGATTATATTCTAACTCTACAACTGCATATAGAGGAATGGGATTGGTGAGATTGTGTTTGAAGATGGTGTTTGAATCTTATTATTATTTTTGAACATTGTGATCTGAGTCTTTCAATCAAAGTATGCATGTATACATTTCCAAGCTGGTGTATTTAAGCTTGCAGTCTTGAGTCTTTCATTCTGAGTATTCATGCAAACAAGGCGACAGTTGTGCATCTCATTTCTCCATCTCTACACATAGTCACTGCCAACGTTTGTCTCCCTCTTACTCAAAATAAACTTCAAAATAGTTTGAGGCTTTTTTCACCTTTGTATTACTAAAAATATAATGACACAAGTTTACATTTTAATTGGTTATATATTCAATTGTGGGGGAATACAGTATTGGTTTAGGTCAATGATATATTCATTATTGTAAAGTTAATCTAAATTCAGTAATACATTATTATTGTAAAGTTAATCTAAATTCAGTAATATATTAACCCTAGATTAACCCTACTTGGTTAGGTTATTGCAGGTTTACATGGTTAGAGTTATCCTGTATTTTATGTACAATTTATTTATTGTTTAAAATAAATTAAGGTAATATTAAAATTATCTTTTTATATTTATAAATATGAATATAGTAATAAAATTACCATTCTTAAAAAATGTATAAAAGATTTCTTTTATGAAAAAGTTATAAAAGTTATATAAAAAGGTAATTAATGAGATTAAGGATGTAAGTAACAATATAGTAAAAAGATAATTAGAAATATATTACCTTTTTAATGAGAAATTTAGAAAAGTAAAAAGAATATAAAACATCTTTTTTTTTCTAATTGACAATAAAGATGTTTCTATATTTTCTTTATACTTTTCTACTTAGATGTTTCTATATCTTGTTTATACTTTTCTAATTAGAAACATCTTTATTTTCACTTAGACAAGTATAAAGAGAATATAGAAATATCTTATTTTTTTAAAAAATATTTGAAAATTATATTTTTAAATATAAATATAGTAACAAAAGTGTTATTTTTAAATGTCTTATTTCAAAAATGTCTATAAAATATTTCTTCAAAGACTAAATTAGAAAAGTATATAAAAAAAGTAAGATGTTTCTAAACTTTTTAATTGTATGACACTTCTAAATTTTTTAAAATATTATTTTTAAATATTTACTTTCTATTAACAAAATTATTATTTTGAATTTTTATAAAAGATTTCTTGTTTTCTCCTATTAATAATTTTTATAAATTCTTTGGATGTAAATCAATATGACTAGCACACAAAGGGGGTAATATATCTACATCTTTGCATGAACAATAAATTTTAGAGACAAATATTTCAATGCTAAGGCTTGACATTTAATGAAGGATGGTGGTTTTTTTTTTATTACTTTTAATATAAGTCCATCAAATTACAAAACCGATCTTGAAATTTAAAGAAATATTAAATCATACTCTCTTGTATAATTATTTTAAAATTCTTTCAAAATTAATTATGTGAACCTTAACTCAACACAAAATTGAACCCTAACCTTATGACTAAACCAAATTTAACTCTAACATTAAACCAAATGGAACTATAACCCTAACCCTAATCTAGACTCCGTCCTAAATCAAATTAAAATTTAACATATACCAAATTGACCCCAAATCCTAAACCAAATTACATCTAAATCTTTAGGTCATGGAGAAACCTATTGAAAACATAGAAACAACCTACCTTAAACAAAATTAAACATTAAACTAGATTGAACCCTAACCTTATGTTGGTTTACAGTTTGTCTACTTTAAATTTGATTTATATAATGACTCTTGAAAATACCCAATGTTGGCTTTCGTAGAACAAAAAGTAACCACAGACTGGGTCAATGGTAGGAATCTATCAATGACACATGAATTAAAAGGTACAGTATCCCTTATGTGAAAGATATGCAATGAATTTTGTCTTTCGGTTTTTAGGCGTATGCTCTTATTCGGAGAGCATAAGAGGTTTAACCAAGTTGCTCAAAGCTTCAAACAACTCAGGCAATGACTGGGGATTTACTCAATGACATGCAATCTGAAATGCAAACTATTATGCAGTGTGGCATGAATGCAAACTACCAACAGAGATGAAGAAAGAGGTGTAACAATGCAATTCCCGGATTACTAAGATTGTGAAACCTCGGCAATACCCAGATTATCTTGATCTCATTCTCTATTAACCCTCTTCCCAAATCCTAATGCAAGAACTAATCTATCAAACTAAGATGTGCAATGTAAAGAAAATAGAGTGCTTATGCTAAAGACGGTAAACATACAATCCACTAAATGAAAATAACAAAACCCTGTTCATTACTATTCATTCAATTTCCAGTATTAACATCCTCATTCAAAACATCATACAACTAACTAAGATGAACAACAAAAATCATTTCAAACTCAGAGTCGCACACAGTAGTCCCAGCTATAGGGGTTCGCCCAAAGTAATTTTTGCCGATCTTATTTACTTTACAGAAATTTACATATATAGGTCTTCTCAGAAAATGACCCGTTACAATAATGATTGCCTCTTTACTATATTCTAAGAGGAACATTCTAAAACTAAACCTGGTCAGTTACAAAAACTGACAAAGCTGACAAAATGCCCAAAATGGCTACAATATACAAAAATTGGGAAGATGACACAGGTCAATAGATTCTATGCCCTCTTCTGTGTAATGAATTTTCCTCTGTAAGCCTTCATTGCATCCATTACCTTGCTCAATTCCTGAGCATTCAGAATGATTATATTGTTAGCTCAGATCATCCAAAAATCATGCATTTATGTCAGTTCATCCAACTTGGCAATCCGAGATTGGAGCTTCTCTGGTTCCTTTTTGATCATTGCATCTATCGCAGAGAGCTCACTGATTCTTGACACTTAGAAGTTAGTCAGATCTGCAATCTCATCTATGAAAGCAAGAAAATTAGCTTTCATTCGCTCTGTATTCACCAACTTGTCACATCCAGAAACATGAGATTTCGTGTGCAAAACATTCAAAAACTCAAAAAGTTTGTACATCTCCTTTTGCACTAACTCAATCATAGTCTTGAGTTCATTTGCTGATCTGCTTGAGCTCTCAATCACGAATTCTAGAGACTGCCTCCAATGAAACAATGGCTCATGCCTGGTCTTGAGGATACCATTGGAGATTGCAACACTAGTCTTCATATCAATCACCTCCTGCAAGGTGGCCAGTTGCTCTGTCAATCCAGTGGATGCATTATAAATGGTCTCCTGGTGCTTTGATGTTGTATACTTCAACTTGTCTGCATCAAGTAGAAGATTCCCCATATTCTCAATGACAATGGGGCCTTGAACCTTCATCACCTCTATCCATGCTCTGCCAATTTGCCCAAATTGTCTCTCTTTCTACAGCTTCAGTAGAAAGTTCTTATTTTCTTCCCCATTGGGGTCAAATTGAGAAGATGAAGTACTGCCAAGAGTAGATTTAATATACTCAACTAGCTCCTTATTTTTAGACTTGAGGACTTCCTTGTCTGCTCAGAGTTCTTCTAACCTATCCTCAATCCACTCATTGGTGGTTTTCAGATATTCACCATTGAGTCGTGCACTGGCACTCCTAGGTACACAATTTTTATCTGGAAATCTTGAGCTGAAAGTTGATGAAACTTTCCTTCTTTCTGTGGCTCTGCTATTTCCATTAACATATGCCCGGTTGTGGAATCATGGGAAAGGGCCGCCACGGACTTTTGCTTCTTTTTCCTTCTTCGCTAGTGGCTGAGATGAGGTTGCCTTAAGGATCAGGTCCTTTAAAGAAATGGCTTCCTCATGTCATTTCTTCTTCTTCTTCTCAATGGTTTCTTCCAACCATGAGTCTGTGGATAACACCTTTATTGCAGACTGAAGAGCTGTATGATCAAACAGCTTCCGGGCCACTGGAGGAGTCTGCTTGTCTTGAGGTGGAACATGGAAGGAGGCAACCTTAGTCACCAAAAGGGCCAGAGTGTTTACCGACTGAGAGGATTCCAGACCATCCATGGGGTTTGTGTCATCCAAGGTGATAACTAGAATTGGTGAGGGAGGCTTGGTCACGGGCACCTCTTGTTCTTTCTTCTTTTCCTTATCTTCTTCCTTCTTCTCTTCATTTCCAATGTTCGGGAGTGTAAGATAAGAAATAATATCTTTCTCTTACTAAAATGTAAAGGGGAGGATGGGATTAAAATAGAGATATGTTTATTAAAAATGTATAATGTGTTAAGAAAGAAGGGTTTGATAGATTATTAATTATCTTGAAATGTAATGTTTGAAATAGGAAATGTGTAAATTGTTCCTTGAGTTACCTAGAT
>MU223611.1:40920-61052 GCA_018584345.1 Thuja plicata
TTCTTGCTTGAATCACACTTGAAGATAGTTTGAGAATGCTTGATCACGATTAGAAGACTTAGAGAAAATGAGAGAGAAAGCTTCCCTTTTATATGAAATTAGGGCACAATCTTCTAAGGAGGCCTACTTAGGAGGATTAAATTCCTATTAAATCATTTACCCCTAGGAGAGGACCTATATTAAATATAATTTAGGAATCAACACTTCAAAACCTGAAACAGCCAACCCAGAAGCGGGAAATACTTTTTGCAAAGGCCGACCTCCAAAAACTGTGAGACCTCTAGATCTGAACCCTGGGTCAAGGTCAAGGTCAACCTTGACCTAGGTCAGGGTTGAGGTCAACATAGACCTAAAAGGTCAACCCTGACCCTGAAGCCCATAATCACCAGTCTATAGTTCAGAATGCAGAAATCAGGCTAAACAGGAGTGGAAAGAGGGACATAATAGGGGAGAAGCCATGTCAAGATAAGGAACCCATTCAAGGTGTTTGACATGACCCCAAACCACTTACTCAGAAGGCTAAACACGTCTACAATGGAAGTGCTTCCATTTTCTGACTATACAGAGAGCGAACCACCTCCGCAGGTCAGAGTGATGGGAACATTCTTTTTCGGGGGCTAGTCACCTCCTTGCCTGGCGGATTGCGCTGCACCTGCTGAAACTAATGGCGCTATAGAAGAAGTAACTATTGAATATGATTGCTCAGCTCCTGAAGTCATTCCTTCAGATGAACCTGTGCCAGAAGTTCTTTTTCATCGCGCTCTGGTCCATTCCACCCACTTGTCGATTCTCTTGATAATGCCTCTCATGAGAAGCTCTAATGAATAAACCACTAGACCAGTTGGTGGGGAGGAAGAAATGGGCAACACCTTGATCTATTTGTAGGACAAGGGATGCATGAAGAGGCTGTCATCTGCAAGATCATATACATCAATAGCATTATCATACATTGTAATTTCATCCAAAGCTAAACGGGACCACAATTTCTCCCGTGTCTGATATTCATTAAAACATTCAGCCTAAAAATCCTCAATATCTAGGACATGTTTGTAGGCATGTCCAAGATTCAAGTGATCTCTAACAAAACCCATAGGATCATATTGAGGCCTAACAACCTCATAATCAAGTAGCTTGATCTTATCCTCAAAACTCTTTACCAAATTCTGGGCATCAGATCTGGATGCACAGGAATATGGACCAACAACCATGGGGAAGGAAATTCCAGTGATCTTCTTCATAGTTGAACATAGAGTGTTCACTTCCAATGTCTATTGGCAGAGCTCCACCAAGACTACCTTATCTTCAGGATACCGGGGCAATCTCTTAGGAAATCCGGAGAAGGCTCCTATCCGAAGATAAGAGAAACTCAGGAATTGGATGAAAGAGCATCAATGCTGACTGATTGCCGAGATGGCCTCTGGTGAGAATCTTCTTTCTGGGCAACCTCGAAGTTCCCAACATATTCTCATTGTGAATGCATCATTCATAGTAGTATATTCCTCAAAGCTCTGATGCAATTGCATATTCAGGTAGAACTCATATATTTTGGTGTTGTTGTCAAAATTTTGGATTGCTAGTAAGCTGGGCCATAGGTGTTGAGTCGCCAGAGCATAGATCAAGTATGAAGACATGTAGAACTATTTGAATCCCTGATAGGAACTCATCCAAGATGTTAGCTTCTCACACAAGATTTTTGCCCAATCAATGAACATATTTTCTGTGCAGACAGCTTGAACAAGGAAGAAATTATGTTCAACGAGACCCAGGATCTCAGGTTTTCTGTCCAATTTGGTCAGCAGGGCCAAAATATCAACAATTTCCCTCTTTAGGGTTGTTTCGAAGAGAGTCTTTGGCATCTTAATTTTCTTTGATCGAGGGGTCAAGAACCAGGTCTTCTGCATGTCTTCTCTCCTTAGAGTCCTCTTTTCATTAAACATAGATGCAAAAGAACTGAAGTCGATGTCATAATACACGTCTTTCACTGGAATGTCGAAAGCGGATTGGATTAGGGTTTTATCAATCATTAGCAAAATAGACTAATCTGGGAACAGGATTTGCTTTATCACTGGATTGTATTTCTCTATACATTCTCTGACGAGCTCAGGAGCTTGAACTGCCATTGGAAACCCTGTAGCTTCTACCAGACCGCTGTCCTTGAGCTTTTGTGTAATAGGGTGAATTGGATGAGAATTCAATCTTCTGTGCAAATCTCCAAGATCAAAGAATCTTAGAGATGTGCGAGAAATTTATTTCAATTCACTCTCAATACCAATTAATCTATCATAACCAGAAGCCTTAATTGCCATTTACTATAAATCTGAGAACATGAGTGAAGAGCAATGGCTTGCTATACAAAAACGGTGAGCAACAAATGATGGCGAATGCTGAAGAAATAGCCGCTAAGATCCGAATGTTGGGGCCACACGAATGACATTAAGGTGACCTAATAGACACAATGAAAGGATTAGCACTTAATTTTTGATAATCAATGGCTATTTGAAATTCCCGTTTTGGAGAACTTAACGACCTAAAAATCCTCAAACTTACACTTAACTTTATGTTCATTAGCTGCTTGCTGAAACAAATCCTTAGTCTTGCATAAAAGGAACATACTTTCCTTTTGACGCCAAAATGAATGAACATTAGACCATTTTACCTTGTGGGGGGAAAGAATATAAGAGAATACTTTTCCCATAAGTCTGTTTCCTTTATTTCAGAAAAGTATCCCGATGGCTTCACCTTTTATCCTTTGCGCACTCAAACAACTTATTTTCCGCCAGGAGCACTTAACTTCTTATTTTCTCTTTCCACTTGTGTCAAGGTCGCACCTTTGAGACCAAATTTTTTGGATGCTGCATGATCACTGCCACTACTCCACAACTTGATATCTCTGAGAGTTTAAAAACTCTTTTTACGAACAAAAGCTTTATCAATCACCTATGTAAATCACATGTTTACCTTTCAAAAAAACACATTAAGCATTACAAATCCGAGGGTGACTACTTCTCATTCGGAAGATGCTATGACACCCCTTTCTTGACATACCTAAATCACCTAAACACTGGATGAAGCAGAAAGATTGAAAACCGGCTAGGCTCAAATAGGCAAGGAAAATAATTTATCTGATAAGCACATTAGGGGAAGGTTTCAAGATGAATGAGAAGTAGGTCACCAAAGAACAATTTTACCCCATAGAACCTTAAAGAACCTAGACTAAAATTTGGCAACAGCTAGCTCTGACTAGGGGCTTAGACATGCCAATGTATGAGAAGGGACCCAGAGTCTCTGGTTTCGCACAACAAGACCGGTAGGAAAAACAACAGGCAGACTAAACTAAAACACACAACAGGAAAGGAACCTAAACTAAACTAGACTAGGAAATTAGGAAAGAAAGAAGGAGAAACACAAAACAAACCCACCTACACTAACACTAACCTGCAGGGATTGCCTGCTTTCACTTGAGTATTTGGTAGAGCTTCAGATCCTGGCCATTGTAGGAGAATGTAAGAATCTCTCTAGAAGGATATGCTAGAATAAAGGAATTATTCTGGTTCACCTGTATAATCTTAAATGGTCCTTTCCAAAGTGATTCAAACTTATGATGCTTTCCTTTGGACTCACGCCTTTTATCCCACAATAGGACCAAGTCACCTTGCATAAACTTTCTTGGTATGGCCTTCTTATCAACGAATGTTTTTACTCTCCTCTAATGATCAGTGATGTGGTCAACAAGATTTTCCCATTCTTCCTCCAACTTGGTCAGATACATGATTCATTTCTCCAGACCATTCTGGAAAACTAGATCTTCAATTACCTGTTGTAGCCTGCAAATGGATAACTCCAGCGGAAGTGGGAGACTAGGTTCAATTCCGTAAACCAGCTCAAAAGGGGAAATCCTGATAGCTCGCTTACGTGTTATCCTATCCACCCATAGAGCTTCATCTAATCTCTTGTGCCAATCCTTTTGACTCTTTGAAACTAGTTTCTTCATTGTGTTAATCAGGTTCTTGTTGCTTAGCTCAGCCTGACCATTTCCCTGAGGGAAATAATCAGATGAGTGACTAAGGTGGATATTGTTGTTGTAGCAGAACTCTGTAATCACTGAAGAAGAGAAATATATGGCATTGTCCATCACTGGATTCATCGACACTCCAAACCTTACCAAGATATTCTCCTTGACAAATTTGCAGACCACCTCAGATGTGGTTTTCTTGGTAGGCTTAGCCTCAACCCACTTAGTAAAGTAATATGTGGCAGTTATGACATATAGGTGACCTGTAGAAGAGGGAGGATTTATTAGACCAATGAAATCAAGCCCCCATTGCTGAAAGGGACCCTCTACTACAACCGACTTCAATGGAAGAGCAGCCAACTAAGGCTTACTGGAAAACATACAACACTTATCACACTTGGCCACCCAATTGTAGGAATCTCTAAACATGCCAGGCTAGTAGTAACACTGCCTCAAGATTTTATATGCATTAAATGTGGATGAGAAGTGTCCACCACATGCCTCATTATGGAATGCCTGGAGCAATCTTTCTTGTTGTGGCTTGTCCACACACCTTAAGAAAGTTCCATCTATTGCCCTCTTAAATGACTGGTCATCATAAATGACATACTTGGCTGCCTTGGTCTTAAAATCTCTTCTTTGTTTGTATGTCAATCCTTCTGGGAAATCTCCATAAGTAAGTAAATAGGCGATGTTGGAAAACCAGGGATCAAGAAGACTAACCATTAACACCTTTGGAGAATCCTCCTCTTGAGCCATTTCCTGATTTTCTGCCATTATTTTACACAAGCTGTTTCCTTTGACCAGTTTTGTTGGCTTGAGTTCAATATCATACTCCTGTACCTTTTCTATCCATGCACCTCTAGTATTACATCCTATTTCTTGTTGTGTCAAAATGCTCTTAATAGCAGAATTAAGAATATAAATAACAGAATGGGAATGTAATACATAGAATCTAAAATTCTTCAGTGCCCTTACCACCGCATATGCATGCTTCTCCATTTGATAATATCTCAATTCATGATCCTTGAGTGAAGTGCTCATGAATGCAATAGGCACCTGAATCCCTTCATTGTTCTCTTGCATTAGGATAGCGAACAATGTATGAGCTGATGCGTAGCAGTATAATATGAATTCCTTGGTATAATCTGGATGCACCAACACAGGTGCTCTAGCTATAGCGTACTTGATTAAATCAAAGGCCTTCTTCCCAGAGTCATTCCACTTGAAACTTTGACTACCCTTCATCATATCAATTATTCATTTTGTAATCTCAGAAAAGTCAGGAACAAACAGCCTGAGAAAGTTTACCTGCCCAAAGAATGATCTTGTTCAAATTTGCTTGCTGGCAGGTTCGATTACTAGATGGCCTTCACACGCTCAGGGTCAATTCAGATTCCTTCATGGGAAAAAATATAACCGAGTAGTCTACCTTCAGTGACACATAATACAAACTTCTTGGGATTAAGAGAGATGTCATGCTCTCTGCATCTCTTTAGCACTTTCTCAAGATCTTTCAAATGATCTTCTCTCTTCTTAGAGAAGATTGTTAAATCATCCAAGTATATAACTATTATTCTATCCCAGAGGTCTGCAAATGAAGAGTTCATTTCCCTCTGAAAAGTAGCTCTAGCATTGATAAGCCTGAAGTGCATTCTATTGTAAGCAAACGTTCCCCAAGGAGTGGTGAACACTGTCTTATACTTATCTTCTGGGTCCACCTCAATCTGGTTGAAACCTGAGAAACTGTCCAACATGGACATCATTTCAGATCTAGATACTGTTTGCAATATATGATTAATGTTGGGTAAGGCATAATTATCCTTCAGAGAAGCCTGGTTCAGATTCCAGAAATCTACACAAATTCCAATTTATCCGTTCTTCTTCCGGATGAGCACGATGTTGGCTATCCATGTAGAGTGGTGTATGGGATAGATAATTTTTGCCTCCAACATCTTGTGAACTTCCCTTAAAATGGCATCTAAAACCTTAGGATTCGTTGCTTTTGCCAGAAAGGGATAGCTTCAGGCTTGAGAGGGATCGTGTGCTTGAATTCTCCATTCTGGAAAGTTTTGAGGTCTTCATAGCTCTAAGCAAACACATCCTTATATTGGGAGAGTAGGTGTTTAGCCTTTTCTCTTTCCTTTTTTGTGCAACAACTGCCAATATTTATCATCTTAGGTTTATTTTCAGTGCCTATGTTCATTCCCTCGAAATCCCCTGAGGTACCACCTTTCCTATCTCTTTCTTTTCTAATATATGCATCGTGTCTATCAAAAAGTTTTTCAAGGGAGATTAGGTGTCGAGGAATTTTGTTACCTTTTAACTATTCTTCTCCAAGCTCCAACTCCTTCTTGTTGTCTAGAGAGAGATCCTTGCAGGTACTAGAACTTCCTTCAAAGTATCGATCACTAAACTGATCTGATCCTTCCATGAAAGCTTGTATCTGCTTGTCACTAATGAAGACTTGCTAGATTTCCATATTATCTGGAACATTCGGCCTAAAGAGAACTTCAACTTTGTATTGCTCATCTCCAATTTTTGGATGTGGGAGGAGAAGTGAAGCTGAGGCGGCCAACAAATCTGCTCTTGTATTCTGCTCTCTCGGAACAAACTGGATTGAAAAGGCATCAAAGTCCTCTATCTCATCCCAGACTTTGTTCCTATAACTCCGCAATCTCGCATTTTTCACTGTGTACTGTGCTCAAACTTGCCTCACTATCAACTCTGCATCACCGAGTGCTTTAAGGATTTTCACCCCTCTTTGCTTCGCAGCAACAATGCCTAGCAATAGAGCCTCATATTCCGCTATGTTATTAGTGTTCTTAAACTACAATTTATAAGAAAGCTGTATCATGTCTCCTTCCAGGGGAATAAGAACTATGCCAGCTCCCGATCCTGTGGTAGCACAACTGTCGTCAAACTCCAAGATCTGGATATCCTGACTGTTAGTATTTTCTGGTATTTCATCTTGATGACTGAAATATGAAAACAACATATAATTGCCGAATTTCATCTCCTGGTAGAGGATTTGTGCCTTAGGGTGATCAAACTTCATTACTGTGAATTTGGCCTTTTCCTCGGGCTCCATCTTTATCTTCTTAGTACCCACCAGGATTATAGCATGAGACCAATCCATCTTGATTTCTCCAACTATGTCTCTGCAAAAGCTTCTACTTAGAAGCATGTCGTAGCTGGCCAGAATATCGGCTACCAAGATGGTCAGCTTCATCCTCTTTGCAGGGTGTGCGGCCAATGCAACTTGTGCATCCTTTACCTGACCTAAGAGTGGAACCTGTGTAGCATCCATTGAATAACAATGACCAAAGGTTTTGGTAAGGGTCAATCCAAGGGCTTTATCAATGGAGGCAGGCATGACATTATCAGAGGCTCTAGAGTCAATAATACAGTTTCTTAGTTTGTGACCATTTACAAATAGGGAGACATAGAACGGGTCAGGCTTCTGGCCAAGAGCAGTGGCTAAGATTGAAGAATATTCTTCTTGAAAGAGCAAGGGAAGGACAGGTTCTTCGTCGTTTAAAGGGCCACTACTAGGAGGTTCGTCACTAACAGTAGAATTAATATTAGGATGCATTCTGGAATTAGCATCACTTTTACAGTTCTCTACAAGCTTCTGAAGTTTAGTAGGATGAGTTTTTAAATATTCTAAGGGAGACACTTGGATTCTAACATCCTTGCAGTATTGAATTATATCAAAGGAAGACAAAGACTTACCATTTGTTTCAGACTTCGAGTGATCCTTCTTCCAAGATGAAGAAGTAGAAGATCTGGGTGCACCAGTTGAAGGACCAGGTGCAATATTCTGGGAAGGAAAAGAGTTTCCCAGATTTTTGTCTCTTTGACTTCTTGTTTCCACTTCCATTTGAATTCCATCCATGGTGGCAAAGCAATCACCTCTGACTTCAGAAGCAGATTCATACTCCAAAAAGAAATTACCGGAGTCGCCATGGGGAGCAGAATCTTCTTCACTTTCGAGATATTCGATAGTCAGCTCATTACTTGAAGCTAGCTGCCTATATCTATTCATCTCTAAACAGTTATTACCATCATGGTCAGCTCTTAAAAGAAAAATGCACATATTATGCTTTTTAGCTGCCTCAATGGCAAGATTTTGTTGAGGAGGTGGCAACTGCAATTGTTTACCTTCATGTTGTTTTCTAGGAATATCATGGTAAGGCTGCTAAAAGGATGGGGTATACTTTCTCATTTGCCACTAAAGGGCAATCATCTCATTAGACAACTTCTAAAGCATTGCCTCAGTATTTTTGGTTGCACCAGAAATAGAACTTGTGGAGGCACCACTCTGCACTTCTCGCTTCCATTTCCCGGCAACTATGAGGTCATCCTCTAGCTCAATTGCTAGAGTTTGAGTGGCTTGCAAATTAGCCACATGCGCTTGTCTAATTTGGAAACTTATGTCAGGAGGCATGGAACTAATAAATAACATCTTCTGGTTGTCAGTTGTAGGACTGCTAGCAGCGGGGATCCTGTTAGCCAACTTATTAAACCTTGCAATAAAGTCCCTCATAGGAACACTAGGTTCTTTCTTTATTTGTGTGAGCTAAGTCAGAAGTGTGTGCTCATCTTCTATACTTTTATAGCGAGCTTCAAAGCGGTTCTTCATATCATTCCAACTAGTTATGCATCCTGTAGGGAGATGTTGAAACCAGTCAGCAACATTTTCTATTAAAGTCTCTACAAACATTCTTACTGCCATGTCTTCATGTTGAGGGTTTACAATGTTGCATGCGGCGAAGAAGGATGCAATATGCTCATCAACGGATACTTTCTCATCTCCATTGAACTTTGGAAAGTTCTTTCAGGAAGCTCGAGGTAAGTCGTTATTAGCTCCTAGCTGAAGAGGCCCAATGGCATTACCCCAAGGGACGACCATTGAAACAGGGAGGGTTACTGGCACAACCTGAAAATTGATGTTGGTAGGAGCAGCTACTCCGTGAAGAGTAAGGGTGTTACACAGTAATGGGGTAGTATTGTGGATGATAGGAGGTATAGAAGAATGGCTACGAATCTGGGAAACAGGGCGTGGTGGTGGCAAAGGAGCACCACAGATACCTAGAAAGACAAGATCCTGGGTGTTGGTTCTTCCTCTTTTGAGAGGGTCTTCTAACAGAGGAAACTTAGCCTTCTGCAATTCTTCAAACACAGGATCTTTATGTCATTCTCTTCGGACACTTCAGGTATACTTGGGATCCAGAGCTACTAAACTTGTTTACTGCAGTTGTGCAGCTCTGAATCTTCTTTCCTGTAACACTCCCTCCCAATATTCAACGCTAGCTTCTTCTCTTTCTAGCACAAAGCTGATACTTCTATATTGGTCAAGGGATTTTTGGCTTTTCCAGGCAAGGATATTCAACTGGTTTATAATGTCGTCTTGCTCATCCTGGATGCAAAGATTAGGTTTCTCTAGTGGGACTTGTCCTTCGTGAGGCAACACCATTTCTCCTTAAGAGTGATATGCATAATGTAGCATTAGGAATGCCAAACAGATAAGTTCTAAGTCACTTAGTAAAGCCACAGACAGACTTACTAAGAAAGCTTAGGAAAATTAGGAATTCTCCCCAGTAGAGTCGCCAAAAATTGTTGGTTTACAGTTTGTCTACTTTAAATTTGATTTATATAATGACTCTTGAAAATACCCAATGCTAGCTTTCATAGAACAAAAAGTAACCACAGACTGGGTCAATGGTAGGAATCTATCAATGACCCCTGAATTGAAAGGTACAGTATCCCTTATGTGAAAGATATGCAATGAATTTTGTCTTCCAGTTTTTAGGGGTATGCTCTTAACCGGAGAGATAAGAGGTTTAACCAAGTTGCTCAAAGCTTCAAACAACTCAGACAATGAATGGGGATTTACTCAATGACTTGCAATCTGAAATGCAAACTATTATGTAGTGTGGGATGAATGCAAACTACCAACAGAGATGAAGAAAGAGGTGTAACAATGCAATTCTCAGATTACTAAGATTGTGAAACCTCGACAATACCCAAATTATCTTGATCTCATTCTCTATTAACCCTCTTCCCAAATCCTGATGCAAGAACTAATCTATCAAACTAAGATGTGCAATGTCAAGAAAAAAGAGTGCTTATACTGAAGACATTAAACATACAATCCACTAAATGAAAATAACAAAACCCAGTTCATTACTATTCATTCAATTTCCAGTATTAGCATCCTCATTCAAAACATCACACAACTAACTAAGATGAACAACAAAAATCATTTCAAACTCAGAGTCGCACACAGTAGTCCCAGCTATAGGGGTTCGCTCAAAGTAATTTTTGCCGATCTTATTTACTTTACAGAAATTTACATATATAGGTCTTCTCAGAAAATGACCCGTTACAATAATGATTGCCTCTTTACAATATTCTAAGAGGAACATTCTAATAATAAACCTGGTCGGTTACAAAAACTGACAAAGCTGACAAAATGCCCAAAATGGCTACAATATACAAAAATTAGGAAGACGACACAGGTCAACAGATTCTATGCCTTTTTCTATGTAACGACTTTTCCTCTATAAGCCTTCATTGCATCTGTTACCTTGCCCAATTCTTGAGCATTCAAAATGATTATATTGTCAGCTCAGATCATCCAAAAATCATGCATTTATGTCAGTTCATCCAACCTGGCAATCCAGGATTGGAGCTTCTTTGGTTCCTTTTTGATCACTGCATCTATCGTGGAGAGCTCACTGATTCTTGACACTTGGAAGTTAGCCGGATCCGCAATCTCATCTATGAAAGCAAGAAACTTAGCTTTCATTCGCTCTGTATTCACCAACTTGTCACTTCCAAAAACTTGAGATTCTATGTGCAAAACTTTCAAAAACTCGAAAAGTTTGTCCATCTCCTTTTGCACTAACTCAATCATAGTCTTGAGTTCATTTGTTGATCTTCTTTAGCTCTCAATCATGAATTCCAGAGACTGCCTCTAATGAAACAATGGCTCCTGCCCGATCTTGAGGATACCATTGGAGATTACAACACTATTCTTCGTATCAATCACCTCCTATAAGGTGGCCAGTTGCTCTGTCAATCCAGTGGATGCATTATAAATGGTCTCCTGGTGCTTTGATGTTGTATCCTTCAACTTGTCTGAATCAACTAGAAGGTTCCCCAAATTCTCAATGACAATGGGGCCTTGAACCTTCATCGCCTCTATCCATGCTCTGCCAATTTTCCCAAACTGTCTCTCTTGCTGCAGCTTCAGTAGCAAGTTCTTATTTTCTTCCACATTGGGGTCAAACTGAGAAGATGAAGTACTCCCAAGAGCGGATTTAATATACTCAACTAGCTCCTTATTTGAAGACTTGAGGACTTCCTTGTCTTCTCGGAGTTCTTCTAACCTATCCTCAATCCACTCATTGGTGGTTTTCCAGATATTCACCATTGAATCATGCACTAGCACTCCTAGGTCCACAATTTTTATCTAGAAATCTTGAGCTGAAAGTTGATGAAACTTTCCTTCTTTCTATGGCTTTGCTATTTCCATTAACAAATGCCCGGTTGTGGAAT
Organism: Thuja plicata; assembly: GCA_018584345.1. Lineage (NCBI taxonomy): Eukaryota > Viridiplantae > Streptophyta > Pinopsida > Cupressales > Cupressaceae > Thuja > Thuja plicata. The sequence continues at coordinate 52,499 of MU223611.1, forward strand.
CATGGGAAAGGGGTACCACGGACTTTTGCTTCTTTGCCTTCTTCATCGGTGGCTAAGATGAGGTTGCCTTAAGGATCGGGTCTTTTGAAGAAATGGCTTCCTCATGTCATATCTCCTTCTTCTCAATGGTTTCTTCCAACCACGAGTCTATGGATAACAGGTCTTTATTGCAGACTGAAGAGCTGTAGGATCAAACAGCTTCCGGGCCACTGGAGGAGTCTGCTTGTGTTGAGGTGGAACATGGAAGGAGGCAACCATAGTCACCGAAAGGGCCAGAGTGTTTACCGGTTGAGAGGATTCCAGACCATCCATGGGGTTTGTGTCATCTAAGGTGATAACTGGAATTGGTGAGGGAGGCTTGGTCACGGGCACCTCTTGTTCTTTCTTCTTTTCCTTATCTTCTTCCTTATTCTCTTCATTTCCAATGTTTGGGAATGAACCACCTCCGCAGGTCGGAGTGATGGGAACATTCTTTTCCGGGGGCTGGTCACCTCCTTGCCTGACAGATTGTGTTGCACATGTTGAAACTGATGGCGCCATAGAAGAAGTAACTACTAAAGATGATTGCTCAACTCCTGAAGTCATTCCTCCAAATGAACCTGCGCTAGAAGTTCTTTTTCATCGCGCTTTGGTCCATTCCACCCACTTGTCAGTTCTCTTGATAATGCCTCTCATGAGAAGCTCCAATGAATAAACCATTGGACCAGTTGGTGGGGAGGAAGAAATGGGCAACACCTTGATATGGTTGTAGGACGAGGGATGCATGAAGAGGTCGTCATCTACAAGATCATATAAATCAACAACATTATTATACATTGTAATTTCATCCAAAGTTAAACGGGACCATAATTTCTCCCGTGTCTGATATTCACTAAAACATTCGGCCCAAAAATCCTCAATATCTAGGACATGTTTGTAGGCATGTCCAAGCTTCAAGTGATCTCTAACAAAACCCATAGGATCATATTGAGGCCTAACAACCTCATAATCAAGTAGCTTGATCTTATCCTCAAAACACTTTACCAAATTCCGGGCATCACATTTGGATGCACAGGAATATGGACCAAAAACCACGGGGAAGGAAATTTTGATGATCTTCTTCACAGTTGAACACAAAGTGTTCACTTCTAATATCTACCGACAGAGCTCCACCAAGACCACCTTATCTTCAGGATATTGGGACAATCTCTTAGGAAATTCGGAGAAGGCTCCTATCCGAAGATAAGAGAAACTTGGGAATTGGATGAAAGAGCATCCATACTGACTGATTGCCAAGATGGCCTCTGGTGAGAATCTTCTTTCTGGGCAACGTTGAAGTTCCCGACATATTCTCATTGTGAATGCATCATTCACAATAGTATATTCCTCAAAGCTCTGATGCAATTACAGATTTGGGTAGAACTCATATATTTTGGTGTTGTTGTCAAAATTCTGGATTGCTGGTAAGCTGGGCCATAGGTGCTGAGTCGCCAGAGCATAGATAGAGTATGAAGACATGTAGAACTATTTGAATCCCTGACAGGAACTCATCCAAGATGCTAGCTTCTCACATAAGATTTCTGCCCAATCAATGAACATATTTTCTACGCAGACAGCTTGAACAAGGAAGAAATTATGTTCAACGAGATCCAGGATCTCGGGTTTTCCGTCCAATCTAGTTAGCAGGGCTAGAATATCAATAATTTCCCTCTTTAGGGTTGTTCCGAAGAGAGTCTTCGGCATCTTACTTTTCTTTGATCGAGGGGTCTGGAACCAGGTCTTATGCATGTCTTCTCTCCTTAGAGTCCTCTTTTCATTAAACATAGACGCAGAAGAACCAAAGTCGATGTCGCAATACACGTCTTTCACCAGAATGCTGAAAGAGGATTGGATTAGGGTTTTATCAATCGTTAGCAAAATAGACTGATCCGGGAATAGGATTTTCTTTATCACTGGGTTGTATTTCTCTATACATTCTCTGACGAGCTCAGCAGCTAGAACTGCCATTGGAAACCCTGCAGCTTCTACCAAACCGCTGTCCTTGAGCTTCTGTGTAACAGGGTGAATTGGATGAGAATTCAATCTTCTGTGTAAATCTCCAAGATCAGAGAATCTTAGAGATGTGTCAAAAACTTCTTTCAATTCACTCTCAATACCAATTAATCTGTCATAACCAGAAGCCTTAACTGCCATTTACTATAAATCTGAGAACATGAGTGAAGAGCAATGGCTTGCTATGCAAAAACGGTGAGCAGCAAATGATGGCGAATGCTGAAGAAATAGCCGCTAAGATCCGAACGTTGGCACCACACGAATGACATTAAGGTGACCTAATGGACACAACGATAGGATAAGCATTTAATTTTTGATAATCAACGACTATTCAAAATTCCCATTTTGAAGAACTTAACGACCTCAAAATCCTCAAACTTACACTTAACTTTATGTTCATTAGCCACTTGTTGAAACAAATCCTTAGTCTTGCAGAAAAAGAACATACTTTCCTTTTGATGCCAAAATGAATGAACATTAGACCATTTTACCTTGTGCAGGAAAAGAATATAAGAGAATACTTTTCCTGTAAGCATGTTTCCTTTATTTTGGAAAAGTATCCTGACGGCTTCACCTTTTATCCTTTGCGCACTCAAACAACTTATTTTCCATTGGGAGCACTTAACTTCTTATTTGCTCTTTTTACTTGTGTCGAGGTTGCACCTTTGAGACCAACTTTTTTGGATGTTGCATGATCACCGCCACTACTCCGCAACTTGATATCTTTGAGAGTTGAAAAACCCTTTTTACGAACAAAAGCTTTATCAATAACCTATGTAAATCACATGTTTTCCTTTCAAAAAAACACATTGAGCATTACAGATCCGAGGGTGACTACTTCTCTTTCGAAAGATGCTATGACACCCCTTTCTCGACATACCTAAATCACCTAAACACCAGATGAAGCAGAAAGATTGAAAACCCGCTAGGCTCAAATAGGCAAGGAAAATAATTTATCTGATAAGCACATTAGGGGAAGGTTTCAAGATGAATGAGAAGCAGGTCACCAAAGAACAATTTTACCCCCTAGGACCTTAAAGACCCTAGACTAAAATTTGGCAACACCTTAAATCTAAACCTTGTGCAGGAAAAGAATATAAGAGAATACTTTTCCCGTAAGCCTGTTTCCTTTATTTCGGAAAAGTATCCCGACGGCTTCATCTTTTATCCTTTGTGCACTCAAACAACTTCTTTTCCATTGGGAGCACTTAACTTCTTATTTGCTCTTTTTACTTGTGTCGAGGTTGCACCTTTGAGACCAACTTTTTTGGATGTTGCATGATCACCGCCACTACTCCGCAACTTGATATCTCTGAGAGTTGAAAAACCCTTTTTACGAACAAAAGCTTTATCAATAACCTATGTAAATCACATGTTTGCCTTTCAAAAAAACACATTGAGCATTACAAATCCGAGGGTGACTACTTCTCTTTCGGAAGATGCTATGACACCCCTTTCTCGACATACCTAAATCACCTAAACACCAGATGAAGCAAAAAGATTGAAAACCCGCTAGGCTCAAATAGGCAAGGAAAATAATTTATCTGATAAGCACATTAGGGGAAGGTTTCAAGATGAATGAGAAGCAGGTCACCAAAGAACAATTTTAACCCCTAGGACCTTAAAGACCCTAGACTAAAATTTGGCAACACCTTAAATCTAAATTCAATTACACATTGAACCATTTTCAACTTTAACCTTAACACTTAATCAAATTCAAGCTTAATAATAAACCTTCAATTGAGCCTTATACTAACTCCATCGTAGCAATTTTTAAATTAAAAATCAACCTCAATTAGTGTCTTATCAAGTTATCACATTTCTAAATAATATGTCCTCATTACATATGTACCCTAACTATAATTTAACTCTAATTATAATCATAGTATTAACCCTAACCCTAATATTCACCTTATCCAAACCCTTAAGTGAACCCTAACAAAAGCCTAATTTGAACCTCAAAAGTGTAATCAAAACCCTAATATAGTCCTAACCCTAATCATAATCTTAATCATGATATAAATGCTAAACGTAATCATAATCCCAATCTTAACCCTAAAGCTAATCCTAATTGTATCCCTAATCCTAACCCTATCCCTAACCATGATAGAAACCCTAACCCTAATCATAAAATTGACCTTAAACCATAACCATAAATATAATCCTAAATGCTAAACCATAATCCTAATCTTAATCGTAAATATTAAACCCTGATAAATGTAAAAACATACACTAACTAGGTAATCCTAACCATAAACCTAAATCCAAAATGTTAAACCCTAATTATAGCCATAATTACTAAACCCTAATTATAAATCCTAAACCATAAATCATAAATATTAAGTTAAACAATAATCCAAAATGGTAAACCTTCATCCTAAAAGCTATACAACCCTAATACTATATGCTAAACCCTAATCGTAACCTTATTCCTAATCATAAACCCTAACCTTAACCCTAAACCCTAACAATAATATTGACTATATGATATAAACCCTAACCCTTGTACTATAAGCTCCTAACTATAATTCGAATCTTAGAACCTAAACCCTAATCTTATTGAAAAATACAACTCTAAACATAATATTAAACATTATGTAAACACTAATCCTAATCAAAATCCTAATCGTTAACAACCTACCTTAAAAACCAAATTAAACATTAAACTAGGTTGAACCCTATCCTTAACTAGATAAATTGAATTACACATTGAACCATGTTTTTTTTTTGGTCGGTAATAGTTGTATTTTTATTAATATTTAAAGAGAAAGTATTACATAGATATTTGCTATTTCAGTATTTAATAGCATCCCATTACAAATTAAAATTTCATCTGCCCCCCGCCCAAAAAGGAAAACATTCCTTTTGTTACATTCATCTTATGACATCACCATTACATCCTTTTTAGAAATAGAGCTACCTGGTTTTCTTAGAAAGAAATCCACACCCGCATCGGCCGCCACAAACTGAGCTACCACCACCATCTTCGTGGTCATCGTTCCTACTAATCGAAAGTTTGACAAGAGCCAGGTGAGCCTTCCCGCCTCTTGAAACTGTAATGTAGTTTTTCTTTCACAAAAAATGCATCCAAAAAACATCCCAGACACCAAATTCAAAAAGGGGCTCTACCATCACAGTTCGTAATTACCCTGTTCTGTGAATAACCTTAAGCTCTTCAAAAAACCATTCACCATAACAAAAAACTGTAACCTTACCATTGGTCAAGGTTCTAGGGGAAAGCTCCTTGCACCATCCTTCAGTTACAGGCACGCTGAGTCCTTCCTCTTCTTGGGAAGATAGTAGGGACTACCAGCCTCGGGCGTAGGGCATAGTAATTTTGAATGCCTACCTTTAAACTGTTCCAAGCCAATTGCCTATCCCTCACATAGTTCTGCTTCTCTGCCCCTTTCGGCCACTGTAAGAAGGGTTGAATACCCTTTGTTATGCCCTCCTCATCATTCTCATAACATTTGTTGTAGTTGAATGCCCAACCCGGGTGCGCCCACTCTAACAGATGATCCAAATTTGGGATGAGGTCTGCAACAAAGAGGGAATTCATCACCCATTTTACAGTCCTCTCATGTTCACCCAATTCGATCCCCCACGCCATGATCATAGCTGCTATGTCCACTTGCAACTTCCATCTATCTATGTTTGCATGGAAAAGTGGCCCTAGGGTCTGTTGAAATGCTTCCACAATCTTTGGTGTTGGACATTTTATCAAGAGCTTAACTTTGTGGTCCTCCACCGGGCCAAAAATGCCCTTTTGTTGTCATTTTGTAGTGAAAGTGTGGTTCCATTTTCGCAAGCTTCCAGCTTAAATGAGAACCAGAGCAACTTGTTTCAGGTCGTTCTTCTGAATGAAGTTTGGAGAGGGGTGTCACCTTATGTTAAGCCAATCCTCATTGATTTGCAATCAATGCTCAAAGTCCTTTATGGAATTGGCATGTGGGGTGGCAGTTTTTGCACAATTCACCACCTGCGATAAGACGTTCCCCACCATCGTGTAATCATTATATTAACATCATTTAATAGAATGAAACCAACTTGCCCTTTGTGCTTTACAGAATAAATCTCATCCTAGATCCTCCTAGACTCAGGCTAATCATTTATAAGAGAAACATTTGGGTAGCAAAATCATTCTTATAAATTAATTTATTTTCCTATATTTAAAATGTTAGAGTTGTCATATTATAGCTAATAATTAATTTATTTAATTATTAGTCTATTATACTCTACACTTAAGTTAAACTTAGGCATCTTATTATTCTTTAGGGTTTTCACCTTTAGGGTTTCGGTATCCTTTTATAAGGATTCCCTCTTTGTATTTTATTAATTCACTTATTGGATCATAATGGAGAATAGATTATTGCATTGAGATTTTTCTCTCTCATTTGTTTTTCTCAATCATGGCTTCTCTTTCTCAGATCTGTGATTACATGCCTCCATAGCTTTTTCTCTCTTTCTGTGACAAGTGTTTGCATGCAGGGATTCTTGGGAGCTGTGGGGTTGTTCTTCGTCAACTCCAACATGGTATTAGAGCTTCAGATCTTCATGCCCCTGTTTGTTATTTGAGAGGGTTTGGTCATTTTCTTCAGATCTGTGTTTTTCAGAACCTTTTTATGTGGATTTAGGGGGGACCTTTGTTTCTGGTCATTTTGGGCTCAAACAGACATCAGCGTTGCGCTCAGAGCGCCCAAAAACCCCATAATCCATATAAAATTTATCCATTTTGGACAACTTTGCAATTTGAGGCAAAAAAAATTGGGCCCATAGCCGTACGACCCTGGCACGCATCCCGATGCGAGATGAAAAATTAATATTTTTATTTTTTTGAAAAAAATGTGTAGCGTTTTTTTGGGTTAAAAATAAAAATAAAAATCAAATCTTTTATGCATTTGATTTTTTGGAATGAAAAAAAGCTTTTTTGTAAAACTTTTTGAAAAAGTTTACTTTTTGCATGTGTACCAAAAAGGGTACTGACAACTGACATAGGCAGGTGTACGTCAGACCTGTGTGCTGATGTCATCAGTACATATGCCTGCATCACCATGTTGTGATTAAATTTGATGTGCAAGAAACCGTCATTCTCTTTGATTTTTTTGTTCTCTGGAGCTGCCTGTGGTCTTTTGGCCGTATCTTAAGCATATGGTATCAGATTTTTGACTTCTTTATATCGTAGGAAATCTCTTTCTGAGCCCGATCTTTTAGTGGAGGTTTGATTTTCTATTTTTTTATGGCATTTTTTCTGTCAAAGTCTGATGTCTATTTTTGCCTTCTGGGAGCCTTATCTTGCTCATCCAGACTCTATTTTCGGCAAACCAGATATCATCGGAAAGCTGGTTCAGTGAGATTTTCAATGGCAGGGATTATTTTTCCAGATTCTACTCCAGTTTCTTTCTCCTCTGAGTTTTTCACTTTCACACTCTGACGGATTACTTGGGTTCTACAGGTCCTGGGATCTCTGCTTCTATTCTTCTAGCTCACTCTTCTTTCTGACTTTCTGAGCACTGTATACTTCTCTTCTGTAGCATTCCTTTTTCTGTGAATGCACTAAGATAAAGTGCCTACTTTTGCATATCTGAGATTTCGAGCACCTTGTGTTTGTTTGTACTCGCACTCAGTTATAAAGTGCCATGGGGGGGTTATGATGTTTTGCCTTTTGTGCTCATCCACCTTTGTCAAGTGAGTGTACCTTCCACAATATTAGCCTCATGATGTGTGTCTAGAAGATCATTTCTTCTATTTCGACACCGCCCTTTATCCTATGCTTGTACCTTCTTCTACACTGAGTGTTCCTGATTCTTCTTCTTACAGTTGTTTCTGACATTGCATTTCAGTGTTCCTATCACACCTCTCCCTATTTAGAATTATGGGGGGGGTTCACCTGTTGGTTCTATTGCCTCCTTGGTTCAGTTGAGTGATCTACGTATTCAATTTTTGTTCCTATGTACTAGGCGGATGCAGTGGCTAGGCACCTATGCATTTCGGTGAGATGGATCATCTACTATATAGACACTCATTCTTTCCTACTTTTGGAGGTCACCTCTTTGATTGGTCAGCTCTTTAGACTTTGTCTCCTCTACCTGGTCATGCACTATTTCAGTGGGGGTTCCAGCAGTTTCTTCTGACATTGTTTGCAGCTTCATGCTTCAGAGATGCTATACATGCTCTTTCTTGTTCCTTTCTTTGGGACTTTCCCTAGATTGGAGGCTTTGTTTCCTTCATCTAGTTTATTTCTTGTACTTAGGTACCTGATCAGGCCTAGTTGCCGGGACCCATAGTTCCTTTCATGCATTTTGTTTACATGCATCTTTTAGTCCTTAGCTATTTAGCTTCTCCCTAAGTTACACTTAAGGGGGGGTGTTAAAGTTGTCATATTATAGCTAATAATTTATTTATTTAATTATTAGTCTATTATACTCTACACTTAAGTTAAACTTAGGCATCTTATTATTCTTTAGGGTTTTCACCTTTAGGGTTTCGGTATCCTTTTATAAGGATTCCCTCTTTGTATTTTATT
>MU223611.1:61102-91923 GCA_018584345.1 Thuja plicata
TTAATTATTAGTCTATTATACTCTACACTTAAGTTAAACTTAGGCATCTTATTATTCTTTAGGGTTTTCACCTTTAGGGTTTCGGTATCCTTTTATAAGGATTCCCTCTTTGTATTTTATTAATTCAATTATTGGATCATAATGGAGAATAGATTATTGCATTGAGATTTTTCTGTCTCATTTGTTTTTCTCAATCATGTCTTCTCTTTCTCAGATTTGTGATTACATGCCTCCATAGCTTTTTCTCTCTTTCTGTGACAGGTGTTTGCATGCAGGGATTCTTGGGAGCTGTGGGGTTGTTCTTTGTCAACTCCAACATAAAATTTTGATGGGGGCAACTCCTCTATCCATAAATCATTTATCACTGCGATGTCTAGAGCTTGTTTGGAGAGCGCGTCAACTTCCATATTTCCTTCTCTCCTAATATGAGTTACCTTGAAATCCTCAAAGGTCTTAAGCATGTCTTTGATTGATTCAGTATATTTTTCAAGGTGCCAAGCTCTTAGAGATAATTTGGAAATTGCCTGTACTATTAGTAGTGAATCTCCTTCTAAGTGCAATTTTTTAATACCCCTAATTTGTGCCAGTTGAACTGCTAGTAAAGATGCTTGGCTTTCAACCATGTTATTTGTTCCATCCAAGCATCTTTTAGCCGCCCTTAGAGTAATCTTTTCCTGTGCATTCCTAAAAATGACCCCTATGCCACTGGGTCCTGGGTTTTTTTTTGCAGCCCCATCAAAATTTGCTTTTATCCATCTTTCCTTTGGGGGCTCCCATTGTGTCCGCTTTGTTTTCCTTGGCTTTCTATTTGTCACTAAAGCTCCAGCTGGTGAGCTAAACCTTACTCCTGGCCAATTCATTTGAATCAGGTGATCTTCATTTGTGTAGGGAACTTTTAAAAATTGTCTTCTTGTGGCAGAGGTGCTCACAACTTCTTCAATGACATGCTATAATCTATTTAGAAATCTTTCCAATGATTCCTTCTCACCTCGGAAGAGCCTCCTATTTCTCTCCTTCCATATCTCCCATACTACCATGGATGGAACAATCTTCCATATGTTTGACAAGGTGGATTTCATACTCTCCCTAGGTCAACCTGCAAAAACCTCAGAAATACTATTAGCTCGCGGACTTAACCACCTAAGTTTCTTTTGGACAAAGTTCCAGTAGTTAGCCGCAAAGTGACATTGTAGCATCATATGGTCTAAAGACTCCTCATTTTTTTCACAGAGTTCACATCGGGTTGGGCCACTAAAACCCAGTTTTTCCCTCGTTTCCCCAGTCAGAATTCTCCCTTTACATACCAGCCAAGAAAACACACCTGCCTTTGGTAAAATATCTTTACTCCAACATAGATCCTTTGATGGGAACTGTGGTTCAACAACATTTTCCAGAAATTTGAAACCTATTTTAACTAAATATTCCCCTGAGAGGGACTCGCACCACCTGATATTGTCTTTCTTCCCTGTTAATGTAACCTCCTTGCAATTGAGGAGCCTCGTCATATTGTTCTTCTGTTCTAAAGGGAAGTCAACCTTATCTAAACTCTTCCATCCCCATCTCACACCTTCACTTGTTATTTTTTCTTCCAAGCATTCTTTCACTTTACTACCCCAAAGTGTTTTTAGATGGTTTTTTAAACCCAACAAGTCTCGGTTCTCCTTTAAAGCCTCATATCCCTCCTAGGAGTCCTCTTAGAAGAGGGCTGAGTTTCCATCTTTGAGTTGCCAAGTTATGTGTTCAGTAATAATTGGACAACATGCTAACATGAAGTTCCATATTGCCGAACCCTGAGGGGGGTCCTTAATAGTCAGAATCCTCGCACAATTTGTTGAGTCGAAATATTTAGTTTGCAGAATTCTCACCCAGTAGAGGTTGTTGTGCCTATACAAACTCCATATAAGTTTTTCTCCTAGAGCCTTATTCATGATTTTCCAGTTGTAAATCCTTGCCCCACCGTGGTCCTTTGGTTTGCATATCTTATCCCAAGCCACCAGTGGGATTTTATCCTCCTCCTTGGCTCCACACCAAAAAAACCTTCTCATTTTTGTACTTAAAATCTTGACCACCTTATTGGGAATTTCCATACACATCATTGAGTACACGGGCATGGCTGAGATTACTGTTTGGAGCATCAAAATTTTTCCTGCAGATGATAGCCATCTGCCTTTCCACCCATCCATTTCCTTTAGACATTTCTCTGCAAGATCTTTCCAAAAATCAGCTTTGTTTCTCCCTTTAAAGAGGGGGATACCCAAATATTTGTTCGGTAGTAGTCCAGCTTTCATTCCTAGAATGTTGTTGATCCTAGTTTGTAAGTGTAAGGGGGTATTGAAGAAGAAAATCTTTGATTTTATCCAATTAATCATTTGTCTTGAAGCTTTCCCATACATATCAAGGGTCTCTTTCATGATATTGGCCTTGTGTTCCGCGGCTTCCCCACCTAGGAAGGTGTCATCCACAAACTGGATATGTGAGAGGGTCTCCAGCCCTTCTGCTATCTAAATACCTTTCCATAATCCATTTATCCTTTTCATTGTAATCAACCTTCCCAATGCCTCTTCCATGATTATGAAGAGAAAAGGGGAGAGGGGATCCCCTTGTCTTATGCCCTTATCTTGTGCAAAAAAACCTTGTGGACAGTCATTTATCAATACAGAGAACCTTGGGGTTTCAATGCAACATTTCACCCATTTAATCCATTCTTTCCCAAACCCAAATCTGCCAAGAACTTCAACTAGGAAGTCCATGTCAACTTCATCATAAGCTCTTTTGATATCTAGTTTCACCATCATACTTTGTCTTTTTGAGGATCTAATTGAATGGATTGCTTCATGTGCAATCACTACCCCTTCAAAAATAGACCTGCCCGGTGAGAAACCACTTTGTTCCTCAGAAATCACTGAGTTGAGAACTAACTTCAGTCTGTTTGCTATAGTCTTAGCAATTATCTTGTAGATAGTATTGCACAAGGCAATAGGTTTGAAATCTTCAAAATTTTCTTGCGGTTCTCGTTTTGGTATCAGAGCAATAAATGTGGTGTTGAGGTCTTTCAACAAGAAACCACCTTCTCGGGATTCTTCAACAACCTCCCAAATTTCCTGTCCGAAGATGTGCCATAACTTCTGAAAGAGCATGACCGAGAAACCATCTGGTCCTAGTGCCTTGTCCCCTCCCAATCCCATCAATGCCTGTTTAACCTCCTCCATGGATACCGGGGCTAGTAGATTCCTATTTTGTTCCTCTGAGACTACATAAGGGATCATCTCTAGAATTCTATCATAACCGATGGTTTCTCTATTGTTTACCAATTTATTTTTTGAGAAGAAAGCTACTGTAGCTTTATTTATAAGCTCTTTGTCCCTCACCTCCACACAATTTTCATTTTGAATGTTGAAAAGCTTGTTGTAGGCCCGTCATTGTTTGAGAGAGTTGTGAAAAAACTTGGTATTCAGATCTTCCTCTTTCAGCCGAGTCTCTCTCAATTTTTGCCTCCAAAAAATCTCTTCTTTTTTCAGTAAATCTCCCAATTCATGTTGAAGAGTCTTTTCTTCTGCAAAGTCAGCCTCCTCCATTCCATTCTCAATAACTCTCAAACTTAGGGCAGTTAGTTTAGCTTCCACATTATGTTTCTCAGCAAAATTATTTTTAAAGTGTGTTCTATTCCATATCTTTAATTGTTCTTTAAGAAATTGCAGTTTCTTGAAAAAAATAAAAGCCTTGTTACCTGGTCTCCTTGGGCATTTGACCACCATTCTTCAATCAGGTCACTGAAACCTTTTGAAGTAAACCACATTGCCTCAAATTTGAAAGGGCATCTGTCGGGGGTATCCTCATGCTGAATTTGTAGGCATATTGGGTAATGATTTGAACCCTAGAAGGGTAGGATCTCATCATCACAAGACCAACTTGTGTCCGCCCAATTTCCCCCTATGAAGAACCTATCCAGCTTTTCTGCAATATTCATGAAGACCACTCTTTTGTTTGTCCATGTATAATCCCCCTTTTTGAAAGGTAAATCCATCAGTCCGCAATCAGTTACAAAGGAGCTAAAGTCTCTTTGATTCTCATTGCTCCACCCTTTTCCACCTTTTTTGTCCTCCGGAGTTAAGATAGCATTAAAATCCCCTCCCAAAAATACTACCTCACTTGCCATATTCTCCATAATCCCTTTCAATGTTTCCCATAACATCCTTTTTTGTCCCCTGTTATTTGGTCCATAGATGTTAAAGAAAGATATGTAGCAATGGAGATGTTTAACATGCACTCTTAGTCACTGCCAATGAAGATCCTGTTGAATTACCGATACATCAATAGTGCTATCATTCCAAAGAACACTAAGTCCTCTGGAAGCACCCTGCTCTCCCATCAAAGCACATTTCCACCTCTTAAACTTTTGCTTGAAGAACTCACTGTCCTCCATCTTTATTTTGGTTTCCTACAGAAACACTAAATTTGGTTTCATTTGATCAAGGCATCGCTTTATCAAACAAATCTTGTTAGGGGCATTACCGCCCCTGACATTCCATGATAAGGTTTTCATGGCTTCCAGGAAATGGCATTGCAATAGCCATTTCCCAATCTTAATTTGGATTGGTTTGTAGCATTCCCTGCTATCTTCAACTTCTCCCTTGTGGATTTTGCTCCTCTCTTTCCTTTCGGACCAGTATTTGGTTTTTTCTTTGTTGACACTATTTGTCCTATAGACCTCTTCTCTAGGACTCCCATGGATTCAAAGAGACCCAGGTTATTCACATCACTTTCCCCAAGTTGTTCATTAAACTCTGATTCCCATTCCTCTGAGGTTTTTGAAATAACTTTTTATTCTTCTAGTGATTTGTTCAAATTTCTAATTGGTGTGATTTCTATGTCCTAGAAATCTTTATGCCCACTGTTAGTGTTCAATCATGGTTCAGAGGTTGCTTGGTGGAGAGATTCCTTACTTCCTCCATCTAGGGTCTGTAGGCAGACTATTGCATCATGCAACGAGGGGCACAATAGTTCTAAAGTGTCTTGAATGATTGAAAGGCTTTCACCCTCACCTCCTTTCCCTAGAGGCTCCTTTCCATTCAATGCCACTTGTAGGTGGGGGAAAAGGGTTTCAGGGGATGGGGGCCTTTGCTCGGGCTCATATGCTTCCCTTAGTTGTGAGAGAGGCGTGCATTTCACTACTTGGGTGGAGAGGCTCGCTGTGGTTGCGCTCTTACAATCCTGCTCCCCTGTTAGCATCACATCTACTACACTTTTCATCGGGTCACTTGGGGATCCATTAGAGCACTGTTGCTTATGCATCAAGGAGTAGTGAGTTTCCAAAATTTGCTGTGTGGATAATCTGTTCGCCTGCTCCTGGTTATGTCGTTCGGTTTCTATACTGGCCTCCACTCTAGCATTTTTGTACTCCTTCCTCCGTGGAGGAGTTTGAACTATCCTCTATCTAGGTTGTTCATTTGGTTAGCCATCAAATCCATTGCACCTTTCCTGGTTATTAGGAGTTCTAGTTCAAGTTGATCCAAAAGCCTGTCTTCCTTCAAAACTTTCTCCTTTTTTTCCCCTTATGTCATAGGTATTGTGGGGGAGATTAGGTTTTCTTCTCCGTCCCACACTTCTATCAGTCGCTTCCAAGTACCATGCTCAGTCCCCAGTATTATAAAGTCCGGAACTAGGTCATTGCTTTGGAGATTAATAAGGAATCTAGGGTGTATAGAGGAGTCTTTTTTACTTATTACCTCCTTTGCAGAAACAAAGGTGCCAATCTTGTTCCCTATTTGCTCCAAAGTGGTTTCATCCCAGTATTCCATTGGGAGATTATGTAAGTTCAACCACACCGGATATTCCTTTAGCTTCTTATTCATAGGGTCAAAATTTTCAATCCAGTCCTTCATGTAGACTCCTTTCCCATTGATTAGATAGGGGCCATTTTTTTAGGATCCAATCTTTTTCCTCTTTCACAGAGCAAATACCCATATAAAAACCATTTGTGAGGGTTTTGAGTTTTACCTCCTTAGCCACACCTGACTACACCAGCCTCGAATAAGAGACACTGATGGCCATGGCCCTAGCCATTTAAAGAAAAAAGCCCTATCTTTAAAAGAACCTACTGCATCTAGCCAAAAAGGGTTTGAGATCTCTAGTGTGGACATTACCTCATATTTAATATTATCCTCTTCGGTGCTGGCTTGTGGTGGTGGATCTGCCCCTTTCTCCTTTTCCATAGACTGCTTCGGTCGATAGAACTTGTGCGCAATCTTGGTGAAATCAAAGTTTTTGCCAAATCGGGTATAAACTGGAGCCTGCTCCCTGTTTGTGTTCCAGTTCTCCCTTCTCCTTCCATTCCAAACAAGTCTTCTTGCTGGGGTCACAGATTACTTCCCCCCGTCCACTATTCCGTAGAAAAATGACCTTTCTGGTGTGTGGATTTGCGTGTATTGAAGGGCCATCTGTAATATCCATGGCCACTATAGTTCCTCCCTGGGTGTTCTTTGAAACCTGCCCATGCTTGAGATTGCCCTCCAACTCCTTCACCTCTTGTTGCAGGTGACCGTTGCCTCCAGAGGAATTCCCGCTTCTCCCTCATTTCAAATCACATTGAACCATGTTGAACTCTAACCTTTACACTCAATCAAATTTAACCTTAACCCTAAACCTTCAATTGAGCCTTATACTAACCCCATTGTAGCAATATTTAAATTAAAAATTAACCTCAATTAATGTCTTATAAAGTTATCACATTTCTAATTAATATGTCCTCGTTGCATATGTACCCTTAGACTATAATTTAATCCTAATTATAATCATAGTCTTAACCCTAACCCTAATATTTACCTTAATCAGACCCTAATAAAAGCCTAATTTGAACCCTAACCAAAGTGTAATGAGAACCCTAAAATTAGTCCTAACCTTAATCACAATTCAACCCTAACCATAATTCTAACCCTCACCCTAATAATACCCCTAACCCTAACCCTAATCATAACTATGATATAAATCCTAACCCCGATATCTAAACCCTAATTGGAACTTGAACCCTAAATACAACCCTAACCATTATGTAATAACATAAACCTTTATGATAATCATAACACCAATCAAAATACTAACTCAAAATGTAATACTAACCATGATGTAAACTCTACTCTTGATGATAATCATAATCCTAAGCCTCGAGCCTTAATCCTAACCCTAATCTAAACACAAACCTAAACTATGATACTAGCCATGATGCAAACCCTTACACTAACAAAAATTATAAACTTGACCCTAATCAGAACCCTAAACTCTAACCATAACCAAAATATTAACCTAGCCATAATACTATCAATATTATAAACCCTAATCCTAACCTAAACCCTAATTTAAAGCCTAACCCTAACTATAATTTAAAATATAATTATAACACTTAACCCTAATTATAACCAGATCATATTCCTAAATATAACCTTAACCCTAACCTAACCTAACCAGATAATCTAAGTCTCAATCCAAACCCTAACCCTAATCTTAAGCATAAGCACAACTGTAACCCTAATCATAATCATACGTCTAACCTAAATCCTGACCCTAATAATAATTCAAAGCCTTTCCTTAACCATACCCAAAAACCTAACACCAACTATGATGCTTACACTAATCTCTAACCATACTCTAATCCAAACAATAATTGTGAACCCTAAGCATAATCATAACTCTAACCCTAAGAATAACCCAAACCCTAACTCTAACTGTTTTTCTAAACTAAGAATGACCCTAAACCACAAAATCACTAATCTAAAATCTAAACCTAGCCCTAACCCTAAGCATAATTCAAACCATAACCTTAACCCTAGACCGTAACCAAGCTCTAATTCAAACTCTAACCCTAATTGTACTTATAACCTAAACCCTAATTATACTGATAACTCAAGCCTTGCACTAACCATACCCCAAACCCTAACCCTAACAATGGTATATATATATATATAACCCTAATTGTAATCCCAATTCTCAACGTAAACTCTAACCCTATGTCTAACCTGAATACTCAGTCTAGCCCTAACCACGATGTAAACCCTAATTTTAACCATAATAGTTACCCTCACTCCCACCCTCACCCTCACCCTCACCCTAACCATAATTATAACTTGAAACCTATTTATAAGCCAAACCAAAATCCTAACCATTATAAAAACATAGCCCGAACCATAATCTAAAACATAACCCTAACCATAATCCTAACCCTAACCATAACTATAACACTAACCCTAATCCTAACCATAACCTTAACAATGATGTAAACACTACCCCTTACCAAAATATTAACCATAATCCTAAACCCTAATCCTAACAATAATCTTAACTCTAATTCTAAACATTAACTGTAACAACAATACTGACCTTAACCCAAACCATATTCCAAATTCTAACCCTAATTCGAAGTCTATCAATAATTCTAACCTTAATCATGATTGTACCTCAATCGCGCTAATGATAATTCTAAGCCTTGCCCTAATCATACCACAAATCCTAACCCTAACCATGATGTATACCTAAGAACCCTAACCATAATCCTAGATGTAATGCTAAACCCTATTTCTAAGCATAACCTAAACACTCACTTTAGCCCTAACCATGAAGTAAACCCTGATTATATTAAATTCTATTTAATAAAAATATGTCATATAATTATATATTAATTTATTCAATGTCTTACGTGCACACGACTACTACTAGCAAATATATAACCTATTTATAAAATACACCGAGATGTATCGAGGCGTTTAATTTTTTCATTATTCAACTTTAATAAGAATTAAATTTGAAAAAATTCAAAGCCTCGAGTATTTTATATATAAGTTATATATTTGCTAATTGTAATTAGTTGATATAATTTGTTTTAATAACTAATTAACAAAACTCATTGCATTAGTATATAGCCTAACCCCAAATACTAATAATAACAACTCAATAGATCTCTTCACATTAATGATAATTACCAAATGAAATCATAATAATGTTTAATCAGCTATACCTAGATGCCAAAACGTCTAAACAGCACAACAGAAAAACGTGTAAACAACAAATATGTTAGGGTTTTTATATCACAGTGACCTAGGGTTTTAGCGAGTGTGAGGGAATAGGGTTTTAGGATATATATGTGGACGGGTTATTGCGGATGGTCAGGGATACAAGAACTTGGAACAAAAGATATCTGCATTCGGTAAAGAGCTCCTGCGACAATGAGGCCGCCAAGAGGTCCATGTTTTGAATATTTCTCATGCATAATCTCTTCCTTTTTAGTTATTGAACTGGTAATTTGTGTAATCTCTGAACATCTAATTTTTTATTTTGGTTTCAGGAGGTGGGCGTGGAGGTTTCAGAGGGGGACGTAGCAGTGATGGCGGGGGAAGAGGCGGCGGGCGCTTTGGCGGCGGAGGACGGGGTGGCTTTGGCGGTAGAGGAGGAGGAGGAGGCCGTGGAGGTGACCGTGGTAGAGGCCGAGGCGGTGGGAGGGGTGGTCGTGGCGGCAGAGGGGGTGGAATGAAGGGTGGGGCGAAGGTGGTGATCGAGCCCCACCGTCACGAAGGGGTTTTCATTGCCAAGGCCAAGGAAGATGCCCTCGTCACGAAGAATATGGTTTCAGGAGAAAGCGTCTACGGAGAAAAGCGAATAAGTGTCCAAGTAGGTTGCATTTTCTGTAATGTTTTTGTAAGGGCAGTAATTTTGAGGGTTTAGGGTTTATGGCCGTAAGCTGTGTCCTGGTAGATTGTATTTGACTATTTCTGTATTTTATTTCTTCGACAAATATAGATTTATGTCTGTTTGTACAAAATAATGCCATGATTCAGGCTTTATGTCTATTTTAGATTACATATGATTCTATTGCTTGTTTCTTTGATAAGTGCGAGTTCCGTTTATTTTAAAGATATAGGGTGAAGGGTTGAGGGTCAAGTAAACTGAAAGTACCTTGTAATGTTATATCTTTGTCTAGGCTATCAACTTAATCTCTTCACTGTATTCTTACTGCATGCGCTTACCATGAAAGTTCCTTTTACTTCTGTCTTCAAGACAATGTCTCCATCTCTCTATATCATATATGCTCCGACTGTCCAAAGCTGCCTATTCTGATAACCCAAGGGTACTCCGTGACTCTGGATGCTTGGTTTGATTGAACACACTTCTTGATCACTTTCAAAACTTTGATATTATGACCGTCCTTCAAAGTATCCCCGACTCTTAATCATTCATAAAGAACTTCTTTTACATTCCAATGACTGTTCTCGTACATTACAGCATTTTCTTTGGGCATTTTTTCACAACACTGCTGTGGTTTCAACATTGTATGCCACTGTCATTTTTGACATATATATCAGTGTTGCTCAATGTCTTGACCACGGTGTCTCACTGTGGATTCAGATGGTTTGTCTCCTTTGTGCACCATTTGCTCTTCACTGTCTTCTCATCATTATCAATATCAATCACTGCTCGAGCTCGTAGTTTGCCACTGTTTTGACAGTGTTGAATACTTACTTTATGTTCACTGTTGTGGGGCCTTGCATATGGTATTGTCTCATCTTCATTATGGCAGTCCTGAGCATTATCTCTGCTCTTGCTTGACAATGCCCATCTCTGTCTTTACCACAGGTCTCCACTGCTTTTATTAACAGTTTCATTGTCTTCTCTTTGCTCATGACATGCATACCTCTTGATATCTCTCTGAATATCATTGAATGCTCTTGGTTTTGCAACCTATATTCATATTGTTTGCATACGTTTTGCCTTATCACCAACTGTGAAAAGGTGCTTGCTCTTTTCACATATGCTGCTCTCTAGTGTTATTCGATGACAGTTCATGTTTCCCATTTTGTCAACCTCCTTCATTTCATCTTTCAACTTTTCAAAACATAGAACGACGTGTGAGTTTCATAAGATCAAATACAAGACTCTCAAGAGCAGGGGATTGTCCTTTAAATAGTATCAAACAGAGAGACCATTGCTGATGATTTACTTTTCTCTGGTGTTCTGGCATTGAAAACACTCACTATCTTTGATGTGAGTTTCATTGCTATCTTCAAGGATAGTCACTTGTCTTGTGTGCTCAACTAATGCACTTGGATGAGTTTCAAAATAAGAGTCTTTGCGTTTTCCATCCTCTGTTCTTTAGGCTGCTCACTGTGCACTTTAGCTGCGTCTCTAATCTCTAGCACATCATAACAGTCCTTGTATGCTCTTTATGTCTTCTTTGCCATTGAACCTCTGTTCTTAGTAACAATGAGAAGTTCTTTTGGATCTTATCCATAACAATTATAAGATCTCTGTTTTTTAAGACACCATTGTCTCTCTGATTATGACAACATGTTGATCATATCTCTTTCCCTCATAGCAGTGTTTTTCACTGTTTTTTACAACAGTACTTTTGTCCCCTACCATTACTACAGTATATGTGTCTAGCTGTCCCCTATGTAACATACGAACTTCACTAAGCTTCCTGGAATTGGTTTGGGTTCGTCTTTCTTGATACCTTTTATACCAATGCATCTTCGATTGTCATATACTTGATCATTTCTCTGCACTTTTTTAAATATTTCTCTGCTGCTTCCTTGGTGTCACTGCTTCTTGCATTAGATGTGACTGCTGTCTACAACACTGTCTTTGGGAATTTTGTAGCTAATGTTTTGAGATTCATTGAACTGTTATTCTATTCATCGATTCTTTTTATTGTAACAACAGTGGCCTTTCATTTTAAGAGCAGTGGCCTTTCATTGACGATGATAAGGTGTTTGAACTTCATCATGTAGTCTGTTCATTTTGTTCATGACATCATCATCCTGCATCTGTTAACCTTTCTTTTGTCTATGAGGCTTGTCGTGTCATGTTTCAGATCTGCACTTCTGATTGTCTTTTTGTTATGGCTCTTTCATTTTCATGTAACAATATATGTTTGTCTTTTGCTGTCCTTTGTGACAATCTACATTATATCTGCTGCATCTTGATTCTTTGCTGCATCAATGTCTGCTCTTTATCTAAGTTACCGAATTTGCGTCTGTGCTGGATCCGGGTCCGGATTCTTGATCCGGTCCGTGCTGGATATGGGCAGGGTCCGGATTTGGACCTGTGGGTCTGGATGGATCAGTGGCCCGCGGATCCAGACAGACCCCCAACTCAAAATGCGGACCCTGCCCGGATCTAGCACGGACCGGGAGGAGAAAAAGAGGATCCTCGAGGATCCCACGTGGATCCGCGTGAATCCACAGGGACCCGCGGCCAGCCAAGATGTAAAGTGGTAAAATTAAGACGTTTGTTTGCCTTGAAAAATAACTCTCGGAGCCTTTATAAAATAATTAAAGTTGGTTGCGCCTGCCACTTGACCCCGCAAGGGGCGCTGCCCCTAGATCCCGTCTTGGGGTGGAACTATGCCAATAAAAGTTGGGAAAAATTAACCTTGGAGTCTTATTAGGCTCCATATAGAAGATGATGATGATGAAGAAGAGGATATCAATAAATTATTAATCCATTAGTTGAACTTCAAACAATGATACGTGAACTGATGTTATGATTTAATTTTAATGTTTTAAATCTTTGAGATTTGGCATTGATCAATGATCAACCATCGTGAATTCATACCATGAAATGATTTATCATTTAGTTTTAGAATTATGTATATTTCTCTTATTTTTTGTATATATATACACACACACACACACACACACACACACACTCACGAATCTCTACGAACCGAAACTTCAAGCATTGAGATTGTTGCATCACCTTTGACACTGAAGATTGGTATTATGAGATCCTTAATGTTTGCTATTCATCAATATATCTGCTTTAGCTTAATATTTCCTCTCATGACTTGCTGGTCTAAACTATGAACTTGCTGTTGTTGCATGCACTGTTGTTTCTACACACAATTTATTGTTAATCTTGTTTATCCGCCATTTTTGCTTGTTGAAGCTTTTAAGGAGAAATCTCGGACATGTCTATGGATACTTTCCCTATCTCTTTCTCTCTTAACCAACAGTATAAGCTACTCATAGCAAGTTAAAACCCACCCAATTAGGCATGGAAAGCATTGAGAAAGAAGTATTTAACTTTCTTTTTTCCTCCAAATATCAAAATGGAAAACTTTTCTTCATTCAATTTGAGGAGTGTTAGTTGTAACCTTTGAAACATGGAAAATGAGTGATTTATTGACTGCCACCTATTTTATTAAATCAAAGACTCTTGATTTTGGATTTAACTCCTTTAGTCATTCAATTCTCCTCAAATTTAAACTATAAAGCTATTTTTGACCCAAAGGAAAAATAGCTAACAGAGACATGATGCGAAAGTGAAGGATCTCTGTTTTTATTTAGATGTTGTTTTGGGTTCTCTATCTCTGTCTTGGAGTCTAATAATTTGTTTCTTGTCTTTTTAGTTTGTATGCATCTGATATGTTAGGTTACTATTTGTATTATTATCAGCCGTTTTGTATCATGCTGGCTATATAATTTTGACAAAAGAGCATGGCCTTGTTTTATTTTGTTTTACTTTTAGTTGATAAATTAAATGATTGGTGTTTGTTTATTTTAAGTTAAACTAGCCAATTTTTTTTCCATATAACCTAGGAATTTAATTTTTGATTATTAGTGATATTGTATTTGATAAATTACAAGGTAAATGATGGGTGTTTATTGTTTATACTAAATTACATTAGCCAATTGTTCACTAGACAGCTTAGGAGTTAAAGATTAGATTAGCAATAAGGGTTTGCTTTTTCAAGAATAAGGTCATTTTGTATGCTGTTAAATGCTTTCAAGATATTTTTATATGGGAATTGTGGAAGGATGAGAAAATATTAAATTTCTTTTTTTTTTGTCAGAGTACGTATAATTTAAACAAATGATATGGTACATTGTTATTTTTTTCCCCCAAATGCTATTCACTGCCTCATTAGCTATAAAAAGACCATGGCCTCGTTTTATCTTGTTTTACTTTTAGTTGATAAATTAAATGATTGGTGTTTGTTTATTTTAAGTTAAACTAGCCAATTTCTTTTCCATATAACGTAGGAATTAAATTTTTGATTGTTAGTAATATTGCGTTTGATAAACTAGCTTGGTTGCATGTTCTTTGTTTTTAGTTGACAAGGTAAATGATGGTTGTTTATTGTTTATACTATATTACATTAGCCAATTGTTCCCTATACAGCTTAGGAGTTAAAGATTAGATTAGCAATAAGGGTTTGCTTTTTCAAGAAGGTCATTTTGTATGCTGTTAAATGCTTTCAAGATATTTTTATATGGGAATTGAGGAAGGATGAGAAAATATTAAATTTCTTTTTCTTTATCAGAGTATACTGTACAATTTAAACAAATGATAGTACATTGTTATTTTTTTCCCCCAAATGCTATTCACTGCCTCATTAGCTATAAAGGATTGGCTAATAATAAAAGACCATGCCTGAGAACAAAATGATTAATGTCTATATTTGTTGATCAGAACTTGTATCCGAGACAATATTTTGTTATAGATAGTAAAATTGCTTACAATGAAGGTGACATGTGGTTTGCAGATTGATGTTAGCTTGTTTTGTCATTTTATCCAGTGTATTTTGGGGTGCATGTTTTTCTGCAGAATGACGATGGAACCAAGACAGAATATAGAATATGGAATCCATTTCGTTCAAAGTTGGCTGCTGCCATTCTTGGTGGTGTTGATAACATCTGGATTGTGAGTGAAGTGATTCAATTGTGATCATTGATGGATTTTAATGAGGTCTTATTATTTTGATTGATTGAGTAATCCTTTGATTTTATTTTGGGTTGTAGAAACCGGGAACACATGTACTATATCTGGGGGCTGCGTCCGGAACAACCGTCTCTCATGTTTCGGACATTGTAGGCCCAGTAAGTTTCACTTTTACTGATTCTTGTTGTACTTTCTGCAAACTTGGTTGTTTATAGTTACTTTGATATTTTGAGGATACTTTGTTATGATCTGTCTTTTGTTTCTGTGTAAAAGTGTCTGTTACTGTATTGTTTCTTTTTTGGTCAAATAGTTTTGGATAATATTGATAGTTTCATGCACTGTTTCATTCATATGTTTCTTCATGGTTTATGCTTTAGTTAGGTGCACTTTTTGTAACATGATTACATGTTCTATTATGTATTTAGTGTTGGCTTTGTTAGTGATGGTGGGAGGAAGTGAGATTTTAAATTTATTGTTGCAAGTGTGGTAAACTCTATGTGCATGGTTTTTGGAGGAGGTTGGGATTCTTGTTATGTAGGGATTTTATAATGTGATTATTTGTTTTTGATGGTTACTGTCTTGCTGGCTACTAGACTGGCATTGTGTATGCAGTTGAATTTTCACACAGAAGTGGACGAGATTTAGTAAACATGGCGAAGAAACGAACAAATGTGATACCCATTATTGAAGATGCACGGCATCCTGCGCGTTATAGGATGCTTGTTGGTATGGTTGATGTTATTTTTGCTGATGTTGCCCAGCCAGACCAGGTACTTACTTTTAGTCCCTTTTTAATGGTTTTCAATAATGACATTTGCTAGGATTCCCTTTGTGACATTATGGATTGAGGCATTTGAGTTTGGTTCTCACGTTAGCTGATTATCTATTTGTTTGTGTACATATGGATTTACCAATCTGCAGTGAGCTTTAGATGACATATATCTCTATTGTGTATTGTAAGGTTGTCACCTCGCAATGCTGTTTTTTTGGGAGCATTTGTCTTGTGATATCGTATGTTTGATATCACTATTGCAGGGCAACACTACCTATTTGTTGATAATATTCGTCCTTATCTCCCTTGATTGGCTGTCGATTATCAATTTTTCTAATGTCAATGTTTTGGTCTTTCAACTTTGTCAGTGATTTTTGGTAAGTGAAAAATGATGTGTCCCTTGATCAGCTGTCAACATTCATATTTTTTGATGTAAATATTTTGGTTTTTAAACTGTATGTTAATGGCATAGTAGTAAGTGAATGGCTTTGTTTGCTATATGTGTGATTGTGTGTGTGGATAATAACCATTCTGTCGTGATGAGATGATATATCTCAATTATGTCTGTAAAGTTAACCCCTTGCACCATCTCTGCTGTTTTTGGGAGTGCTAGAGTTGTGTTGTGATACTCTGTATGATATTGCATTTGGATGACAGCAATTGCAATTTTTTGATAATATTTTTCCTTTAAATATTTTGGTCTTTCAACTGTATTTTCATCACACAGAAGTAAGTGAAGGATGATATACTCGGATTCCCCTTCTGGACATTACAGATGATGCTACCCGAGTTTCTGACACTAAAGTAACATTTTATTATTCGGTATGGAGTCATTTATTATTGGTGTCATTTTGTTCTGTGAATCATGTTATAGATAAATATTTATAGTTCTGCTTCCTGAATATTTTGTTGTTGGGAGTTTTTACAATGTAGCATATACAAAAAATATCTAGTGTTGCTTGCTAGATTGGAAATATTATAAATATCTAGTGTTGCAGAGTACTGTAAGTCTCAATGTGCTTACAGATATGCTGTCTATATATGGTGAGATTTACTCAGACCCCCCTTAAGGATGTTATGGAAACTAAAAATATCATTGTGCTGCTGTTCAAGTTTTAGACCACTCTTACAGGTGCATTGCATTCAACTTTTGTTTATATTTTCCACCAGCACAGCATGTCAATAAATGCTAGTAGTATTCAAGCAATTGATGAGATTTACTCGGATTCCCCTTCACTACTTGAATGGATGATGATATACGAGTTTTTGATGCTTGGGTTGCAAAATGTTCTATGCGCCATAACAAAAATTATCCACGTGCTAGTAATATTCAAGCAGATGATGAGATGGACTCGGATTCCCCTTCTGGACATATATGATGATGCCATTAGAGTTTCTGATGCTTTAGATTCTATGGGCCAAGTATGTTATTTATTTTTGCACCATCATATGCTCTAGTTAGTTTTTCATTTTTATTCCATTCTGTTTGAGTCAATATAAATGCTCAGGCTTTTGAGGCATCTTTATTTGGTTTAATCTTTCTTCAGGATATAATACATATGGCATTAGAGTGTCTGATTTGTGAGTTCTCTGTATGTGCTGTAGTTTTTCAGATTCATATTTAATCATTTTAATCTGTATGTGCTATATTGATTTTGATGAATTTAGCTTTTAAGTGTTTGGTTTTGTGATAAATATTACATATGGAATGTGTCTTTGTTTGATTTACAGTCTCCTTGTTACTGGTATATTGTCTTTCCAAAAAATTAGAGTGTCTGATTTGTGAGTTTTCTGTATGTGCTGTAATGTTTTAGATCCATTATTAACTATTTTAATCTGTATGTGCTATATTGGTTTAGATGAATTTAACTTTTCAAGTGTTTGGTTTTTAGATAAACATTAGATATGGAATGTCTTTGTTTGATTTACAATCTCCTTGTTATTGGTTTATTGTCTTTCCAAAAAATGTGACTTTGTTTGCAAGGCCATTGCAGGCAATGGTTAAATGTTAGTGGGTTTGTTGTGATGCTGGTATATTGTTCCACTAGTGTCATTTCATTCTGTTTTAGAATATTGGGATTACAATGCTGTGTAGTCCACTGGAATGAAGGCTAGTGCACTGATTTAATTTGCCTTTTGATTTAGGCACGTATTGTTGCATTGAATGCACATCATTTCTTGAAAAATGGAGGGCATTTTGTAATATCTATCAAGGTATGCTATACACCCATCTTTTTGGTTTCTTTAATGTATCAAAAGAAAAGTTTGATGATATTTTTGTTGTGTGTTTTATTGCCTTTTTTGCAGGCAAACTGCATTGACTCTACTGTTCCAGCAGAGGCAGTGTTTGCCCAGGAAGTCAAGAAGTTGCAGAAGGAACAGTTCAAACCATCTGAGCAGGTGACACTAGAACCTTTTGAAAGAGATCATGCTTGTGTTGTAGGTGGATATAGGGTGCCAAAGAAGCAAAAAGCAGCTGGCGCTGCTTAAAATTGTTTGATCAGAAAGTGGAGTGGATGCCTTGATGAGGATGTTTTGGTTGTAATATTTGTATTACTGGCAATTTTGTGCAAGGCTTTTGTAAGTCTGCATTATGTGACAGTTTATCATGATATTTAATTTGAAAGTCAATTTTTGATGTGATTTTCAAAAGCTGTGCAGCGAAGTGAAATTTCAAAATTATAATCAGTTTCAAGTTGTAATATACTCCAAAAATACATTTCTTGGTTTATCTTTTAGTTAATTGATTGCATTTTCTTGATTATATACACGTTATGTTTTATTAAGTCATTTGTGACTATCTTATTGATTGCAGATTTTTATTAAGTTATTTGTGACTATGTTTCTTGATTATATATACATTATGTTTTATTAATTCATTTGTGACTATCTTATCTTATCATCGGAGTTAAGAAATTCTCTTCATCTAGAACATTAAGAATTACCATGCAGAAAATGGATTTGAAATTTGTAGATTTACTGCTGTTGCACTGCCCTAATGGACAACTGTTATGATTACAACTGTTTGCTGAAATGCCTTTGCAATATGGGGTAATGGTTTTTTGTAATGTACTTTTTGATAGCACATCATAATTGACTGCTTTCTGTTAAGGCGGCCTTTTTGTTTTCAAGGTTATGCTTCTAGGTTGGAGGATGGTCCTGATTTGTATCTTGTAGGAGTGATCTAGATGATACATTGCAAGCAGCTAAATGATATATCAATGTAATCTAATCTTTGTATATAGCCTGGGGACAAGAATTGGTAATTTGCCTGTGTTCCAAATTCTGCTACAGAGCAGAGAAAGTGTTCCATGAAATGAAAAGTCAACTCTATTTTTTGTGTACAAATAAGTAGTTATTCTGACTGTTTTCATTGATGCTACTTATATCAAAACCTGTAAGTAAGTGATATTGATAACTTCCAACTAGTTCAAAATTCTTTACCTTCTTGGTTTTATTTTTTTACTGGAAGATATTTTACAGCCTGAGAGTGGTCAATTATTATCTTAATTCCCCCTTCCAAGCAGTATGGTAAATGTCAATTGTTTTTCAGTTCATACCCAAGTGAGATATCCATTTGGTAGAATAAGATCACCTCATTCAAGCATATTGCAAGCGGCTTGTCTGTTGACTAAAGCAAAAAACTTTAGTCAACAGACAAACATATACGGTCCAAAAAACTTTAGTCAACAGACAAGCCGCTTGCAATATGCTTGAATGAGGTAGATCTTATTCAAACAACACTTGCACACAAAACCAACATAAATGACATGCTCACATGTATTCTGGTTTTCTATTATATGAATACAACCCAACAAGAAGAATGGAAATAAACATTAATATACATACTCACAGTAAACATTTTAAGCTTTTTATTTTCTTGAAACAAAGTTGTTAGATTGGTTTCTTTTTGTTCAAATGTTGATTCAAGTTATGAATTGTCGAGTGTATATTAATGTTTATTTCCATTCTTCTTGTTGGGTTGTATTCATTTAATAGCAAACCAGAATATATGTGAGCATGTCATTTATGTTGGTTTTGTATGCAAGTGTTGTTTGAATAAGATCTACCTCATTCAAGCATATTGCAAGCGGCTTGTCTGTTGACTACAAGTTTTTTGGACCGTATATGTTTTATGGATCATTTTAAGCTTGTCTTTTTTTTTGAAACAAAGTTGTTAGATTGGTTTCTTTTTGTTCAAATGTTGATTGAAGTTATGGATTGTCGAGCGAGTGAATATGTATATTAATGTTTATTTCCATTCTTCTTGTTGGGTTGTATTCATTTAATAGCAAACCAGAATATATGTGAGCATGTCATTTATGTTGGTTTTGTGTGCAAGTGTTGTTTGCAGGATATCATGTAATTCTATTGCTCTGAATTTACTTATATTTGGGGTGGGGTCTCATTGAGGGGGCTTCAAGGTCTATTTTTTAGGAGTGAGGTCACATGAAGTCAAATAAAAACTGTTGTTTTCTCAAGCTATGGCAGCCCTGATTTGTGCTTGTGGAATTGTGCTTGTGGAAAAGGTGGGGGGCTAGAAATTGTCCCACCAGTTATGTTTTTTTTGTGCCAATTGTCACTGTGAAGTGTTTTTTTGTGCTAATTGATTTTTTCTGTTTTTTATAAATATTCTCGCCTAAATTGAATTTGTCAAGTAACAAAATTCATGCTTGATTTTAAGTCTGAACTGCACTATGAAATGCATGGGACCCACCTGCTTAAAAATAATCCTAAAAGTTCTGCAGAACAAGAACACGTATTTTTGTGAAGTATTTTGTTATTTTGATAATCAAAACAAGTATTTTGTTATTTGATAATCAAGCAGCTAGCTCTTTCGAGGCCTGACGCTCTTTCGAGGCATGCACTAGACAACCAGAAGAAATTGAGTGCATCTTGAAATCGAGAAATTTGTTGAGATTGAGGGTAGTATTGAAATCGAGAAATTTGTCTTACATGATAATTGTGAATTTGAAAAGTTAGCGAAGGTCATTTATAATTGGGGGTTTTAGATTCAAATTAAATATAGTAATTACATGATATTATAATCTTTCAGAAATAATATATTATATTGACTATTCAGAACTTGCGAGTTACATCCAACGTTCCTTTACAAAAAGAACTACAGACTCACTCTTCAGATATCACTATTATTGTAACTTCTATTTGGTCATGTGGCTATAGGTTTGAGTTGAGAAAAATAAGGTCTATTTTGGATCTTAAAGGGTGGGTGGGTATGCACTGGTAATGTTCACAGTAAATGGGTTTGGCTCAAGAATCTCCTGTCAAAATAGGGTATGCACTGGTAATGTTCACAGTAAATGGGTTTGGCTCAAGAATCTCCTGTCAAAATAGGGTATGCACTGGTAATGTTCACATTAAATGGGATTGACCCAAGAATCTTTTGTCAGAGTAGGGTATGCACTGGTAATGTTTACTTTAATTGGGTTTGGCTCAAGAATATCTTGTCAAAATAGGGTATGCACTGGTAATGTTCACATTCAACGGGTTTGGTTTTGGCTCAAGAACCTTCTGTCAAAATAGGGTTAACTAGGTATGAGTGCGTAATGCGTTAAATGTGATATATTGCAGAACTCAATCAACCAACAGACAAATAATGAAATTCAACAAAGCTCACACTGGGGATTCTCGTTTTTTTGAGAGAGTTTTTACTATCTATTTTCAGGTGTAGTATATGGTTTATGTATATGGATTGATAATTACAAACAGAGTCGGGTGACAATAAAACTTTTAGCGTTTGAGTTGTAGAATGTGTATGATTTAGTAGAGCAAGGTTTTTATTCGAGAAGCTAAATTGCAAAGGATTGTATATGCGTTTGTGAATTTGGGTTTTAAATTTTTTAATGAGATAGCGTGACAGGAGGGTTCAATCCATTTTTATGGAGATTACGTAGACGAGGAATTGTTACGTGATTACTGTTTTTCTAGTATGATGCTTAGCTTTTGAGCAATTACAAGTATTAAACGAAATCAAGATGTAAGTTAAGGGGGTTTTCAGATTTTAGATTAATTAATGGAAACAGAATGTGTTAGATGAGAGGATTATTAGAGTCTGATTGATTTCGAGTGGGAAAGGTTGTTACAAAAGGTTAAATGGATTGATTATCTTTTTAGGGTAGTTGTGTTAGGTTGTGATTGTTAATGTGTCTTTAGGATTTGGTAATCCTAGTTTGGCAATTGTTGGATTCAATAAGGGCAATTGCCCGATTCAATAAGGGCATTTATGGTTTTCCGGGTGCAAGAGGAGAATTTTTTTTTTAGACTATTTAAAGGTTCAATTGGATCAAAGAGGTGAACTATTGTATAGTTGCAAACATTAAGATCAAAACAGCATTTTTATTAATTGGGAAGAGTAGAGGCAAAGGTGCGTGACTATGGTATTATTATACTTCATCATTGACGAGAGTTGGACAATGAAGGTGCATCCTTAAAGAGTGGGGAAACTAGTTGTGTTTTGTTTATGATATGTGTCTTGTTATTTGATTTACATAGTAGTTTGGTGTTGGTGGATTAGAGAATGTAAATCCATTATTTGGGAGTCAATGAGATAGCATGCTTTGTATATTAGATCTTGTTTCTGATTGCTAAGTAGGGTTTGGAGAGTTTTGCTATCTTCAAGAGTGGAAGTGAAAATGCTAGTAAAAATGTAGGTAGTGGAATATAATTGTTACAACAATAACTTGAAATCAAGAGGAGTAAGGTGAAGTTTGTTTGAGTAGATTTGAAGAAATGTAGCAAGGGTCTTGTGTTCAATTCAAGGAAATGGACACATATCTAATTGAGAGTTTTGCTAAGTATTGTAGTGGAGTAAATCTGACCCTTCAAAAGAAAGACTATATTCCCTTGAGAGCTAGGTTCACAACACACATTCAGATATCTCCAACTAACTAAACCAGTGGAAATGTCTTATTATAGATGAATAATAATAATATTTTGGCTACAAAAGTGGGAAAACTAGACTAAGTGTCTTGGTCGAGGACGCTAGCACGATGATTTGTGTGACACAATATAGTCCTGTATAGATCGAAATATAAAATGCTCAAAATTTGGTGAAAACCCAAAGCTGGGCTTCAGATAACGTGCGAAACCCAAAAGCCAAAATGAAGAGGAAAAATGTTTGGGGCTGTTTGGAGACTTGCCTATATCAAGTCCCTGTTTTGGTGTTTCCACCTCCACACAAGAACCATATAGATAGATAGATCAAAAGACAAATGAATGATAACGTAATTAGAATCAAACTTTGTTTGATGGAGGAAAGCCCCTATTACATGAGATAAAATAATAGACAAAGGATGTGATAAATCTTAAGATGCTAAAAACCACAAGAAAAATGGATAGATATTACCAGATAGGCTTGGGAGAGCCAAAACATACAAATATTATTGCAAGAGAGGGTTGTAGCAAAATGAGATAGCAAGAGAATGCAAATATTGCGAACAACACAGAAAGATGAAGAAGCTAGAGAACCTGGATGAAGCAAGAGGATGGGTTTAAAAGGGAGAAAATGAGGGAAAAAGAAGCTTCTAAGCCATTCTAGAAGATTCCAGGTCGTTTTCATCGACAAAAGCAAGTGACAAGTGTAAAGCATGCATAGAATCGACATTTGAACGTTGGGATGTCAGTGGACGAATGCACGATGCACGAACGTCTGCACGACGCACTAGTGTCCAGGAGAATCACACTCAAAATGACAGGTGGCGAAGGAAACATGCAGTTAATACAAAGATGATGCTAACAGATAGCTACTGACAAGGGTGAGTATCCAAAGAGAAAAGAAAGATGCAAGGTTATAAATGGACCTACACAAATACTAGGGGAATGGACACTAAAGTGGTTACAAAAGTTTAGTCTAAATTGCAAATGAGGGTATGTAATTTTTGATTCTACAAGTATTGATTAGGAAAATGAATGTGACACATAAACTCCAACAAGTAGGGAAATTGAATTTGGAAAAGGAGGATCATTCACACAGTGTGTTTTAAGATTAGTTCTAAGAAGTTGGATCAATAGATGTGTCTAATGGAGGTGTATTTCAATCTTCATAAGTTTGACTCTTCTTCGACATATCATGTTTGTTAAGTTCAAGTTATTAGGCCATGCTATCATGTGATAATGAGAGCTATACATTATCCTTAGAGTGTTTTAAAGTCCCCCATTTTATCCTATGTATGAAGACTACTTTAGACAACAAGGACAAAGTGAATTCTAGAGAAGGTTAATGTAGTCAAGAGATGTCATGGAAAATAAGGAGGCATGTGCTTAGGGCCATTATGTGGAGTTTGATAAGGTGGTCTCCAACTAATAAATAATAATAAAGAACGATATTCGACAAAAAGTTTAGTAGAACATGAAATAAGACACAAAAAGGAATGACGTTAATACATTAGTTCAAAAGAGCAAAGTTACAAATAAAGCTAAAGGGCACGAATAAGAAAAAGCTAAATACAACATATGGATTTGAAGCCATCTTGGAGAAGTCGAGTAAAGGATGACAACATAATCATGAAGAAAAAAGGAAAGAAGATCTACGATGACTTAAATTTGCACATGTTCTTGCTATGTGTAACGAGATGTGTGTTGAGAGTGAGAGCTCTAAAACAAAACAAGAGATGGTGAAGTTTTCCTTAAATTTTTTGCATTAAGGTGTAATGTCCCCTTTTGGTGTTAGCTAATTTGTGCACATTTAGCCACTTTCAAAGTCTTCTAGAGGCTAACTGGTTAAATTTAGGGAGAACTCCAATGATCTTGGAGAACGATTTTATTAGTCTTACATAGTAATCATTCCTAGGTTTGAGTTTATTTGGTTGGATGGAATTAGTTGATGCTTTCAAAATAGTTTCCTAGCCTTTTGGGTGTTCTCCAAACTATCTACAACAAGCTATTTTTAGAAAGTTACTCGATTACCTTTGATCATTGCCATTACTCTTCAATATGATTTTGGTAATTTTTTTTTGTAAAATTATATCATTTGTGTGTTTTTTGTAACTTGGATATATTTTTTAGTTAATTATTATTACACTTAAGTTGTCTAATTTAAAAATATTAAAAGGGACAACTAAGTGTAATAGCTTATTTTAAAGATGTTGAAAAGTTATTTTCAATGGATACCTTAGGAAATGGACTTTGTTCATGAGCAAACTTTATTCCTGAAAAAGGTGAATAGTGCTCCATAAATTTAATTATCTATTTTATAGGAGTTTTGGAGCAAATAAGAAAAAAAACTAATGTTTTATTGTTTCAAAAAGTATACGAGGTTGAGGATTCATTGTTTGGGTTGTTAATGAATTTGATTTTGCTTGTGCAGTTTGAGAGAAATTGTGTTATTCTCAAAAACCCTTATGACAAAATCTTCAGTGGTGAAAGATCCTTCCTAGTTGGTTTATGGTGGTTTTACTTTAAATATCACATTGGAACTTAAATGGAGTATTGTTTTTTGTAGAGACTATGAGGTTTGCTCATATTTGTTGAAGTTTTGGTTTGACTAATGTATTGAGATTTTGCAAAGTTTGAAATGTAGAAATACTTTGTTAAAATGTTAGTGTCATTTCATGGAGGGATGTTGGAGTATGGCATGTGTGAATTTTTGAGTTAGTTTGTAGTTAGTTCTAGAGTGATTCTTGGTTGTATGGAGGTGCTTGGTTGTAGAGATCCATTATGAAATAATTTGATGTTGATCAAATTATTTTGAAGGAGTTTAGAGTTTGTGGCATGTTGATTTGATGGTTTTTTATATCTATTCCTTTTTATTTAAAATTTTAGACTTGCATGTGATTGGGATTTCATGGTGAACAATGAGTTCTCAATGACTTTCATGGTGAACAATGAGTTCTCAATGACTTTCATGGTTCCTACTTTAACCATAATGCACGAGCAATGATGGGTATGATTCATTGTGTTATTCGAATGATTTGTACATGATATTTGGTGTTATTTCAAACCAACTATTAATGCTTGTTAGTGTTTTTCATTGTCACTTTAATGCTTTTATGGCTTCTTCATCACGTACTACAACCATCCTTAACATGGGTATGCCTGTGTTTTGATTTTATACAACTCAGTGATACTACTTCATTGAATGTATAGAAACAATATTTCAGTTTACAAATAAAAAATAAGCTTTTATTGCAACATATCACGTATTCTTAGCTGCAGTAATACACATTTTTAATATTTGGATGTTTATATCATTAGTTTCTTTCATGTATGTATTTATTGTATTGTAATATTGGATGATTTACCATCAATACATATAACATTTTATAATTAGCCAAGCCTAGAATTATCAACAGTTTTAGTTTGACAAGCTTGACCCTTTGGTGCAATGGTGGGGTTTCTTTCTTGTTGTGCATACAACAAAGGTTTAAGTCCCCACGAGATTTCTCTCTACCGTGGTTCTCAATGGAGAGGTTCTTATCTTGATCCTTGGTGAAATAGTGGGGTTTCTTGCCTATAGAGCTTACAACCAGGGTTCAAGAAATATTTTAATTGAGTTTTCAAAATGATTGCTCTCGCATCTGCATCTGCTCCCTTTCTAACAGTGCACTCTGGCCTACGTGCTTCTGGGTCTTCTTCTGCTCAGGTTCTACTTGATGCTAGAGTTTTGTTGTTTGGTGGGATTGCTTTTGTGACCCCTTCTGCTTCCGTGTCTGCCTGTTATGTGTTAGGTGTGGGAGAATATTTTCTACCTTCTAATCCTTTTGGTGTGTTGGGGAGGGCGAGTAATGATTTGGGGGTTCTTTCTCTTGATGGTGACATGGTCTCTAATGGAGCTATGCATTTTGGGAACACTTCATAGAGACCTGATACTGTGGTGCCCCCAAAGCCTCTTGCTGATGGATGTAATTTTCCCCATGTTGCAAAGTCTGCTATTGCTATCCCTTCAAAGGAGAAATCTCGACCCATGGCTTGTGCCAAGACATCCCATGTAGTGGTGTGTGGCCAAAAGTGGTGGATAATGTGGATTTTACGAGCGTTGTGGGTTGGTATGTAGATTCACTGGCTTCTAGCCCTCTCTTCCTGATCTTCATCACTGGGTGTGTGATTCATGGGAACCTTTAGTATCAAGTAACATCGAGCTTTTCCCCTATGCTAGGGTTTTTTTATTGTTTCTTTTACTTCTTCTAATGAATGTGATTTGGTGCTCAACAAGCTGTGGGTCTCTCTCTCTCTCTCTCTCTCTCTCTCTCTCTCTCTCTCTCTCTCTCTCTCTCTCTCNTCAACACGCTGTGTGTCTCTCTCTCTCTCTCTCTCTCTCTCTCTCTCTCTCTCTCTCTCTCTCTCTCTCTCTCTCTCTCTCTCTACCAAACCATGGACAACTCCCTTTAACTCTCTTTCTGAACTGCTCAGTGTGCATCCAACATGAGTTTGTCTCCCCAATCTCCACTTGCATTTATGGATAAACTCTTTCTAATAGGCCATTGACAATTGTATTGGTAATTTTTAAAGGTGGATGAGCCTACGATTACAATGGGCCTCCAAATTCTAGTTGACATTGACATCTCCACTCCCCTCCCTAGGGAGGTGGTTCTCATGGTAGGGCACAAGCCATGGGCTCAACGACTAGATTATGAGGGCCTCCCCTTTTGGTGTCAGTAGTGCTTCTCCACTGCTCATTTGGCTACAGTTTGTTCTCTTGCGCATCGAAGAGGTGTTGCCACTTGGTGGAGGGACACAAATGATGATCATTTGATTTTTCAATCATTTGAATCTTCCTCTGATTAATCTTTACATGTTGATGATGACTCCCAACAGGGTGATGTTTCTATTGATATGGCTTCCTTTGACTTGGCGGTTCTGACCCCACCTCTTGCTGTTGATGCGGTCCCTTTTGGCCGTGTGGACCCTTTTTTGACTGATGCTACTCCTAGTTTGCATCATCCATTGGATGTTGAGTTACAACATTGTCAACACTTTGTTCCTTTTGCTAATTCTTTCTCGAAGAGGGCTCCACCATCTTCCCCTTATAGTGGGGATCCTAATGAAAGTATTTCCTAGATGGTTTTCCATAGGCAAAGAAAAAATCACTCTACAGATTCTCACTCTCCTCCCCAAGTGGTGGGTGAGATGTTTGTAAGAGCATGCATATTAGTTGCTTTAGGCGCTCTAGGCACACTTGCATATGTTTCTCTAATTAATTATGCACATTCTAGAGAATATTATCATGCATAATTAAAGCACATATTTGCACATTCTCTAGCTTAAGCTCACTTAGTGGGTCTAAATTTATCTTAGTCTAATTTTAGTTAGGCTCTAGTTTGCACATTGTGTATGCCATGCACTTCTAGTTTGCATATATTAGCTTTAGTTTGCTAATTTTAGTTTGAGTTAGATCTTCTATTTTTTGATCTATTGCTTTCTATAAAAGCAATTGATCTCTTCATTGTAATTTATCCTGCAATTATGTGATCCTTCAAATTGTAATCCTTTTGCTTTTGAGGAATATAACAATTCTTTCCTTGCTACCCTTGCTTGTGGAAGGTGTTTTCATTTGTTGTTTGATTTTAGTTGACTATGTTGCAAAATTCAACATGGTATCAGAGCACACAGTTGCTAGGAAGGAGAATAAACTTTATTTTGCAAGTACTAAAGACTAGAGCGTATTCAAAATGGGATTTCCAACTTTTACAAATTTGATGCCATATAACTATTTTAGATGGGAGCTAAAGATTTTTCTTTAGCTTAGAAGTAGAGGCTTATATCAGATAATAATGACAACAAAGGTTGAACCAAATTTTGCATCATAGACAAGCCAAGGTCATGCTCTCTTTGCATGGGTCTTGCCTTCATCTTCTCTTTAGTGGCACACCGTTTTAGTGGACCTGTCATGCCTCTTTGTGCTAACACTTCTTTATTTTCATAGTTGATCATTTTTTTAACGATTGACACCTGTATTATCAACTAGCATTTTATTCTTGCATGGTTGATTAGTGTCATTGGGATCACTCGTACAAATTCATGTGTCATCTGCATCCTTGACTGGTAGATGTTTTGCCTTTGTTTGCCACTAGTTCATTATTTGGGGGCACCTATGTATTTTATTGTCTTCTATATCTTCGATTGATAGATATTTTTCCTTTTTTTTGCCATCTTCTCAGTGTTCGAGTAGTGTCATTAGGGGCACTCATGCAGATAAATCCTGACCATCATCTTGGTTTTAGAGAAGGTTCTTCATTAAACACTATGACAACTATTATTTAATAGTTGTCCGCAATTTTCTTGTGTCTAAGAGGATGTTTCTTTAGCACTTCATATAGTTGCATCTCTGTTAGCGCGTATTTTTAGTTGGGGTTCTTTTCCCACTAGGTTTTCCCTTTTTCCTCTTTCCTTTCATTAGTCTCCTTAGTTAGGCTTAAGGGGGTGTTAGCGCAACTTAACATTCACTTATCTCTATGATTTATGAATGAATGCATTACATGTGTGCAAGCTAAATAAAGAGAGTTCTTATTTTTAACTCCATCTTTCTCTTCCAATTCTATTCTTAGAGTTCATGCATTTAGTTGTTAATATTTAGAAATTACATACATTCACATTTATAATTTCTACTCATGTCTTTATATATTCATTGTAATTCTTGTATTTTGTAACCAATGTGATCAATAGAATTTTATTTTGTGCAACTCTATTTTCTTATGTATTTTCATTTTTCTACAAGCTTTATTTTTAAATTCCTAGCTAGATTATTGAGCAACATTAGATACAAAATTCTACATGGTATCAAAGCGTGGATTCAACAAACCCCTTCTCAATATTTAAGGGTTTCTTTTCTCAAGAGCGTTGCAGGGTCTCCAAGTTTGCTTTTTTTTTTTTTTGTGTAAATTTGAATTTGGATAATATTTTTGTCATAACTTTGTCATACGAGCTCAAAATTGGGAGAACAAGATATTATCAGAAAGATGATTCCAGCAGAACTCTAAATCTAGTGGCGGTTTGAAGATTGTGTACCATTTTTGCATACTAGGCCTCTAAATTAAGGGTTCTATTTATGCTTCCAAGGCCATAACTTAAGAAAACATACTCCATTTTTTGACTTCTGCACATCGTTGGAAACCTCTCGAGATCCTCTACAAATATATTTGGTCTCCTTTTGTAGATTTTTGATCATATATTCAGTATGGTGAATTCCATTCTATCTCCTTATTCTTCTTCTAAGTCTGGTGAGTCTTACTCCAAGACTAAGTAGAAATCAGGCGATCCTTGTAGTTTCTGTGGAAAGGAAGGATATCCAATTTTTGGGTGTTGGAAGCGATTATAGGATTTAGAGGAGGGCATGAAAAATCATCATATTTTAGCTCCTCAATCTTCTTCATCACAGATAGAAAAAGGTCATGCTCTTTCTACATGGGCCTTGCCTTCATCTTCTTCTTAGTGACAAAGTTTTAGTGGACCTTTCAAGCCTCACCTTTGTCAACAGTATACACTAGTACATTTCACCTAGTTTTTCTACCAATTTTTTCGACCATGAAACAAAAATATTTTGGTTAGTCGGATTATAGAAGGAAAACTTTCATTTTTTTTAAAAATCCATGCCCGTGTTAGTCGAAAGTTCGACCAATACCATGTATGTCAAAATTTCGATGAACACGGGTATAACTTTTTAACAAAAAGGAATTCATTTCTCATTTCATTATCATCACGACAAAATTTTTCATGGGGCAGCGCGTGAAACCACATCGTCCAGGGCAGATTCAATTTGATCTTCGAGCTTGAAACCACATGAGCCATTTCAAATTTGACACTGTGTATAGGGGCTGCAGTTTTTATCTGGACTTGGGCCTTTGATCTTCGAGCTTTGTTTTGGAAACTTGGCTTTTCCTCTCCTTATCAAATAGAAGCTCTTTGAGGTAGGGATTGTGTTATCTCCTCTGCATTTCGAGGGCACATCTTATTGTGATATTCATCACTCCATGCTCTATTGTGTCCATGACATTGAGTTCATTTGTTCGGATGATTTGATTATGGCATTAGCTGTGTTAGTGAACTAGGGCATCATGTTAATGTGTGTTCATTGGATTCTTTGGTTACCCACGACCTATGGCATCCATTTATATGAGAGTATATATTTAATGTGATTGCATAATATATTTAATGTGATGGAATAATATATTAATAGTGACTGGTTAATTACCCTGTTCCAAAGCTCCCATTTTGGCACAGGCAGGGAGGAAGCTGGCAAAGGTTGTGGAATTTAGCTTTACCCCTGCCATTTGCATTTGCTTGAAAATTTCTAAAGCCTTTTCAAAAAATCCATTTTGTACATAGCCCGTAATCATGGCATTCCATGATACCACATGTCTTTGATGCATTTTGTCAAAGAGTTCACGTG
>MU223611.1:95863-108011 GCA_018584345.1 Thuja plicata
TATATATATATATATATATATAAGACATTTTTTTTATCCAAAATATGAAAGAGAAGAGTATATAGCAGAAGTATATATGCAAATATGAAATGGCATATTGATTAAAAGATTGCAAAAGTATAAAGTACAACAGAGACTCATCCATCACAGTCGGGTGATTAGTTATAAATCAAAGGATCTCATTTGGAAAATCAGAGTTGCCTAAGCAAATCATCTACTGGTTCATTCTAATAGGTGGATCAACAAAATCCTCTAACCAGGTGGACCTAACATTCCTTTGTAAATCTCTTAACAGAGTTGCATTACTTATTGTATTGTATCAAATCCTTTAACAAGGTGGACTTAACAGTCCTTATTGCTCCTAAAAGGGCAGGCCATCAAAAGTGGTCAATGTAAGCTCTAACAGGCTAAATTTATACTGCAGTACTAAATCTTGTGGGTACAATCCCCACCCCAGTTTTACTTTCTATTTGGAAGGTTTATGGGTAACCAAATACTGTGTTATGTGTTATGAATGATTATTTATTTTCTATGCATGCAATCAGATTACACAATCTAAATAAGGTTAAAGAAGAATAAGTTTTATTGGTTCCTGATTCACCCCCCTCTTAGTCACATTGCATACAATATATTTCCAACAATTGGTATTAGAGCTAAAGGTTCTCTCTACAGAAGTTTAACAACTTGAGCAAAGATCAAAGGCAATGGAAGTATACAGACTGGAGAAAGCCATTGAGAATGAAAAGATAGATCTACAAATGGCCATGGAACAGATCAAGAAACTCAAAGAGCAACTCTCTCTTTCCTTGAAAAGAAGAAAAGATTTAGCAGTACAAATGAATGACAAGAATTACATAAAAGAAAGAATTGAAGATTTTTGCAAAGACATAAGTTCTGAAGAAGTTGATGCAACAATTGAAGACTTGTTTTCAAAGAATCTCAATCTACATGAAGAAGTCAGAAAATTGAAAAGAGAACAAGAAGTTCATTCAGTCAGATTGTGTGAAGTCATAGAACAAAAGAATCAAGCAGAAGATGACAGGAATTTTGCACAAGATGGTAAGAGATTGCTGAGTACAAGATTGGAAGAAAAAGAAAATGAAATCCATCATTTATCACTCTAGCGAGTATATTTGGCAAATCAACTCAATAATGCAAATCAAGAAGTTGTCAGCCTAAGAACAAAAAATGAAATACTATAGAATGATCTCAACACTGAAAGGAAAACCAATGAAAGTATGATGAATTCACAAGGTAGTACAGATCAGCCAACAAAAATCAGACATCATGGACAGACTGGACTAGGTTATACTGAACAAGGTGAATCCTCAAAGAAAGGAGCTCAAAAGAACATGAAACCTACTTGTAACCACTGTGGTAAGTTAGGTCATACATCAAATAAATGTTGGAGCAATGGAAAATCAAAGTTTAATGGCAAATGTTACAGCTACAACAAGAATGGACATAGAGCAAGTGAATGCACTGAAAAACCTAAGTTTGAAGGAAAATGTTTCAAATGTAACAAACAAGGTCATAGATCCTCCGAGTGCAGAACTAAGAAATGTAACCCTGCTGAACAAATAGCTAAAGAAATTTTTGGTTGGGATTACAGCACATGGTACAATTTTTTTCATTGTGGAGAGTATGGACACATTGGTGCAAATTGTACAAAGACTCACTCCGAAGAAGAAATCCTACTAAGAGATGTTATGTGTGTAATCAACTCGGTCATCTAAACAAGAATTGCATGAATAAAGAAAAAGTGGATACTGGTTTTGAGAAAGGCAAAGAAAAGGTCTCAGAAATCAGAACTCAGATGAATAAATAATGGGTGAGGAAATCCTCTGAAAGTTCAGACCAAAACAATGAAGGATCAAATGGCACCCAAGATAGTGAATTGGGTGGATCTACCATCACATAATAGAGATGCAAGGAAATGACTGGAACTATGCATTCAAGCCATCATACATCAGTTCCACATATGCTAGCAAGTCCAAATCTGCATATTGATGCATTAGGACATATTATGGTGTTAATCGAGTCAGGATCTCAGTTACACCCGAGCTACTCTAGCTTAACCAAGCCGAGTTGGGAAGTTAGTTTTCACCGAGCTTCCGAATAAGCCTGGGAGAACTACTCGAGCTATGCCAGCTAGTATGTATGAAGCATTTAATGAAATACTTAAATGGTATAAATTATTATAAATAATGAATCGAAAAGGTTATTGTTTACAAAGATTTCATTTGCAAAGCAATTTAGAGCCCTTAGCGATTCAGAGTGAATTTGTGTTTGGAAGCAAAGTTTGATCAAATTCTCTGAGCGATATGGCATCCACATCCAGCGGAAAAGTTAAGAAAGGATTCGAGATGTTGGTAAGATATGATGTCTGTAAACCTCCAGAGTTTAAGCTTCATCCGTTAGTAGCAGAGGAAATAGATCCATTGGGAGCTCATTCCCTAATTCCTCCAAGGGTATTACTGGTAAATGGCATTCGAAGCTTCTATCATTGTAACATCTAGGAGCTTGGAACAATTGAGATGAATTCAACATATGAGAAATTGTGTGTAGGTGGGAATATGAAGCCTGAGCACAAGCATCTAGAGGTTAAAGGTTTAACCCACATCCTACACATGCCAAAAAATTTCCAAATCAAATGGATTAGATTCATTCTTAGCCACGTTCATGACATGCAACTATGGTTGGAACAACCTGTAAAGATCACAAAGACAATGATACACCGAGTAACAGGGTATCCCATGCTCGACAAAGCTAAAGCTACCAAAACCCTAACCAAAGATAAGCTAGCTGAGTTAACTCTTGCTGAGTGGGATGACAGAGGCATGAGACTAAACAGAGTTACTGACATGGAATTGAAATTTGCAATTCATGTGATATCTCACAAGATATATAGTTCCAGCAAACCAAATAGTGTACCGTGTGAAGCTGTGGACTTAGCATACAAGGTGGTAAAGAACAATCTGGTATTTGACCTAGCCGAGTTGCAGCTCATTCAACTAAGCAAGAACATGGAAAGCATTCAGGAATCCAAGAAAAATCCATGTAAGTTCATTTCTCTCCTGGTTTGCATATTA
Organism: Thuja plicata; assembly: GCA_018584345.1. Classification (NCBI taxonomy): domain Eukaryota; kingdom Viridiplantae; phylum Streptophyta; class Pinopsida; order Cupressales; family Cupressaceae; genus Thuja; species Thuja plicata. The sequence continues at coordinate 98,956 of MU223611.1, forward strand.
TTCTATATTCAAAAATTCTTTCCTTCCAAGGGCACAGTAGTATGGAAGAAGAATAGAACCATAATTCATCAGATAAATGAATTCATAGCTGAGTTAGGAAATAATTTTGAGAATATCATGGAAGGATATTTTGAGAACTTCAGACAGAAGATGCAGAGTAGATACAAGATTCCTAAGAAACTAGTTGAAGATTACAAGGATAATATTTGTTTCCTAGTTGACTGTGATAAGGTTTACATACAAGCTGTAAAGCCTAGGGTTGTATAGGTAAAACCTCTTGCATATGAGGTTAACATAGATGAGACTAAGAACATAATTGAGGCTCTTATGAATGAACTTTTCAATCCCAAGGAACCTTATTTTGGTACCTATGAAGAAGCAAAAAGAAGGAAATCTATAGAGACAGAGATTCCTAAAATTCTGAAAAGAGGAAAGAAAAGGATGGAACAATTTGGAAAGAAGAACGACAAGACTTCAGAGTCTCCTTCTATCATTGAGAGTAAAAAGGATACAGTTAAGATAGAAGATGACATATATGAAGAGGAAGAGGTAGAAGTAGTACCTCTTAAGAAGAAAAAGAGGCTAGTTCTCAAGAAAACACCTAAGGCCACTACACCTATCATCACTACAAGAAAACCAAGGAGATCAAGAAGGATACTTGTATTGGGTACAGATGATGATGATGACGAAGATGTTGATACAATTGTCTTCAAGAAACCACCACCTACACTTGATCAGGAGATTGAAGATCTGAAAGAAGGCAGTGGTATGAGTTCTCTTAAGTCATTGAATTATGCTTCAAGGACTAAGGAGGAACAAAAGAAGATAGAGGAAGAAGTTGTGGAGAAAATGGCCAAATGGAAATATGACCCTTTCAAGTTGAAGAACCATATGAAAAAATATTTGTTCAAGGCAGTATCTATTCCCTGGCTCAATGTCGTACAAACTAAAAAATATATAAGGGAACAAACCTTAAGGGAAGTCACGCCTGCTATGAAAAACAAAGAAATAAAAGAGGCACCGACCAAATTTGAAAATAATCATACTCCCAGATTCAGAACCTTCCAGATACTGAGCAAAAAGATAGAAGGTGTAGTGCAATATGCCACAACAATGTGGAAATCAATATTTGAAATCAAGGAAGATGATAAGACAAAAATACCGAGCATAGATCCTCTGGAATAGACCAATGATGATACATTACCCGAGGTACAAAAAATTGAAGAGTCTAATGCTGAGAAGATTGCAGTTGAAGTGATGACATCCTTGCCCCAATCACCTATCCAGAACATATTGTCTCCGAGCAAGGATAAGTGTACATAATCAAAATGTGAACTAATAGGAACCAAGAAACATGCTCCACCTATTATTGGGCCAAGCAAAACCGAGTTACAGATGGACAAGGTAAATTTTTCTTCAGGCAGTATTGATTCTTTAGTTAATTTTGATTAAATAGTTGGTACAGTAAAGGTCAATGACCTAAATCAATTGAATACTGAGGTACAAGTTGAGGATGGAAAAGGTAAGGAAATTTTTCCTTCACCTGATCCCAAGATCAAAGGTAAAGAGAAGGAAGTGAATAATGATAAGATTTATTTTGAAAAGGACATTGTGATTCCGAATTGGGATCTTTCCAACTTGTCTGTAGAACAAATGGATATACTTGGAGAACTATGGAAGAAAAGAGCAATCCAAAAGAAGCTTTGAGAAGAGAAAAAGAGGAAAAAATTACTTGAAGATATAAAAGGCATATTCCAAGATACACTACATATTGAAGTCAATGAGAATGAATCCATTATGGACCAACTTGTTGACTTAGTCCATAATTTTAATACAAACTTAAATGGTCAAGAGAAGCTACTTGAGAAAGCAGAAAGAAAGTTTGAAAACAAGGTTCTAGAGAATGTTGCAAAGAAGATTGCAATTGACCAAGTGCAGATAACCAATGTTATTAGCACTCTAGAAACCACCGTGACCAATGTAGTAGAACTATTTGTAAAGTTAAGTGATTCTTCTAATTTTACTATGGAGATAAAGAATAAGTTAATAAATATTGATGCAGATCTGAAGGAAAGTGCAAAACAGTTGGCACTTGATCTGAGCACAAGCTCAACACACCTTTTGAAGGTCAAATATCTGATTGATCTACAGGCTGAGTTGCTAAGAGAAGAAACAAGGAATAGAGAGTCTCTTTCAGCCATCCAGAACCAACTCCTACCACACATGGATGCAATGTAGAAACACATCACACATGCCAAGATACTCATCCATGACAATAATTTCTCAGTTGCAAAACTTATGATAGAGTTGTCAGCTGAGCTATAGATAGAATTGCACATTATGAAGGTGCTACAGGACAATTGGGACAACACTCTGTCTCAAATTTTGAAGGTACATTGTGATTTCCTATCCTACTTTGGAATTACCTTGTAGATATAGTTTGACATTTTTGTCAAAAACAAGGGGGAAAGGTCATTGTATATACATTGAGGAAATACATGTATAGTTGAGTAAAGAAGAAGATATACATTATAAAAACAATTTTGAAAAAAAGAGTCTGTTGGACCTGAGCAATAGAGTAGGTGTCAAAACCCAAGCAGATGGTAAGGGAGAGTTTTGACCTATCAGATTCAAAGTACAATGATAAGTGTTTTTGTCACTAATGCCAAAGGGGCAGATTGTAGACCTTATGGCAAGACATGTTGTCATTTAGTGTCAAAACACTTAGTCATCCAATATTTCCCGAGTGACCAGCATCGCCCGAGTGGTCAGTATTTCCTGAGTGACCAGTATCACCTGAGTGGTCAGCATATTGCCCAAGTATCAGTTTATCACCTGAGTAAACTTCAAGACCCGAGTGAGAGTATTGGGTCGACTTTGCATATATTGTTTTATATTATTATGTCTAATGGAAGCCGACTTATGAAGGTATTTTTTTTTGGATTATATATATATATAAGACATTTTGTTTATCCAAAATATGAAAGATAAGAGTATATAGCAGAAGTATATATGCAAATATGAAATGGAATATTGATTAAAATATTGTAGAAATATAAAGTACAACAAAGACTCATCCATCACAATCAGGTGATTAGTTATAAATCAAAGGATCTCATTCAATAAATTAAAGTTGCCTAAGAAGATCATCTACTGGTTCATTCTAACAGGTGGATCAACAAAATCCTCTAACCAAGTAGACCTAACAATCCTTTGTAAATCTCTTAACAAAGTTGCATTACTTATTGTATTGTTTCAAATACTTTAACAAGGTGGACTTAATAGTCCTTATTGCTCCTAACAGGGCAGGCCATCAGAAGTGGTCAATGTAATCTCTAACAGGATAAATTTATATTTCAGTACCAAATCTTGTGGGTACCATCCTCACCCCAGTTTTACTTTCTATTTGGAAGGTTTCTGGGTAACCAAATACTGTGTTATGTGTTATGAATGATTATTTATTTTCTATGCATGCAATCAAATTACAAAATCTAATTAAGGTTAAAGAAGAATAAGTTTTATTGGTTCTTGATTCACCCCCCTCCCAGTCACATTGCATACAATATATTTCCAACAATAGGGTGGTTTCTATTATTTGTGCTAATGCTTCCTTGGTTCCCCTGTTGATTAGTTCTTTAGACTATTGGCACCTGTATTTTTTACTAGCACTTTGCTCTTGCATAGTTAAGTAGTGTCATTTGGGTCTCTCGTATAGATTCATGTTCTATCTGCATCTTCAATCGATAGATGTTTTGCTTTTATTTTCCATGTGCTCATTATTCGATTAGTGTCATTGGGGACACTCATGGAGATTGTTGTCTTCTGTATCTTCAGCTGGCAGATGTTTTTCCTTTTTTTTCCATCTTCTCATTGTTCAAGTAGTGTTGTTGGGGGAACTCATACATATTGATCTTGATCATCATCTTGGTTTCAAAGGAGATTCTTAATTTAGTACTATGACAATTATCATTCGACAGGTGTCCACATTTTTCTTGTGTCCCAAAGGAGGTTCTTCTACACTTAATGTAGTTGCATCTCTCACTTTTGGAGAGGGTTTTTTTCCCATGTGTTTTTTCTCCTTTTTTCTATGCTTTGAGAGATTTTTATTGTACATGGGTACCTAATCAAGGCTTTGTTGTCGGGACTCATTCATGCATAGAATTTTTTGTCTCCCTAAGTTTCACTTGGGGGGTGTAAGAGCATGCGTATTAGTTTCTTTAGGCACACTTGCATATGTTGCTTCAATTAATTATGCACATGCTAGAGAATATTCTCATGCATATTATTATGCATAATTATAGCACATGTTTGCACATTCATGCTCTAGCTTAAGTTTACTTAGTGAGTCTAAATTTAGCTTAGTCTAATTTTAGTTAGGATCTAGTTTGCACATTGTGCATGTCATGCACTTCTAGTTTTCATATCTTAGCTTTAGTTTGCTAATTTTCGTTTGAGTTAGCTTTTCAATTTTTATATCTATTGCTTTCTATAAAAGCAATCAATCTCTTCATTATAATTTATCCTACAAGTATGTGATCCTTCAAATTGTATTCCTTTTTCTTTTGAGGAATATATAAATTCTCTTCTTGCTACCCTTGCTTCTGGAAGGTGTTTTTGTTTTGTATTTTATCCTAGTTGCTTGTGTTGCAAACTTCAACACTGTCTACCCATTCTTGATGCAGATTAGAAGTTGTGTTGCTAGTTCATTGTTAATGGTATTTCTTGACCATGTTGTAAATAATTTTTTTGGATAGCCCTTGGGTTGTGGTGGTGTAAGGGTCAGCCCCGTTGTTAGGCTTATTTAATAATAAAAAATAATTTTGGTTTGAATTAAGGCTTAACTCATGCTAGTATCTTACATGTTCATTCTATTTATCATGCACTCCACTGAAGAAGTGTATAGGTGGTTGGCTCAATTGTTTAGTGCATGTTTGTGTTGCACATTAAAATCCATTGAATAAGGACTTGTGGTCGTCATGAACCCCTGGTGTGTACGTAGCCATTTTCATGACATTCATTACAATGGTAGATGGAGTAGAAGTTTGGTTCTAAGCACTATATTATCTCACCTTGATCATCCTCAGGAGCTTGGAATAGGGAAAGGAGAACAATAAGGACCAAAGCCAAAGGGAATACATAACATATATATTCATCAAGGATAAAAATAGTTTGGTGAGTTATCTCTAGAGCTTAAGGGTTACCCCAAAAGAGACCAATAGACCACAAGATTTAATTATTATTGTGTGTTCTGTACCCAACTCACACTTTTATAGATAAAACATTATTGAAGCACAATGTTGGAGTAGTGAATGATTAGATTGAGTACCTTTGCATGTAGATCATTTATTATTTTATTGCATAAGAAAGAGGAGATTGTTAGATACACATAGATTATCAAGGGTGAAGTTGGACCTTAAATTTGGATATCATTAAATAATGGTTGAGGAGGAAGATGTGTGGAAGATAATCCTAAGACATGCCAATGAATCTTTGAATGATTGGTTTTTTCCATTTGGGTTAACAACACACCTACCACTTTCATGCATACCATGAATGAGTTATTGAGATAATTAAGTGACTATTGTGTAGGTATAATTTCTATATGATATATTGAGTTTCAATAAAATATATGAAGATCATTTATTTGGTAATGTTTTTTTTTAAGATTTTGATATAAAATATGGTATTGTGGAATGGTAAGAAGTGTGATAATGCCAAAACTTTGTTGTTGTACCTTGGTCACAAGGTAGGTGATGGAGAGATAAGATAGATCAATCTAAGATTGAGGCAATAATTATTTGGCTAAATTCCACTACCATGAGTAATATATAGAGCTTTGTAGGTGCATCTCAATATCTCTTTATGTTTGTAAACAATTTCTTATTTACTGTTACTTCGTTGTGTCATATTAGGAGAAAATGAAGTCAAATTCAATTGGAGCATTTGAGGAACTAAAGAGGAAAATTAGTATAGTATTGGTTCTTGCTTTACCTAATTTTAAATCTACATTTGAATTAGAGACAAAATCTAGTGATTATGTTATAGTGTGATGATGTTATAAAGAGGAGGCAAGCCTATTAGTTATCATAAATAGCCTAGAGGCCTAATATTAAGCTACATTACATAAACAAAATTGTATGCTCTTGTTATCATGAATAAGTCGAAGCCTTAGCCTTACATCACGGGGTAGAAAGATTGAGGTGCACATTGATCATAAATCCTTGCAATAATTAAAATTACGAATTAAATTGCAGTAGTCTATACATTAGAAATAAACCAAATTTCTTCAACAAATTCATCTTGAGGTCAAACAAAATGTGGTTTAATTGACAAGGTGGTCAATATATATATATTTTTTGACTAGGGTGCCTGCAAGAAGTTGATTCCCATTTTTGAGTAAAAAGTGGAATTGTTTTCCCCGATTTTCAAATTTTCTCTCAATTGGTGTAAACATTTGATGAACTTAAAGATTGAATCTCTAAAAACTTTAGTAATAGGAAATGTAGTGCTCGAAGTCTACATTTCAAATATCTAATTTATTCCAATACCCACATGGTAGAAATTTCTTTTTAGTAGGCATGTATAAAAGCCACTTTTTCAAAAAGCATGTTTTAGGAACATACCATACATGTGTATGACCACCATATTTTGACCTAAATAAAAGTGTTTCTATAAATATTTTTGGGGAAAAATACCTAAGCCATTAAAGATTGATGAGCACACACACACACACACACACACACACACAATTTTTTAATTACTTTTTTGATCACCCTAAAGTCTATTTATGAAACCGCTAGTGTACGACCACCATAAATTAATGTAAACTTATCAAATTTTCATTCTTTTAATCTTGAAGAGAATTCTATGTATATTGATGCCATATAATTTCTTTTTGCAAAAACGAAAAAAGCAAAACAAAAAAGTTATTAAAAAGTTGGACAAACTCGTTATTTGAAGTTTCTGTACCAGTTTGATTAATAAATAATACAAAAATAGTAAAATTAGCCAAATCCCTCCAAAAAATACATTTTTGAATTCTGCACACAAAGAAGTCCAATGGGTTTTCATTTCGTCCAAAAATTCGATTGGGAAGGCCTTCTAAAAATTATGGCAAGGTAGAAATTTTGGGTTCCAATGCCTGAGCCATTAATTTGTAGGTCCAAGGCACATCCATGGTCCCACCAAGCCTATCCTGACACAAAAAACAATGCAGAGGCTCGATGTACAATTCAAAATTTAAAAAATGAGTGTCCGTTCTATAAAAGACGTACCCATTTTTGAAAAATGATCTTTGACAAGCTCATTTTTAAAATGTTAAATATTTTTGCAAAACACGTACACTTTTTTAAAAAGTGTACCATTTAGGCTCAAGCTCACCAAGAAAAACACATATTTGTTTCAAATTTTCAGGTCGGGTACCTGAACCTAAATGCGTACGGTTTTTTACATAACACAACACGTTTCTAGTGGGATTCCCAAGGTTGGGAAAGCTTTCCCCAGATTAGGACTCAACTTCTTGCATTTACCCACCACCTTTATTATTTATAATGAGTAGCTTGTGCAAGTTGATTATTTTTGTGGTGAAGTGCATTTTAAAAATGAAAAGGTAATGCAAGTTTTGATGAGGTGTATCAAATTACAGACAACAAGAAGCATGCTGGGTTTAAGTCTCACCAAGACTACTAGAAGCTCTTGTATAAATAAAGTAAACTTGTATACTAAAAGAGCACAAAGTGTTGCTAATGTGGGAGGTACATACATCATGGCTAACTAGGCACTTTTGGGCAAACACTTTTTAAGTAATCCCCAACATTATTTTTATTGGACTAGTTTTTTAATTGATCTTGCAAATTTTGTTTAGAGATGTCAATTATGTAGTGTAAGTAAGTTAAGTGCTTGAAAGATGGGGTTTTACCACCCATTGTTGCTACCTAAAAATTCTTGATAAAGTATCTCCATAGACTTTGTTAGAGGTCTTTGTGATTATGGTATGTTAGGAAAATGTGTGTTGGTTGAATGTGAGGAGACATTGTCACAAAATGATGCAATAGCATTTTTACAATCATGTATGGAAACACTTGGTTATTCTACAAAATATTATTTTTGATAAAAAAAATTAGATTATGGAGCAAGTTTAAATGCATGCAACATGAAAGAAAGGATAAAAAAATCAATAGTATGTTGTCTTCCATCCAAGAATAGATGAGAAAATAAAACTTGTAAAAATTACTTTGATTTAGTTGTTAGGGGTTATAGGAATACCAAGCATGGGGATGTAAATTTCTTCTATATTCCACTAAAAATATGACTATTCATCTCTTATTGAATATTTAGTGTTTTAAGGCATGTTTTGGTTTTAAGACACTAAGGAATTATTTCAATGGTCAATCAAATAACGGGCTATAAAATAGAGCTCAAAATTCCATGGAGAAGGTGAGATAGGTACACCTTTGGGTCCAACAGAGATAAAAGTAGTCTTAGCTCAAGTTTAAGTATTGTCAAGATCAATATACATTGGGGCATAAATTTTATGTTGGTGACATGGATTGGGTGTACATGAGTAAGGAGAAGAAATACGAACCTTCACATAAGCTAAAGCCTTTTCCATATTGTTTATTTTAAATTTTCATAAAGTGCGAGGGGCATAATCCTTTTTAGTTTAACTTGTAGATGTCTAAAATCGTCCTTATATTAATTTAATTAATATTTCCATAACATTATAGTTAATTTTAATTAATTATATTTGTTATATTCTTCTATCTATTTAATTAAATTTATTTAATTAAATATGATTCACTTTCCTTAGTATTTGAGTTTAATTTAAATACTACCCCTTTTAATGTATTAAATCTTATTTAATACATTATCCCTCATTAATCCCCTTTAAATAAATTTTTAATTTATTTATTCCTTCACATGACTTAAATTCTGTTAGAGTATTATTTCATTTTACTCTAGTTGCTTAAGCGTCTCTTAGGTGCATTATTAATTAACTCTTAATTAATAATGTGCAACCTAGTATTTACCTTTTAGGGTTTCGTTCACCTTTATAA
>MU223611.1:123217-144614 GCA_018584345.1 Thuja plicata
ATTAATAATTAATAAAAGAATTAATTATTAATGCACCTAAGAGAAAGCTTAAGCACTAAAGAGTAATAACTTAATTAATTAAATCAACATGATTTGATTAATAAGCAAACTAATGATTACTCTAACAATCAAAAGTGAAAAATTGTAAGCCTTTACCGGCTCCCTTCCATTCTGTAGATAGTGAAGTTTTGTGGGTGCCATCCCCACCGTAGTTTTTACTTCCTAACATAATTTTTGTGTGATATCATATCTTGTGTTATGTGTTTATTATTTTCATGAATTTTTCTATGAATAGTTACATACAATTAAGTTTATGAACTAATACTACATGCATAAGAAAGAACATCGGATATGGTCGGTAATACAATAAAGATTGTTTATTAATGATGAAAGGTGAAAAGTGTTAAAAGTTTTAGAGGTAGTGATTCACACCTCCCCTCTTAGTACTACTTCCATTAACCCCAAAAATTGGTATCAGAGCTAAGTCTCTTCTTGGAAGGCTTAAAGGCTTAAGAGAAAAGATCATACAATGGAGAAGTACAAACTTGATAAAAATATTGAGAATAAAAAGCTTGAAATCCAGATGTTCTATGAACAGTATAAAAAAGTGAGAATCAAGATGAGAGAGCTTTTGGATGAGAGAAAAGGTATGGCAACTCGGAGCAATGAAAAAGATTATCAAGAAGAAGAGATTCCATATTTCTTTGAGTCCTCAGGATCAAACACAAGTAATGCATCAGATACATCAGAAGAGAACATCACAAATCTAAAGGAGATCAATCAACATCTGACAGAGCAAATAAAGATGCTGCAAATTGGTCAAGAGACCCAGATGGTAAGAATGATTGATGTGATGAGTTTCGCGAGACAAGCTGAAACAAAAAGAACACTAGCTATTGATGACAAGAGGAAGATTACAGAGAAGCTACAAGAAAATGAGTTAGAAATTCAAAGACATGTTGAGCATCACCATGAGATTACAAATCAGATTATTCATATGAGTCAAGAAGAAAAAAAAATGAATATAGAACTCATTGAAAGAGTATAGGCTATCATTGAACTAAGAGAAGAGAATGAAAAACTAAAGCATGAGGTTAGAGTTCAGCAACAACATAATTGAATTATCAGAAAGGCTGAAGAAAGAAATAAAAGAATGGATGATTTTCTTGAAGGACAATGAAGAGTCAACAACAACAATGGTCTAGGTTTTACCGAAGATGGAGAATCATCCAATCAAGCCAATCCAAAGAATGTCTATGAAAATCCAAGACCAAGAAAGCTTACATGCAATCACTGTGGAAAGCAAGGCCACACATCAAATGTATGCAGAGGAAAAATGAAAGGTATTCCTAAATCTACATCTTCATTCATAGGATTCTGTTATAAATGTAACAAGAAAGGACATAAAGCATATGAATGTAAGTCTAATATGGATCAACCAAAGAATGAAACCTACATGGAAAAATACTATCCAACCTGCAAAATGAATGGGCACACAAGTCTTGAATGCTAGAAAAAGAAAAGGCAAGCAAGGAAGCCTAAAGGTCAAGAAACTCCCTATCAACCAAAGAGAATCGATAATCAATATGTATGGGACTACAATACATGGAAAAATTGTACAACATGTGGTAGATATGGTCACATTGCTACAAACTGCATGAGAGCATGGACCAAAAGGTCTAGAGGCTGGACAAACCCCGAAATGGCATGCTTACACTGTCATAAATTTGGTCATCTCAAGAAAGACTGCAGAGACTAAATGACAGAGACAAGCACATATCCCAGTGGAAACACCATTGAAGATATCCGGAGGGCTAGAGACAAAATGTGGAGAAAAGATTCAAGAAATGATGAAGCTGGACCAAGAAATGCAAATGGTGACACCCCATCCAATGGATCTGGTGACATCACCACCCCCACTTAAGCTAAACAAGTGAGTATGGAACTGCACTACACCAATTCATATTTTGCATCAATTCTATTATACTAATTGATAGATAGTAAAAATCTGCATAAATAAAGATGCATATTATGTTACTTGTTACAATTCTGAGAAAACAACCCCATCGGTAAACACATACTGAAACTCATCCGTGAACATAAAGGATGAGCTATTTTACACTTACCAAGCATTGTCGGTCAACACATAAAATGACTAAGTTTCTAGTGTAACCCGACACCCGTTGGTAAGGAAGCAAAGTTATAAAGTTGTCGTGACAGAACACCGATATCTGTCGGTGAAAGAATAAATCTTAATAGCTATCCTGAGCATCATGTCAACATTGAAAATGTTATGTGAGAGTCTTCCCGATGAACTCCGTCTTCATGACCTGATGATTCATTGAGCATTTATGACAGACTTAGGGAAAAAGTCTATAAATACTCGATGGGAGTACTTCATTTTTCACACACAATTTGAAGAGAAAGAGCAGAGCAAAACCAAAGAAATAAGAGATCATATAGAAGAGAAACCTGGACTTGATCCGGCACACTCCAAACAGATCAGTCACCAGTATCACAGATCAAAGTAAGTAACGAGCGCATCAAAGAACTCTGTTGTTATTTTCAAGAAAGCCCTAAACTTGAAAAATGATGGCAACCACTTCAAGAACTGTAAAGATAAAAAATGATAAGAAGAATGTGGTTAGGCTAATAAAGAAAAACACCTATGTGGAACCGAAGTACAAGATATGCTCGAAGATTTCATCACAACCCGATGAATCCGGTGCATTTTCTAAGATTCCACCTAGGGTTTTGCTAATAGAGGACGTAAGGTCCTACATTCACTGTAAGATCGCTAAAATAGGTGATCTGGAGATAGACCAAGCTTACCAGAAGTTGTGTGATGTAGAAGGGAACCTGAAGGAAGAGCAAAAATACTTAGAGGTTAAAGGGATAACTAATGCCTATATTTCCCGATGGTTTTCAAAACCGACTGGATTAGGATAGTTTTGAACAGAATGCATGATCAGAAGTTGTGGTTAGATCAACCTAAGAAAATCACTAAGGATGTCCTTCATGCTCTAACTGGTTATCCAATAACTGACAAGCCTAAGGAACATAAACATCCCTCTAGGCCAAAAGTTGAAAAGCTCACAAAAACTATGTGGGATAACAGAGGTCTCAAGGTAAACACCATCACCGACAAGGAACTGAGGTTTGGTGCATGTGTAATTGGTTACAAGATCTTCCAAGAAAGAAGGCTTAACAACATTGTATCTATAGAAGTGAGCACAACTTACATGATAGTGACAAAGGGAATTCAGATGGATCTGTGTGAGATCCTGTTGAAACAACTTGATGAGAACATGACAATAATCAGGTCTGCAAAGACTAACACATGTAAGTTCGGTTCACTCATCATGTGTATATTCTTTTACTTTCAAGAATACTTTCCTTCAGTAGGAAAAGTGAAATGGGATACTACAAAGCCGGTCACACTGCAAATTAGTGAACTTATCAAGTCACTAGGTGACAATTTTGATTCAGTAATGACTGCATACTTCCTTGAATTTAAGAAAAAGATGATGGAAAGAGTGAGGATCCCTAAGCAACTAATTGAAAAACATAGGGATGATATATGTTTTATGGTGGATATAGATTTCACCCACATAAAACTGGTTGTACCAAGAACAACTTGGTTAGCCCCTCTTGATTATGAAATCAACATAGATCAAGCTACAAATACAATTGATGCATTGATCAATGAGCCACTTGACAGAAAAAAACCAAGGTTTGGAACTTATGAAGAGGCCAAGTCAAAGATAAAAATAGGCCTAGTAATCAAGAAGATTGTCAACAAGAAGAATAAGATGGTAAAGAATCTTGAAAATATTATATCGGTTAATGAGGAGGAACAAGAACAACCAGAGGAAACCGATGAACAGGGTACCATCGGTGAAGAGCAACATGAGAAAAAATCAAATTCTGAGGCCACTGAAACTGATACACCTCCACCTCCTACAAAGAAATAGAGAACAAGGAGCCAAACAACAAAAGATACTACACCTCTAAAGAAAGGTAAAGTGAGGACCTATAAGAGGAAGAAGCCAACAAAAAAAAAACTATGAAGGAAACACAGACTAAGAGGAGGAAAAGGATGGTCAGGACTAAAGCTGACATTGAAGATTCTAAAGAGGATGAGCCTGATGTGAGTAAGAAAATTTTTCTCACTAGAACAATTGATGAAATTGTTGAGTCAATTGCTACTACCGGTACAATGACTGATAGAAAGATCAGACAATGAGATAAACTTGAACCAGAAGACCAAAACAAGATACAAGATGCCATAATAAGGGCAATGGTCAAGTTTAAATATGTACCAATAGAATTTATAAGACAAATACCCAAAGAGCTGGGTAATATAATTTCACAACAATGGTCATATGCTCTACATACAAAGAAGGAAGCAAGGGAGAGAATACTTGTCACACTTATGCCTCCCGAATCAAAGATGGAAGAAATCAAGGAATTAATGAAGAAGCACTCAAGTAAATTTGTAGCTAAGATTAGAGATTACAAAGTGATGGAAGATAAGTTTGTAGAGATGGATATTATGACCGAGACCAAATGGAGACAACTCCTAGATTTGCTTGCAGAGTCAACAGGTCATGAGAATCAATTACTTCTCACCGACACACCTCATGTAGAGGAGGAGAAAGATAAGGAAAGTCCTAAGCAAATTTCTTTGGATAATGTAGATAATGTTGAGCCAATTGACTTAGACCAAGTAATGGATGATCTTGACATTCAAGACATCACTCAGTATGAGTCTGATAAGGATCCAAAAAAGGATGATGATGTTATATTTATATCACTTAAGGATCAAATCAAGCAACAAGCATTGGAGAAGCAAGGAAACAAAGACATGGATGTTGCTGATGAAATATGGCTAGACACTTCAATTATTGACATCACAGGTCTGGACCCTGCCAATCAACTACAAAAAGATGAAGATGTCACTGCTCAACTGGATCAAACCGATGATCATGACACAAATCAAGATGCAACACAAGTGAGCACTCAGGATAATATGCCAGTGTTGATAAAGGCAATAAATATGCTAGAAGGTAATGCATCAGATACTAGCATACTCGAGGACAAGGGTGATGCAAAGTCAAAGGACACAACCGATGCAACAAATGATACAACTGCAGAGCAAGCTGCAAGCGATGATCAGAAAGATAAATCTACTGATCATAATAAAGAAGAGGATAAGAAAGTAGAAGTGGACAAGCATAAGGAAAAAGGGTGAAGAAGCAAAGTGATGCAGGAGCACACCTAACTCAAACCCCTAGCTCTTAATTTCTTGCATGTACTGACTCTAGCCAAGTCAGGAGAGTGTGTGTGGTCCTTAGAAGGTCATTTTTTTATTTCCCTAAGATGGATATGAATAGGTCAATCCATGTCTAGATAGGTTGCTTAGTTGGTTTCCTTTAGCTGTATGTGTGTGAGGTAGTTGGTAAGCCTCTAGAAATCCAACCAAGGCATCGGGAACCTTGGATAATCTTCTTGGTATCACTGGCACTCGACCTACATTGGTGCCTAGCAGCTTGGCCTACACTGCCTAACAGCTCAGCCTACACTGCCTAGCAGCTCAACCTACACTGCCTAGCAGCTCAGCCTACACTGGTGCCTTGCAACTCAACCTAGATTGGTTCCTAGCAGCTCGGCCAACATTGGAGCTCGGTTTTGCATTACTGTTGCTCGATAATATTTCATCGTAACGACCCGTGAAAAGTGGATCTTGTCTTTTATGGATAGTATGGTTAGTGTAACGGTTCCTGAAGAGATTCTTGCGAATGAGTGGACCATCAGGGTTGTTTCCTATGAGAGTATGGTTACTAATAACATCAAAAGCCTTCATTTTAGAGATCTAGAAGGGAGAGACCGAAGAAGAGGAGAAGCTACAGGAAAGTTAGAGATTTGCAAATTATTGTACTGTTTTGTTTTGTTTCCAATAATAAGAAGTTGCAGATTGTGTGTTTAGTGGATATCAAGTTTCTTTATGGTTCCTTTTGCATGCAAGTAGATTAGTTACTTTATTTTTCTATTTTGCAAGTTATTAGTTCTTCACCTATTCTGGGATGTAAACAGTAATGGCCCCTCGAGATTCCTGAATCCATGGTGAGAATCATGTGTTGGAATGGAATTAGAGAGGAGCCCTTGTACACAGTTTCCTTTTTGTTTTCTGTAGGAGAAGCAACAACAAAGAGTCTGAAGATCTTACCCTAGGCGAGCTCGATGATAGTTCGGCTAGGGAAGATAATGAGAATAATGTTCTGAAAACATTGGTTGAATGAATCTATTTGTGTAGGTTCAATGAGGAGAAGTTGAATAGCATGTCAATGGGGACTGAGTCTTGAAGAGGAGGTAAAGTTGATAGTGGCTTACCTTAGATAGGGTTATGAACACCCTAAGAGATCTAGGAAAAATATCTCAGAGCAGAGCCAAGCTGGTTCTGTAGCAGCAACAAGACTTCCGTCCACATCAGATTGGTATCAGAGCCTAAATTGATTGGGCTTGTGGTAAATGTTCCATCCAGAAGTATCAGTAGGTGAAAAAAAGATGGTCACAAATGCAAAGCTTGCAAAGGAAGTAAATGAATAGAAGAGTGTGATAGAGGATCAAAGGGAAAGGAGTAGACTCCTTGAAGAAGCCCTGGATGAGATGAAGGTAAAAATTCAAAAAGTTGCAAATGAAACTAAAAGCAAAGATGGAGATGAAGTCAACAGCAACAGAGGGAAGCAGAAATTTGATGAAGAAGACTTAATACCTAAACCAGACCCTCCAATGAGTGAGGATCCATTTCTAAAAGCTCTCAGAGCCCTAGGAGGCAAAAGTCTTGAAGGAATTACATTATTTAATGGAAAAATGAACAGTGAACTAGTTGTGGAATGGATAGAAGGTATTGAGAATCATTTTGAATGTGAGGGCATAACTGAAGCATAGAAGGTAAAAGTTGCAAAGTCAAGGTTAAGAGGTTCAACATTAACATGGTGGAAATACCTCCAACAAGAGAGGGAGAAGATGGGTAAGCATCCAATTTCAAATTAGAAGGCCATGTTAAACAAGGTAAAGGAATAATACCTACCTGAGGATTATGAAATCCGGTTACACAAGAAGAGACAGAATTTGAAACAAAAAGATTTGGATGTGGCTACATATACTGAAGAATTCCAGAAGTTGTGCTTGAGGTCAAGAGTCCAAGAGGATGAGAATATCATGGTGGCTAGGTATCTTGGAGGCCTAAAATGGAATATCCAAGAGGAAATCAGTTTGTGGACTCCCACAACCATCCATAAGTGTTTCCAACTTGCATTGAAAATGGAAGAGAAGAACAAAAAGAAATCTGAATCAAACTTCAGAGGAAGAGGTAGAGGTAGAGAAGGAAGAGGACAAGGAGAATATGGTGGAAGAGGATCAGAATCAAGGCAGCAAAGTGAGAACAAGCTCACTAAAAATCAGGAAGGAAACTCAAATAGAGGAGGTTTTAGTAGAGGTAGAGGCTTTAACACTAGTTAGAGAGGAAGGAGCAGAAACAATCAAGGAAGAGGAGCATCCTACTTTGAAACCATGAAGTGCTACCATTGCAATTAGCTAGGGCATCCTGGCTATAGGTGTCCTAAAAAAGTTTCTACTTCTCAAGGAGGTAGAAAGAGAGTTAACTATGTCCAAGAAGAAGCAAGTTGCAGCAGCAAGCCATCTGAGGTACCATTAGAATCAGAGGAAGGTGAGAACCTCATGATAAAGAGGACCTTAATCAGAGATCCAAGCAAAGAAGAACCAAGCCAAAGGAGAGCACTCTTTAGATTGAAGTGCAGGATCATAGGGAAGGTGTGTAGAGTCATTATTGATTCAGGATCAATTGATAATATTATTAGTGAAGAGGTAGCCACCAAGTTAAACTTGAAAAGGATTCCACATGAAAACTCATACAAGGTTACATGGCTCAACAAAGGACAACATGTGTTTGTAGGAGAAAAAGCATGGGTAGAATTCACCATTGGAAAGTATAAAGACAAAGTTCTATGTGAAATTCTTCCCATGGATGCATGCCACCTTCTACTTGGAAGGCCATGGAAATTTGATAGGAAAGCCATGCATGATGGAACCAAGAATGCATACTCATTCAAGAAAGATGGGGTGACTTTCAAAATTCAGTCCCTGATAGAAGAAGGAGAGATGAAGACATCAAGTCCAAGTGTGTTCATGGTTGGTGAGAAGGAGTTATTAAAGACTCTAGGAGAAGGAGAAGGAGTTGGATTTTCTTTAATATTAAAGCCAAAAGACGAAGTTGCTGTCAAGAAATTAGAGATACCGAATGAGGTAAAAGAAATACTGGAAGAGTATAAGGATATTGTGAATGATGGCCAACCCACTCCCCTACCTCCTAAGAGACTTGTTAGCCACAAGATTGAATTCATACCAAGAGCTACCTTACCCAAGAAATCTTCCTATAAGATGACCCCTCAGCAAAATGAGGAGATAGCCAAGCAAATCAGAGAGTTATTAGACCAAGGTCTAATTAGAAAAAGCATGAGCCCATGTTCAGTTCCTACTATTCTAGCACCTATGAAAGGAGGAGCTTGGAGACTTTGTATTGATTCTAGAGCCATAAATAGAATCACCATTAGGTATAGGTTTCCAATACCCAGAATTGAAGACCTAATGGATTGTTTAGGGGAGGCAAAGTACTTCAACAAGATTGATCTTAAGAGTGGCTACCACCAAATCATAATTAATGAAGGAGATGAATGGAAGACAACCTTCAAAACTATAGAAGGTTTGTATGAATGGCTTGTAATGCCATTTGGTTTGTCTAATGATCCATCAAATTTTATGAGGTTGATGAATGAGGTATTGGTAGAATGCATTGGTAAATTTGTTGTTGTCTACCTAGATGACATTTTAGTTTTGAGCATAACTAAGGAGGAGCATGTTAGGCATTTGAAAATTGTTTTTAAGAAATTGCATGATGAAAAGCTAATGATCAATTTGGAGAAGTGTGACTTCATGAAGTAGGAGCTTGTATATCTCAGTTTTGTTTTGTCACAGGGTAACCTCAAAATGGACCAAGGAAAGGTGGATGCCATTCTAATTTGGCCTACTCCCAAGGCTGCAACTGAGGTGAGAAGTTTTCATGGTTTAGCTCAATATTACAGAAAGTTCATTAGACATTTCAGTGGGATTTGTGCACCTATGTTAGACACCATTAGAGGTGGGATGAAGACAAACTTTCAATGGACACCACAAGCTGACACAAGGTTTGAAACACTCAAGGAGAAGATCACAAAGTTGCCTACTCTAGTTCTTCCAAGCTTTGATAAGATTTTTACAGTATAATGTGATGCAAGTAATGTGGCCATTGGGGCTCTCATAAGCCAAGAAGGAAGACCAGTAGCTTTCCATAGTGAGAAGCTAAATGATGCAAAGAAGAAGTACTCTTCTTATGACTTAGAGTTGTATGCTTTAGTCCAAGCACTCAAGAAATGGAGGCACTACTTGCTGCCAAAGGAGTTCATAGTATATACTGATAACCAAGCTCTCAGCTTCCTTAACTCTCAAGACAAACTTAGCAGTAAACACATGAAGTGGGTGGAGTATCTACAAGCCTACACTTTCAATATCAAGCATAAAAAGGGAGTACATAATAAGGTTGCTGATGCATTGAGCAGAAGCCTGCTCACAGTCCAAGAATTTCAGTTACAAAGCATAGGTATTGATAGCTTCAAAGACCTATATGCTAAACATGAAGATTTTTCCCAAATCTACAAGGTATGCAAAGAGTTTAAAAACAACTTTCATGGTGATTTTTCTGAATATACTTTGCAGAATGATTTATTGTTTAAAGGGGGTCAACTTTGTGTTCCTAAAGGGTCTATGAGAGATAATTTGATTCAAGAAAAACATAATGGAGCACTTAGTGGTCATTTCAGAGTTGGTAAGACTCAAGAGCTAGTCACTAGGTTCTATTCTTGGCCTAGAATGAATAGAGATGTTAGACAATATGTTGAGAGTTGTGTAGTGTGTCAAAAAGAAAAGGGCACATCTTCTAATGCAAGTCTTTATCAACCACTTCCAATCCCAACCAGATCATGGGAATGCATAAGCATGGATTTTGTAGTTGGTTTGCCAAGAACAAGGCAGGGGTATGACAATATTTATGTTGTTGTGGACAGATTCAGTAAGATGGCACATTTTATACCTTGTAAGACCATTCATGATGCTTGTAACATTGCTCAGTTATTTTTTAGTGGAGTGGTGAGGATCCATGGACTCCCACTTAGTATCATTTCAGATAGGGACACCAAATTCATGAGCCATTTTTGGAAGACCTTATGGCAAAAGCTGGGCACTAACTTGTCTTTTGGATCTGCCTATCATCCACAAACAAATGACCAAACAAAGGTGGTAAATAGGAGTCTTGGTAACTTGCTGAGATGCCTCACAAAGGAGTATGGTCAAGCATGAGACCAACTCATTGGACAAGCTGAATATGCATACAATGATACAATGAATAGATCATCTGGTAATAGTCCTTTGGAAATAGTTTATGGCTTTCACCCAAGAGGAATTTTTGAACTTAGAGAATTGAAGGAAGGAATGCATGGTAGTGGATATGCTGAGGAATTTTCTCATTCAATGAGGGAAGTCCATGAAAGTGTGAGAAAGAACTTGATTGAAAATGCTGAAAAGGTAAAGCAAAAGGTGGATGTATCAAAGAGGGAGGTTCAGTTTTAGATTGGAGACTTTGTGATGGTACACTTGAAAAAACATAGGAAGAAAAAAGGTGTTCCTCACAAGCTAAAGATGAAGAGGCTAGGTCCATGTAAGATACTTGCAAAGTATGGAAACAATGCATACAAGCTGGAGCTTCCTGAAGACATTGGGCTGTCACCGGTTTTCAACATTGCAAATTTGATAGCATACAAAGGACCAATTCAAGATGCTGACCAGAACCTTCAAGAGGTAATACAAGAGGTAAAATATATGAAATTAACCCCTACTCCATCTATGACAGCTGAAAAGATACTAGACTCAAGGGTCTAAAAGAAGACTAGGAACAAAGACTATATGGAGCATCTTGTCAAATGGCATGGCAAAGAGATGTTGAAGCTACTTGGATCAGAGAAAAAGACTTAAAGAGGTTGGGCATTGATCCAAACATGCTCAATCCAAGGATGAATTAACCTTTCTTTTGTCTGGGGGAGTATGGTGCAGGAGCACACCTAACTCAAACCCCTAGCTCTTTATTTTTGGCATGTATTGACTCCAGCCAAGTCAGGAGAGTGTGTGTGGACCTTAGAAGGTCATTTTTTTATTTCCCTAAGATGGATATGACTAGGTCAATCCATGTCTAGATAGGTTGCTTAGTTGGTTTCCTTTATCTTTGTGTGTGGGTGAGGTAGTTGGTAAGCCTCTGGAAATCCAACCAAGGCATAGGGAACCATGGATAATATTCTTGGTATCACTGGCACTCAGCCTACACTGGTGCCTAGCAGCTTAGCCTACATTTCCTAGCAACTCAGCCTACATTGCCTAGCAACTTGGCCTACACTACCTAGCAGCTTAGCCTACACTGCCTAGCAGCTCAGCCTACACTGGTGCCAAGCAGCTCGACCTACATTGGTGCCTAGCAGCTCGACCAACACTGGAGCTCGGTTTTGCATTATTGTTGCTCTGCAATATTCTGTCATAACGGCCTATGAAAAGCGGATCTTGTCTTTTATGGATAGTATGGTTAGTGTAACGGTTCCTTAAGATATTCTTGTGAATGAGTGGACTTTTAGGGTTGTTTCCTATGAGAGGATGGTTACTAATAACATCAAAAGCCTTCATTTTAGAGATCTAGAAGGGAGAGATTGAAGAAGAGGAGAAGCTATAGGAAAGTTAGAGATTTGCAGATTATTGTACTATTTTTTTTTTGTTTTCAGTAATGAGAAGTTGCAGACTGTGTGTTTAGTGAATATCAAGTTTATTTGTGGTTCCTTTTGCATGCAAGTAGATTAGTTACTTTATTTTTCTATTTTGCAAGTTATTAGTTCTTCACCCGTTCTGGGTTGTAAACAGTAATGGCCCCTCGAGATTCCTGAATCCATGGTGAGAATTATGTGTTGGAATGGAACTCGAGAGGAGCCGTTGTACATAGTTTCCTTTTTGTTTTCTGTAGGAGAAACAAAAAAAAAGAGTCTGGAGATCTTACCCTAGGCAAGCTCGGTGATAGTCCAGCTAGGGAAGAGAATGAGAACAATGTTCTAACAACATTGGTTGAATGAATCTATTTGTGTAAGTTTAGTGAGGAGAAGTTGAATAGCATGTCGATGGGGACTGAGTCTTGAAGAGGAGGTAAAGTTGATAGTGGCTTACCTTAGATAGGGTTATGAACACCCTAAGAGATCTAGGAAAAATATCTCAGAGCAGAGCCAAGCTGGTTCTGTAGCAGCAACAAGACTTGTTTCCACATCACAAAGATAGATGCCTAGGAGAAGAAAATAGAAGAAAAAATTGCAGAGACACCCAAGGTTGATGGAGAGACGTCTTCACCAAACTAACAGGTGAACCCCAAGCAGAAAACACAAGAAGCATCTTCAACAAAGCCTTCACCGAGCGCTTCAGAGAAGACAAATGAACTAGCAATGGTAGTTGATACATCTGCGTCCACACAAATCTCAAGAAAGAAGAAAAGCAAGCATAAGAATCCAGTTACTCTAGATGAAATTATTGAGATTCCAATTTGTGATGCTAGGACATTGGATCCAACTGAACTGACAAAGTATGCAAGACTTTGTGAAATAAAAGCAATGAAAGACAAGTTGAGAAAAGCCACCAAAGAAGCTAAGGTACTAGAAGTTGCACGAGGAATACTTGAACAAATTTTACTAATGTAGATGTTGATAAAACAGCCCCAATGCTTGATCAATTAGTGGTTCTCATAGATGCAATCACATCTCAGTACATAGATGCTGAGAAGGCCATGGAAGATAGACTTAAACAGAACTATGAGTTCAAGTTAGCTGATAAGATAAGCCAAGAATTGGCATTGCAAAAGGTAAATCTTTCTGAACTGGTTAGCACAATAAATCCAATTATTTTAGAAGCTATAACCTTAATACATAAATTATGCACACTAGATCAACTCACCAAGGAGTATACCAACAAGATAGCACAGATAGATGCTGATCTTTAGACAAGTGCACAAAGTCTCATGAATAGTGAAGAAGCAATCAAATTGCACAATGAGTAGCTCAAGAAATCTTGAAAGCTGAGACAAGACATATAGATTGCAGAAACAAATTTTAGAGATGAGGTAAATGAGCTTCAAGCTCAACTCTTACCAACACTCTCATTACTGCAGCAACATATGACAGAGGAAAGAGAACTAATTGCTACCCCAGAAATGTCTATCCTAGACAACATTTATGATACGCATGCACGAATATAGCTAGATCACATGGCACTAGAACTCCTGAAAGAAAAATGGGAGAAATTGCTTGAAGATATCAAGAACACCCACTCACATATTCTTGACACATTGTAAGTTACACATTTTTGTCACATTTTTGACAACTTATAAGTTGTACATTTTTTTCATGAGTATCAAATAAAGGGGGAACCGATATGTACAGTCAATAGAAAAAGGGGAAATTAAGGATGAAATGTTTTGTACAGTCAGTCATTTGAAAGAGAAAAGAACAGAAAATGTATAGTACAGAGGAAAGTATACATGTACATACACTTATACTACACCGATGCATACAGTTATGGGGAGTCATTTAATGACAAGGATATATACATGGTGTACATACTAAACACATTAGTACTATGCACATATCAATTTTTGATACTAATGTCAAAGGGGGAGATTGAAGACATTATATTTTTCCATTAGTATATACAAGGAAAAACATGATCTACACCATCGGTTCACACTACACCGACAGATAGGGCACAACACTACTTGACGCCAAGGTTACCCAATACTGCCAAGTACAAAGCATCTCGACAAAACACTATTTAGTGTTACCCGATGACAAAAGGGACAAAGGAACCCGACGAGTAACCAACAGTGCAACCCGATGAAACAACAAAGAGAGGAACCCGACAGATGAAGGGAACCCGATGATCAGTTCAATAAAGGAACACAAACAGACTTTCAGTTCAACCCGACAATCAAGAACCGATAGTCAGTTACAT
Source organism: Thuja plicata (assembly GCA_018584345.1). Lineage (NCBI taxonomy): Eukaryota > Viridiplantae > Streptophyta > Pinopsida > Cupressales > Cupressaceae > Thuja > Thuja plicata. Next base: position 137,414 of record MU223611.1, read on the forward strand.
CCCGCAAAAAGTGGATCTGACTTTCCACGTCAGATAAATCACTGAATTTTTATATTTAGCTTCTTGATTTATTTTAAATCCATTATGTGCGGAGAAAGCAATGTAATTATTATTGTTTTAATCAGTTTAACTATTTTAAAACATGCAAACTAAAGGATCAAGGTCAAGTTGTATACCTTGGATCAAGAGTTAACATTGTAATGCGTGATTCTAGAATAGGTCAAATACTTGTATAAATAGATGCTCAATCTATTGTGAACGTGTTGTTTGATGATGATTGTAGCCACTGAGAGCATCTAAGGATCTGACAAGAGAATTCATGCAGAAGGACATAAAAGGATCAAATCAGTTTCAAGAAATAAGAAAATAGGCTACCGACGAGCAGGAAAAGGTATTAATCAATCACTATAGGTGATATTCATATTATGAGAGATTTAATGGATCTATGATCAATAATTATAGATTGCATACAGTCAGGTCAAACATATTGTACTCATTCTAACAAGTGTAGTACACTTAAGAAATCCTTTCAAGGAAGGTGGACTTAACAGTCCTATTGTAAATCTCCTAACCGAGTGCACACTTCATTAGTGTTGCTAAATCTCTTAACAGGTCTCCACTTTAATACTCCTAATAGGGTAGATCATCAAAAGTGATCAATTGTAAGCCTTTATTGACTCCCTTCCATTCTGCAGATAGTGAAGTTTTGTGGGTGCCATTCCCACCGCAATTTTTACTTCCTAACAAGAGTTTTCTACAATATCATATCTTGTGTTATGTGTTTATTATTTTCATGAATTTTTCTCTGAATGGTTACATACAATTAAGTTTATGAACTAATACTACATGCATAAGAAAGAACATTAGATATGGTCGGTAATGCAATAAAGATTGTTTACTAATGATGAAAGGTGAAAAGTGTTAAAAGTTTTAGAGGTACTAATTCACCCCTCCCCTCTCATTACTACTTCCCATTAATCCCAACAAGATCTTGCCTTGCCTTTATCTCTCAACACCTATTTTACTGCATCGTTGTTGTCTTCTACCTCCTTGGGCTCTTCTGCAGTTAATTGTGCCATATGATTTGGATTTTGATAATCATTTTTTTGTTAAGACCTCCCTTCCTCTACATAATTCACCATCTTAGTTCCTTTCTTTTCCCCTCTCTCTCTCTCTCTCTCTTTAGTGACTTTCTCCTTCTCTACCACTAAAACTTGTTCTGCAACTTATTCCATCCTTGCCTTAGGTATGTCCATAACAATCACATCATTTGGTTCCACTTCCAAAACACTAGCTACATTATTGTATACACCTAAAAATGGTCAGTAAGCAAACACAGTTAAATTTAAGCCATTTGGATTAATTAAATCAAAATTAATTAATTATGTAATTAAATTAATTATTTAATTACATAGTTCTTTGATTAGTTAAATCCAATACATTAATAAAACATACATGTCTAATTTAATTAGTTCACTTAAATTAAATCCTCCTCAAAAGTCTCACCTACCACTACATGACAAAAATCAATTGAACCAATGTGAGACAAGAACCAAGTGCACATGGATCACTCCAAGGCTTTGCTATCTTAACCATTCAATCTTAAGGGAGAATCTTGTCCACTCAAAGGGGACACATCATTCAACTTAACCTTAACTCACATCTTGATCATAGTTAACCAAAATCACCCCCTACACCTTGGGAAATCCTATAAATAAGATGCATAATTAGAGTAAAAGGATCCGCCTTCATGTAGAGTAATTACATAATGCTAGTTTGTGCATCCACTATCATCAAAGAAATGGTGTAATGCTGATTTGGACATAAACTTCTATCAAAAGCATAGGCACAACACTAGTTTGCACATCATTTATTCATTTAAAACATCGTTATAAAAGATAATTTGCATCCCAATATATTTGTTTTGATAATTAAGAATAACGTTTGTATTCATATTAGCTCAATTCATCTTATAATATCATTTTCTAAGTTTTCACTTGAAGATCAATTTGCAGCTGAGAGCATTAATCAAGTCCTTAGAACTAGAGAGCCATAAAATGCTCATGATTGCTTTCAATTGATTGCTTTAAACTAATCTTAATGTTGAATTGATTGATCATATTAATGTTTTATGAAGGTTTGTGATACTTGAATTACACACACACACACACACACACACACACACACACACACACACTATTGAAACCCACAATGGGGCCTACGCCTCTCATTCTAATGAATTTATGTTGCAGATTTTATGCAGGTTTCATAAAAGTACAATAGAAGAGCGCATATACGCAAAATTTATTCGCATACAAAGCAATGTTTATTGCATCCAATCCAAATTTCTTCGCATCTGTTCAATTTTCTTTCACATTTGATCTAAATTCTGTCGCATATGTTCCAAATTGGTTTGCATGTACTCTGCAAATTTTTGCATATGCTCAAAATCTCACTGACAACTATTTCTTGCCTGCTATAAAAGATTTTTGCATATGATCAAAATAACTACGCATTTGCATAAATTAATTGCACATATGAGTTAAATAATTTTTCATATGCTTAAAAGAATTGCATATTTGATAATAAAAATTTCGCATTTGCTTAAGAGTTTTTCACATTTATAGAATTTTTTTGAATATGCTCTGTAATTTTGAAATTGCAGAAAAATAGAAGATGTTTTGGTCTAATTAGTTTGCTGGTTAATTGCGGATGACTAAAAGTTAAAAAATTAAGGAAATTGTTTGCAGACGCCCGATTATTACGTCCAAAAGGAAATTAAAAAGGCAAATGCATATGCAAAGAAAGTACAATGGACAAATGAGATGGAAACACTTTTTGAAGAAGGGAAAGCTTTTAATAGATACGTGAGTATTATTAACATCTATCAAGCTAAATATGGAGTAGCAATTAATTTGGATGCTTATCTTTTGTAATTTTCCATTCAATTTGTTCATATTGTTGATTTATTAACCTTGGATTGAGTGTGTTGAAATAACGTTTGTGGAACTTGGTGAGGATGCTAAGGAGATGGAACTATCGTCAAGGTAAAGTAAAATAATCAAAATCTACAAATTGTGCAATACTTGTCAAAGGTACACTATACTCAAAACGCTAAATATTTGTGTTGCATTTCTTTCCTTGAGACAATTTGATTTCAAACACATAAGATAATTAAGGGGCCTTCTTTGTTTTTAGATTTGAGGTAGTAGGCCTATGATCTCACCTATCTTGGTGATAAAAATACCAAACCGATCAAGAATCCCACTTGGTTAAATAAGGTCTAAAAATGAATCACGTTCTCTTCGTGTTTGGAGGCTAAAGATAATAGGGATATGTTCTCACCTTTAAGGTGACTAAAATAATAGGCCTATCTCAACCTCACTTAATTTCAAATTAGCTCATCTTAGCCACAGAGGGCTTGCCTCCCGAGATTTTCCCTACGAGGCCAGTGAGAGGGAATGAACCAAGTGGGATACAACCATTTAAGCCATGGTAAATCCAAACCACTCTAAAATAAAATGTATTCATCCTTAATGGGGTGATTGACAAAAAGTTTTGAACAATAGCTCCCCTCTAGTAATCCTTCTGAATTGAACAAAATATTATTTTTACGATGGTGGGAGACTCTCGCAAAGGGAGGTAAAACTCAAAGTTTTTTTTGAACGAAATAATAAATACATCCTAAATAAGTAGAAAGATTACCTTATTATCAATGAAAAAAAATGTCTTTAGGTAGCTTGTTTGAATCATTTTCTTTGTACAAGACTTTTGGAAACAATGTGAGAACATACACTTGATGTTATAGATGTTTTATTTCAAAAATAAAAGTACTTAGTGTGTTTGTTATGTTTTAAGGATCATATCATTCAAAATAATTCAATTATTTGAAAACAAGAACATGAATTGAAAATATCTTCTTGGATACCTTTTTGAGTTAAATTTCTTCTCAATCGATAGAAGTTTTTAAAAATCCTCCATTGTTTTACATTAAAACAAGTTGATATATATTAATGGTCTGAGATTTAACATTCGGGATGAGTTGAGTATGTTGAGGATTAGTATAGTTGAGCATTCTTATCATTTTTCATTGAAGGTAGAAGATAAGTTGAAAAGAAGACAGAGTAACCCTATAGGAAGGGAGAAGAAAGCTAGCAACAATGACAAAGAGAAGCAAACCATTCAAGTTGAGCCTGATCAGAGGACAACTCAAAGATGGAATGGTACCAAGTAGTTCAAAGGTACTTGTTTCAAATGTGGTGGTATAGGGCATAAATATTTTCAATGTTCTGAAGGATCTAGCAAGAGCATGGGAAAACACAATCTTGTGGCACATGAGGAGCGAGATACTAATGAAAAAGAAAAAAATATGGTAGAACCTGAGATAGGAGAGTTTCTTATGCTTAGGAGAGTCTTGTTGAGTAAGAAGGAAGCTTAACCTTTACAAAGGAGGAATTTGTTTAGGATTGTTTACAAATCAGGAGGTAAATGGTGTAAGGTTTTTATGGACTACAGTAGTACTGATAATTTGGTCTCCAAAGAGATGGTGTAGAAGCTTGGATTGCAAAGGCTTAAACGCCCTTATCCTTATGGGATAATTTCATTTTCTGATGATCACCTAATGGAGGTTAAAGAACAATGTTTGGTTGAATTTAACATTGGGCCTTAAAGAGATGAGGTGTTATGCGATGTGATGTCTATGAGTGCTTTTCAAGTTCTACTGGGAAGACCTTGGAGATTTGATAGAGGAACTATTCATGATTGCTAAAGAAATTTGGTTACAATAGAGAAGGATGGACAAAAGTTTACTCTAGTTCCTTTGAAAGAAGCAGAAGAGAGGAGTGCAAGGAGTTGACTGCTTAGTGTGGCTGATGTGGGGTCCATTGAATCCATTGGTTTTTTTGACAGCTCTTTCCATTTCTAAAACCTGCTTCCATTTTCCCAAAACAGTCCCGTAAACCGTAACAGTGAGTACTCACCCACACTATTCCCGCGCATAAGCCAAACCAATTTCAAATTGACATTGTCACGCAACGGAAGTTAAATGAAATGAAAGAAATAGATACGCATGTATTGATGTGGTTTGTTGGGTAAAACAACAGCTGTTTGGATGTTGTTCTCAACACAGATTAAAAGAGTTTCCTTTGAGAAATCCAAGAAGAAACTCTTTAGCTACTATACACAGAGTTCCTTAATGGAGACAACCACGGTAGAAACTCTTTGGCTACTATTCACAGACAACAGATTGGGGTTTTGTGCAGGCCTTTTGGTAGGAATTTTAGTCGGCCTTAATGCGTACGACCTTCTCGCATATAGTTTTTCAATGCAATAAAAATGGAAGAGTGAGATTTCATGTCAGTCAATTTAAAGAATAGATCCCCAAACAGATATGCAGAGATTGCTTTGCAACACACTATGATGGATGGGGAGCTATTTTGGCAGGCTTTGGCGGTTTTGTCCGTTGAAGAAATTATGTCCGTGCCCAAGATGGCCCTGATAAACTCCAATTTTGCCTCTGTGAAAGAATATTTTATTTTATTTTAATTGTTTTCTCAAATATTTTATCCTTTCAAAAACTATCAACTAGCAATTGCACCTTGGTGTGCAATGGGTATGCCCAAGATATGTCAAAGGGGAGCATAAAATGTGAATTATGTTCTAACTTTTGTAGATTTTAATAATTCATCATTTATTTTAGTTTTCATTCACTATTCTATATATTCCCAACATTTCATTTTGGTGGAATTTTGTTTAAAATAATTAGTAATAGTTAGTTTTCAAATTGTATGTGACTCCATATCCTTAAGTTTTTTTCCAAAGGAAATTACCACTTTGATAACCTAAAGAATTTGCCTCATAGAATTAAACATTAGTAGGCTAAGTTGATAAGAGCAATTTTTTAGACTATAAATATTGTCCACATTTTGTCAAATAGTCTGTTTGCCTAGTCTATGCTTTTTAACATTTTGGCAAAAACCAACCCACGTATCTAATTAATGTAAAATTTGTTTATATACATATCAAGAAAGTGGGTGAAAATGAAAAGAAATGTTAATTGGCTTCAATATGTTTTCACCAAGGAGGTTACAAAAAAATGAGTTTGGAGCTCTCGTAGTAGAAGAGAGATTGGTTTGGTTCATCTCATTTCAAAAAGAATTCATCTTCAACAAGTTTATGTAATAGTTTTCCCTGCATGCTCTGTCTTTTTTAAAGATTTTTGATATGTTTTTATAGCATGCGGCAAAGTGTGTGGGATACTAAGATAGATTGTTTAGCGTAATTTCTGCAAGTTTTGTTAGAATTTTCACATAAGCATATCATTTGTTGATGTATTTCATTTGGATTAGTGATTTATACTTTTTCTTAAGTAAGCATCCCTCCTCGCACCAAATTTATTCAAGGAATTTGAAACGTTAGTTGTCATTATTATAACTCTTTAATATCCAAATGTTGGTTCCGCATAGAGACACCAGGTTTCGATACCAAGAACCAATGTCCCAAAAATAAGTTGTGCATGAAAGATTACATTAAAATAAATTGACAAAGCCAACCAAGCGGGGATGTATACATACATTGCTAATTTATTAATGACACATAAACTGTAGAACATTTTCCTTCTCTTCCAATTTACTCATGATTTTTAGCTACAAATTTCCTTTGGGCATTTCTTTCCATATTTTCTAGGGTGGGTAAGATTAAAAATTTTTGTATTTTTTTCTCTAATTTATGATTGTTTCAAAAATTTGAGAACTTAAACATTTTATCAAAGTTTTCTCTAATTTATGATTATTTCAAATTTTTGGATCACTAATAATTTAAATATTTTTTTAGAAATGTAGCAATTCAATAATGACATGGTTATAAAAGTAAGTGAATATATTTAATCTCTATAATATATATTATTAATTTATTTTAATAATATCTCATATAAAATATAATATGAATAATTTTTAATCTAATCGAATTGGGGACTTTAATTCTTCCTTTTACCCTTGAGTTTTCCATTCTTTCATGTTGTGTGCCATGATATCATCCAATCATTAGGAGATGTGTGCTATAATTGTGTCACACTTGTATGAATCCTTACATTCAAGAATACTCAAGCATGAGGTCTCAAAAATCGATCCATAGCTCCCTAGGCATGGAGTGCAAGGGTTTTTAGAATGCTCTCAGCTAGAGCTATTAAGCCTATAACCTTGCT
>MU223611.1:144714-156286 GCA_018584345.1 Thuja plicata
ATTTTTATTTTTATTTTTTCTCTTTTAAATTAAATAAGGCTCAAACCTTAGGAAATATTGAATTGATTATGATTTGATCAAGGAAATTGATATAATTGATATTGTTGATATTTGAAAATATTGATTTTGGAATTTGATAAATTGAGAAATGCGGCCCAAAGTCTAGGCGACCATTTTAGGGTGCATACAAGAGACACCTTCAATTAAGTGTTGCACAATTCTACATATCACTATTACTACTCAATACTTGGCTTGATCAAACTATTATCCCGATTACAATGGGGGTTTATTTTAATTAGAGGTTCTCAAAAGGTTCATATGCAACAAAAATATTCATTTATCATGCAACACGTTCACTATTATCTTGATGGCCAAGTTTTCTCATCACCAATAAAACCAAAGATCTATCATTAAACTTTGATTTTTGCTTGAATTGCATTTAAAAGGATCATGTCCTAATTTTGAAATTGTCCCCTTGCTACACATTAGACCCATTTATATGAAATGCTTTCATTTGGAGATTTTGGAGTTGAAGAAAAACTCTTTTCGTAGATTGGTTTTGAGTCATGCTTGTAATTCTATGTTCATCTTGGAGACATGAAAGGCATCAGAGTTCTAACTTTACATCGCTGGGGGACTCACATTAATTATAAGATTGTAGAAAAAAATGCTAGGGGACTCACATTGATTATAAGATTGCAGGCAAAAATGCAAATGGATACAAATCGGTGACATGTAAAGTGGTCAAAAGAAATCGATGCTTTAGATTGCTTTGACGGTCTTGCTTCTCTCTGTAAGATTTGTCGTCATTAGGTGCAACAATTAGGTCGACTCTTTCAAATAATAAATGAATCGTCAATCAAAAATATTATCAAAATTTTCATATTTATATATAAATCAATTATTTATGTATTATAATATAATTATTAAAGTTAAAAATTAAATTTAAATAATATATGTATTATATATGAAAGTATTATAATAATTAATATTTTAAGTTTAAAAATCAAAATTAAATTAAAATATTTAAAATTTGTAAATGCTTCCACTATGTATCTAAAACGATATTGTAAAATAATAAAAATTATAATTTTAAAATTCTCTCTACTAGACATTAATAGATCTCATAGTCCATAGCTCTCTTACATTCTGATGACAGATCATTGAGTATGATCTGAAATTTTGATGCAAATAAAATTGACAGAATTGAATCAAGAAATTCACTTCTCTCTAATTCCCAATATTAACCAGCATTGATAGTGAAATGAAACTGACTTTATGCATAGTTATTATTAAATTATTAATGACTGGTCTATGTTTGTGTTGTTAGTGTTACATGGAGGGGATATTATAATGGAGCAGCAACAAACAACATTGCATAACAAGCTACCAACGTATTTTTTTCACGTTAGTGGTTAAGAATCATTTGTGTTTTAGTAAACGAAAGAAATAAACAAAGGAAACTCAAATGTGTTCTCTTCATCTCAGAGCTTCGAGGAAAATCAGGATGTGTCCAATAGGGCATTTCATCTCCAATCTCCAAAGGTAGAAAACTATAAACAATCAGAGTTTATGGAGGGAGGACTTTGATTAGTTAGGTTGGCTTGACAAGCAGTTTATTAAGTCTGTGACTTATGTCATATTTGGAATTTCACACATGGTGAAGACTTTCGTAAATGAAATTGTCGCTAACAACATTGCCACCAATAAATTTGTGTTACACCTGTCGAAAAATATTTCACTCACCGTCTTTATTGAAACCTCATGTTTCACTGTGGTTACCCTGGCAGCGTTCAGAGGGAAAATTTGCCAGAATTACAATTATACTTTGAGATTCGCAGTACTATGTTTTTTCTTTCCCAATGTCAACAACCATTAAGCCTTCGTTGTTAACGACAATTTTGTTGATTACCCATATACTCAGTAATGAACATACCATCTACAAAATGCACACTCAAATTGAGTACATATATATTGATGCTCCATTGAAAATAATTGTGCTCAAGGATTTCTCTTACGGAATTTCCTTCCCTGATGATTTTTAGAGCCTACCACAAGTTAAAATACTTCCATTAGTTGTACTTTGTTGTTAACTATTTTAATAATTCGAGAGATCCAGTTAAGGTGAATTCCACAACCCCAAATTGTATACTCGAACACACAATAACTAGTTCAGGGAAACAACTTTAGTGACAATTCTGAATAAAAGGCAAGTGGTGGAGCTCGCACTTGGTTTGGAGGCCACACTTTTTTGGTGGGTGGTGAGGTTCGATGTAATGGACAAAAAACAAGCATTCTTTATCAAGAAAATGTATCAAAAGCAACGACAATAGATGACTGTTCCACAACATTTTCCTCAACGAGCCTACACTCTAGAAAGGAAGAGGATAAATTCTTTTTCAAGATAATGTTGTCTATCAAATACCTATTCAATATAAGTCTGAATGCTCAACAGTTCTTCGACCACATAATTTTCATTGGAAATATCAACAATAGAGTAGCTGGAAAGGGAGCTCAAGATCCACTTGTATTTCATATACATTCTATGGCGAGTGTTACAAAAATTTAAAGATACAATGAAGATCAATCTTGCTGTGCAGGGGATCTGGAGAAGAAAGCGGGAAATGAAAAAAGTGCAGTGTGGCCCCCTTTCTATCACCAAAAACTCTGCAGTGACACATAAAACCGATGACTTCCAACAGTGAAAAGCGGCTATTCCGGAACTGATATATCTATTAGTTTGATTGTCATGCAAAACATTAATGACTGAAAATAGGAAAAATGAAGAAAAGCGATGGATGATTGAGATGCGTTTCATCGTCTTGCTTTGCCTCTACGATATGCTAGACCATTGATCTTTTCAGTTAGCTCAATTGTTCATATAAGGAAGGCCTTCAGCGTAATTAACAACACAATTTTAAATTGCGTTTCCAAAAATATACCTACCAAAGTTCAATCTTTAGATATAGTTCATTCATTTATATTTATACTTAATACTTATTAATTTCAATTTTATTTTTTAAAGTTTGCATAAGAGACCTTCCATTTATATAAAGTATTTTATCTATACATCTTCAAATGAAGGTTCATTTTTAGAATATTTTATTCTTTTAGCAGCTTCATTGAAAGATATCTTTATCAAAAGGCTCTTTTCAATAAATGGATATACCTTTGTTCCAATGTAACTTCAATAAAACATCAAACCTTTAGTCAAAGTACACCAATTTAAAGTACCTCTTTCATTTCATGTTTGGGATTTTGAAACAACTTTTCACCTTGAAAACTAAAGCTGAACTTCTAGTTGGAATGAGAAGTATTTCAACTATTGTGATGGTATCTATTCAACAAAGATGGAAAATAGTAAATTAACAAAGTATAATGTAATTATGCAGAAAACTTAAATGCAAGGTCAAAGAAAATAACAATGGATAATATTCTTCTCTATCTTAGATCCCCCGAAGGGATCGGTCATATGGGACTTTATGATGGCATCTAGAGATACTGTGGGCAAGTATATCTCCTGGGAAGTGAAATGGTGAAAAATTCAAGTTCTAGAGAGATTCTTGGAATGGTGCACCTCCCCTAATCAAATCAGTGGAAATTGATGACATTGTTTCATCTTCAGAAAGCAACAGGGGCAGTTATCTGGTGAATTTTGTCTCAACAATATGTTTGTTCTCAAATAGAGTGATTTGGAAAGATCCGGATGAGTTGCCTATTTCACCCCAGGACAAAGATAGATTATATAAGATATTTTCAGAAAATGTGGTTTATTTGTTAGGTAAGGAGGTCTGGGCTCCTAGAAAAGATGGTACATTTCTATCAAAGAAGGCTACAGGCTCATTCAACAGCAGGAGTCAACTAAAGTACTTTGTCGTGCCTTCTCATTCTGTTGGAATCACATAACTCTTCCTCTCTTCACCAAAAATCCAAATGTTAAGGTTGATATGTGTATAAATATGTAATTTAATATTGTATTGAAAATAAAATAATTATATTTACCTCTATAGGATGATCATCGTCTGCACATAGGAAATCAACATAGGATGTGATGTCATCTCCAACATCACCCTTGGCGACACTGTCGTCATCACCCTGTGCCCCACCATCAACATCAACATGGGCATCACCATGACCACCAGACTCATTTTGGGGACCCCTGCATATATCCCCTCAACTTGTGCAAACATGTACTATACTAGGGGCAACCCTCGCCTGGGTCATCTGCTCTAACAAATTGCCCAAAAGGGCACTCAATGAACCAAGATTTGAGTGCATTGATTGATGGTGGACTAGTGCAGGCACTACTGCAAAAGGAATAGGAACAAGGGGCTCATTAAGCACACGATTCTTAGTCCTATCACTCAATTTTGCCCCTGGCCTACTCTGCGGCATACCCCGACCGACCCCCTGAAAATCTCTCATATCAAAGTAGTTGGGTTTCCTACCCAATTCAAATTTAGCCCATAGTTTTTTCAGAAAATATAAGGGGACCTCATGATTGGCGTGTGGTGGATGGTCAAATACCATCCACCACTGCTCCCAAAAATGTGCAGCAATCTTTGGGTGCTGAAACCATCTAATAGAAATGTGTGGCTTCTTTCCAACTATCTGCTCACCCATTTTAGGGTTCACAAAAAAAAAGGTTTCAAATCATATTTGGTAATTTTAAAGTTATTGACCTCTTTATAAGAGAGACCATCAGCATAATATGCACGCATGGACTCCCTCCATGACTGAAAACTATCCAACTCAAAGTCTAGTGAGTGCACCGACTCTAAAATACCTTGCATGCTATCTACAGGGCGTAGTAGCTGAGGAGGTGGATGGGGATCTCGTCTAATGTTATGAATGTCCTATATGATGGCATTAACATTTCTCCTAATATTCTCCCACAACTCTATGAGAGTGGGTGGAGGTGGAGGTGGAGGGGTGGAGGTGGCAGTGCCTGCTGAGCTAAAAGCTCCTCAAAATCAAACTCATCCATATGTATATATAATATGCAAACATTTACAAATGAGAGAGAGAGAGAGAGAGAGAGAGAGTTATAATTAAAAATGCAACATTTAATTTAGAAAAAATAAATTTAAAAACATTATAGAGAGAGAGAGAGAGAGAGAGAGAGAGAGAGAGAGTTTCTTGTTTCAGTTGTGTAAATAGGTGTACGTTTTAGTTTTCTACCTAGGGTTTCTTATTTCAATTGGACATCTAGGTTTACGTTTTAGTTTTCTACCTGGGGTTTCTTGTTTCAGTTGTGTTTAGGTTTACGTTCTAGTTTTCTACCTATGGTTTAGGTTTACGTTTTAGTTTACAAGAGAGAGAGAGAGAGAGAGAGAGAGAGAGAGAGAGAGAGAGACTTATAATTAAAAATGCAACATTTAAGTTAAAATTATATTCATCTGCCAGTGGGACAATATAATCTTGAAATCTCTCTAGTAGGTGTAGCAATCTTTTATTCGCGGCCGCTTGTCTTCTCAGTAAACCACTCTCTTATTTTGCAATTTTTTTGATCTATCAACTGCATGAAACTCGATGAACAAAGTGAATGCAACAGTTAACTCCCTCCTTGGTACCGATGAGTTACCAAATCTTATTTTTCCCCTCGGAAATCAAACTTTAATGATTATGGTTATTTTTTTTTTACAATGGAAGGAAATGTATTGTTCTACGATACTTATAAAATTACCGTGTCCCTTAAGATTTTCCTTGTCACGGATGGATTTAGCTTAAAAAATGGATATGGGGTTATCTATTTAATATATGAAATGTAAAATTAGGACAACCAAATAATGTGTAGAGAACCTATGTTGTAACTTGTAAAGCTCGACTTCCAGAGATTGAAGCATCTAAACAATTAAACGATGGAAATCATGAGGAAAATTTAATTTTATGACTAGATACACTTTGAGAGGTGCTCCAAACAAATTTTTATTGAAAAGTTTACAAATTTTATATTTATCTGAATGTGATAAATTGGAGGAATTATGCGGCGACTTCGATCACCTTGGAGACTTAAAAGAGTTAAATTTTTCTGGATGCCGCAATTTAACCAAACTTACCGATTTTTTTGGTCATCTTGGTAGCTTGGAGAATATAAATTTATCAGGATGCTCTAATTTAGCTGATCTTTCTGACGATTTTTGGGCTCTCCCATCATTGATAGGATTAAACCTCTCAAATTGTAAGAGACTGGGTGTGGAATGGATGGATCTTGTGGGAGGCATTCCGAGATTTCGGAGGTGGAGTTGTGTCATAGGTGCCCTTGATTTTGTATTTCATTACGGCCAAGTACGGAGTTGGAGGAGGAACCAAGGAAATATTGTTGGTCACCCACTTTGTGTATCCATTGATCTTGTTCTACGTGTTGAGAAGAATCAGTTGCCCCTTGGACTGAAGCGGGGGAAGCTCTTAGTGAAAAACATAATCGATACTCACATTTTCTAAATTTTAAACTTTTTTGATTTAAAAATTTTTAATCTCACATTCTAATTAACTTTTTATGCTTACATTTGGGAAGAAATAATAGTTGAGAATTTTTTTATAGTTTAGTTAAATAAAACTAATAAATTAATAAAATTAAATTTTCAATAGTATTTATATGTTTATTTTTCAATTATATTATTAAGTGATTTTAATAAATATGTTGCATGAAAAATTTAGTAATAATATTATATTTAACTTTTTAAAATATGCATATTTTAAATGAATTAGTTTTATATCAACGTATTTCACAAGCTTTTTAATATTTTGATTATTTGATATTTTGTAAAAGAGTAGATTGTGAAAATTTTATGCACATCTCCTTTGAACTTTTTCATTCGAGATGTTGATGTTAACAATTCATGCACAATCTAATTCATAAGATAATTAAGAAAAAGATCATGTTGTTTTCAAAAACCATGAAGATATGTGCGTAAGATCATAAGATGTCTACGTTGTGTAAATTTTATTTTATCAATTTTTAGAAAATAAAATAATTAGTTAAAAAGGAAAATAAACAAAAAAGATAATAGTAAAAAGACAATTAGTAGCCATTATGTGGCACTTGTTCAATTTGATAACGAATCTTGTCATTATCTTGACCATCTATTCATTAAAATGGGTTATAGAATTAGATATAGTTCACATGTAATAATGATCATAAATCTAGAAGCAATTGATTACATTCACATACATGTTGTCAAGGTAAAAAACATAAAAATAAAATAAAAATAATAATAATAATATAATTGTTGCAACTATCAATAAATTGTGTTGTCACTCAGAATTGAATTAATTATGTTGGGAACAATGCGTCAAACTAGCAGGACAACATGTAAAGGTTCAAGACAAGAACAACTATTGTCATATTGCTATCCACAATTAATTGTGTAGATTTTGAGGCAAACTCATTGACCCATGATTCATGAGTGATGGTTCACAAGATCCCATCTTTCACGAGAATGAATGGAACACTTAGGACTCATTACATCTAAGTGATGCTTAACCCCATTTGCAAAACCTTCCGTAAGTTTTGTGTCTTCTGAACCATTTATTAGAAAACCCCTTAAGCTCATCAATTGATAAGTAGGAGATAATTTCCACAACAAGTCAAACTATCATATTGCTATTAGGATTCAACTCTATAGATTTTGAGTCAATCTCTTTGAGGCATGAATTTGATTCAACATTGTAGATTTTGATTCAACTATGTAGATTTTGAGTCAAACTCATTATCTCCTACTTATCAAGAAATATGTGTAACAGAGGAATGAAAGATAAAATTTAGAATTATATTAGACATGGAATGTGTTTTGTTATATATATATATATATATATATATTTATTAACTTTTATAAATATTTTTTATTTGATTATGGTTTTAGTTTATACAAATTTTTTATTATATGTTGAAATTTATTTTAGTATTTTAAAATTTATATTATATTTTATATAAAGTAAATATTAAATATATTTAATAAGAGTATATTTTAAATTTATTGTAAGTCATTTTTCTTTATCAATATCAAAATCATAAAACTTAATACAAAGTATTTTTTATTTAAAAAAATTCTTCTATTTAAATATTTGTTGATGACTCAAATTTGAACATATTATGGTTCAAGTAGGGATTTGTACATCTTCAGTACATCCACATTTCCTATAAAATCAAAAATACTATCAATTTACTATGCTTTCAAAATGTGTGTACAATTAAATTTTACATTGAACATATTTTGTCTCCCCTATTCTAAATAAACACCTCATCCTCAGATTAGTTCATAAAGCATTCTTATAAAATTGAAAATGCTATATATTTTTTCTTCAATCAATCTATCTTTACTTAAACTTTTTAACATCAATTTTAAAGGGATTTGTGTCAACAACCTATTAAATACACATTAAATTAAGTAAAATTTTAGAGTAGTTGATGAATAAAGTATATATGAAGTTATATATAATATATTAGAATTTATTTATAAAATTTTTTTTTTATATAATTATAATAATTAATATAAATTATATATATAAATATGAATATTATATTTGTTGTGTAAGATTTAATATTTTTAAGCATATTATAATAAAAACTTTCAAAATATGTCATTTTTAAAAACTCTTTACTTTCAACATGATTTTTTTGGCATAATTTAACTTGTATTTAAGATTATTATAGTACTTGATTATTATACATACTAGACAGATGTATGCAAAAAATACAAAAAACAATAATTCTAAATATTTAAATTATATATAAAATTAATAAGTTCATTATTTATTATTAATTTCTTTGGTGTACTCATTGCACATCATAGTGCAATTTCTAGTGGTATACTTATAAATGTAAACTGTTTCCTACTCCAAGACTATAACCTATTGACATTGTTTAGCTTCATCTACTATAACATATTGATATTACTATAATAACATCTAATAACTCTAAAAGATGTCTCACATTAAAAAAATTTGCATTTGAATTCTTTAATATCTAATAACAATTATGCATTTGAATTTTTTAATATCCTATGGACTATCCCTTGAACCTCCTATTATTAGATGCAAGTGCTAGTCTTAGGCCATATTAAGAAAGAGATAACTAATAAAACCTTCAAGAATCAAGACTCTATTAAAGGTATATATTAGAAAACCAAACATGTACTAGTCTTGGATTAAAGTATGATACCAGGATTATCATACTTTGAATTACTTACACTACCTAGCTTGTTGCTTGTAATAAGATCATTAATGATATTGACAACAAATGAAATAGAATTGTCCTTAAAGGAGAATATGTTATGGTATCAAGATAATGCAATCATCAATCTTACAGAAGTTTCATTTTCACAGGATATAAGGTTGGGTGAGTTTGTGCACAAGCAGGATAATAAACAAAAAGTTCCATATTAATAAACACCAGAATTGGGCAGGTTTGTACAAAGGTAGGATAATAAGGTTGAACCTTGTTTCTTCTGGAAACCTGAATAGGCATAGAGCAGTCCACATAGTTTATCAATACAACTAACACCTTCGCTAGCATGGTTCATGATAATTGAAATGACATACGGGCAGTGCTACCCAAAATATCACAAGATTGATTACTGTGTAGGGTAGACAAGTGTGTGCATTCGACAAACATTAAAAGATTTGAACTTTCAAAAAATGAAAGCGAGTGACACAACACATTAATCAATATTTTTCCATACACAAGACCATAAAACCACAAGCCTCGCTGCACAAATATCCAGGTAGGTAATCTACTTGTTTCAAGTCATGGAAAAGCTCAAGAACCATATCAAGTACATTCACTTAAACATTGTTTTCCCAGAATTATTAGATATTTCAAATGCCAAAATGACATGACATCGAACTTTGATGTGAATCAAAACTTATTGTGATCTCGCCACAACGAGACTGCTATTTCATTTATCCAAGAGACATGAGCATGAAATTACATCATCCTTCATATATAAGAGTGCATCATATCACTCGCATTTCTCTTGCTGAGGTGATGAGATAGTGGGTTGAGTTCATACCAAGGCACAAGACATCATTCTCTACTATTAGCCATCAATGAGGATAAATGTAGATTGCATGCACCAAAAGATCCAACAGTCTGTCCTGCAAACAAAAACATGAACTATATCTAAAGATTGAACTTTCCTAGGGTATAGTTTTTAAGAAAACAATCACAAAAAATAAAATCCTTCTTTAACAGAGATAAAATCAGGAGACTATGAACACAATCTTGGGCACATACAAATTTTTTCAGTGGACAAAACTAAGGCCCAGTAAAATAACTCACCATCTATCATTGTGTGTTGCAGAGCAATCTCTGCATATATGCTTGGGGATCTATTCTTTAAATTGATTGACATGAAATCCCATTCTTCCATTTTTATTGCACAAAAAAATTATATCCAAGAAGGTCGTAAGCCTTGAGGTCGGTTAAAGTCCTGCACAAAACCCCAATCTGCTGTCTGTGAACAATAGCCAAAGAGTTTCTGTCGTGGCCGTCTCCATTAATGAAGTCTGTGAACATGAACTCTATGAACAGTAGCCAAAGAGTTTCTGCTTGGATTTCTCAAAGGAAACCCTTTTCGTCCGCAGCTCCTCCGTTAGTTGTTGATAACAACATCCAAACAGCTCCAGTGTCTTACTTAATGAATAACCACATCAATGCGTGCCTATCTATTTCTTTCATTTCATTTAACTTTCATCGTGTGGCAATGTCAATTTGAAATTAGTTTGGCTTATGCGCGGGAATTGTGTGGGTGACAACTCAGTGTTACGGTTTACGGGACTGTTTGGGGAAACGGAAACAGGTTTTAGAAACGGAAAGAGTAGTAAGCAAATCCAACGGATCCAATGGGCCCCACAACAGTCACATTAAGAAGTCAATGTTTAGTGTGTGATGTTTGTGAAAAATCCTATTGCAGTCATTGATTATTAATCTCCTATTTCATAAAGATTATTTCACTGCTGAAAATAAATTTATAGTTGAATATCGAAAAATAACACAACTGCAACTTCACCAATAAAAAATACGGAAATAAATATGCAACACAAAGAACACAATATTTTTGGACAAATCGTCCCTAGAAAAACCCCGTAGGGAAAACCAGTACTGCAGATGAGAAATATATATTAATCTTCAACAAATTAAGAGATACAAAATTCCTTGCCTCTTACGGGAAGAACTTAGACAATCTCCTAACTTCTCCTGCTGATATTCCTCCACTGCTATCCCCAACGCTATCACTGCGCCCTTGCTAACACTGCAAGACTGTTTGCTATCACTGCAAACTTATTTGCTAACACTGCAAATGCTTCAGTGACTTGGTTGTTCTCCAAATGCCCCTAGACCCCCTTTTATACTAATCTCTTTGTTTCTAGTTACTTCTAGTTGCTAGAAGTTTCTACAAACTAGAAGTTTCTACTAACTAGAAGCTTCTACAAACTAGAAGCTTCTACAAACTAGAAGTTTCTACAAAGAGTCAAATAAATAATTATTAGCAAATGGAAGAACAACTGTCCAAGCTACCAAACTAACACTCCCTCTTAGCGAGGAAGTTGTTCTGCAAGACACCCAACT
>MU223611.1:174070-188275 GCA_018584345.1 Thuja plicata
AAAAAGAGGAAAGAAAAAATATTGATCACATAATGTATCTCTAAGCATAGATGGTGCATAGAAAAAGCTTAAAATCCCTAAAAAAATTCTATATTTGATTTTTCAATTTGCCAAATCTAAGTGCTATGTCCAAGTATTGTAACTATGGTTTATAACTTTATTCAGGAGGAGAAAATAAAAATCTTAATCACATGAAGTATTTCTGAGCAGATATTTTGTTTGATTAGGTCTAAGTGAAGATATTTTAATTATCCTCGTAACTTCAAGAATTTTTATGTATAATAACTCAGTTTTCTGCAAATTTTCATTTAAATTAAAACACACTTTCCTTGTGTGATTCTCAAGCTTGCAACACTCAAAGTTAAATCTACGTGCTGAGTCCAACTCTTGTGACTGTGGTTTATTAGTTTACATGATCTATTTAAATAACCCGACAGTTGCCAAGAGGAACACAACAGCCAACCAATCGACGCTTATAACCACCCGAAGATGACAAACACTAAATACAAACAAATATATAGTCAGATAAACAATATTATCAAACATAACACTAGACATTATGAAGCTTGGCATGCATTATAACGCGAGAAGAATGAACAACCTTGTCATACGCTACAAGATGAAGACCAGCTTATGGTACTAAGGGAAGACAATTGTATGACGGGAAACAATGATTGATGTGTGATATAGTGTGCTTAAAGAAGCCCACTGGCCAGCTTTGATACCATGTTACAAATGGAGACGTAGTCTCTTCATATAGAGAACAACTGAAAGAAATAGAAACTTTCTAAAAAGCTATCAGGAAAGTTTCTATGTTATCTAAAAACTAAATACTAACTAAGATGACCATTAAAGAAACGTTACAATATTCTAATAAAATATGCTCATCTCACTTTTTGACAATTATATACTAATTCAATTCCAGAAGAGGTAACCTAAGTTGGCTAAGCCTATTTTGTACCTCAAAATAGCAATGATGTTGGTACGATATTTCATTTCCCCTGGGGTTCAGTTCAGCTGGGTATGGTCTTGATATGTGATAAAATATGCAAGCCCTCAACCAACAAGAATGACGAGTGGTTATTTTCATGCAAAGGCATGCTTCCCAATTCGAAAGTGGGAATATCTCCCAATTGGAGATACCCATCAATTAAATGTCAGCATGGGAAAACTCAATAGACATAGAGGAACGACTTTTGTATACAAAGTTTCCTTGGAAAATGGTTGGAAAACTCACTATTTGATGAATAGAGAATGACCATGTGTCAAAAGGACTACAAACCCTAGGAAGCACATCAATGCATGGGAATGACTTCAACACATTGTGTTGTAGTTCTAGAAATGTGTTGTAGTCTTTCTGGGCCAAGAAAAGAGCTTTGGCTTGGTGAAAGTGCTAACGTTTAGAGGTAGAGGATGAATGAAAGGTTGTTCTAGGACCCTCACTTAGGAGTCTACGATATCAATTCGCTACCATGTTTCTCTAACATGGAAAAAAACCATAGAAAAACTCCTTCAAACAATTGGAAAACTAAGGTGGATGATTAGGAGATTGCACTCAATTTCTCAATCCTCTCGATTTTAAAAACACATGCAAATGAAAGAGGTACTTCTCAAAATTCAAGGAGATAAAACAATAGATTGCCAAACGAATCCAAAGACATCAGAGAGGAAGGGAAATGCTCACATTACACTCTGATCACTCTCCCTTCCCAAAGAGAAACTAAACTAGAAATGACAACACCAGCCTATGGTGGCTCACATATACAAACTCAAGAATAGAAGAAATGAATCTAACATACATCCCCAAGAAACCAAAATTGAATGTTTGCTAATGCATTAAGTGGATCCACACTCTCCCTTAAGAGAAACTAAACAAGAAATGACGAAATACATCCCCAAGAAACCAAAATTGAATGTTTGCTGATGCATTAAGTCCACACTCTCCCTTAAGAGGAACTAAGCAAGAAATGATGACAGCAGCCTATGGTGGGTTCACATACACAAACTCAAAATCAGAGGAAACGAATCTAACATACATCCACAAGAAAGCAAAATTGAATGTTTCCGAATGCATTAAGTTCATTTTTTGCCGAAACCAAAAATGCTCTAAATTCACTTTATCAACAACCACATGATCAAATATGGTGGAAGCATTACAAAATGCTATGCCCATTAGATAACGACATTGGCACGTGCTAAAATCAATAATTGGATTGTCTCAATTTATATGGGTAGAATGGGATCCAACTCTAAAACATCCATAAACATACTTTAAAACATTAAATAACTTGAAGGTAACATAGCGAATTATCATGATTTCAGCATTTTGAACAAACCAACCCCCTCACAATATGAGTTGTCAAAAAATTCAAGATGGAATGAATAAATTATTACATTCAAAGGGTCTCATCCTAAATATGGATCGATCATAACCCACATCATGAATTAATATTACGATGATCTCAAGATCCGTTTTAACAATGTTTACATTTTCAATAGTGAAGGATAGACCAAACTTCAAAGCATGAGATACTGTGAGAGTCCATCATGCTTTCCAAGGAGAATCCTCCAAGTTGGCCAATCCTCAATGGTGGTTTAGCACTTCCCAACTATATGGTACCCATAGTAGATTCACCCCATTTTTTTACGAGATAGTCAATTGGGCACAAGTTCATATACTCATGGAAAACAAGGGGAGTATGGCTCACATACTTCAAACATTATGATAGCCATCATAGCATACACATGCAACAAATACGATCAGTCAACATAGCATACACATGACAAATAAGTTTGATTAACCATCATAGAGTAAACATGCTTAAATGGGAAAATGACCAACATATAGGCATAAGAGATAAAACACACAACATAGCATACACTTGTCACAAGTAAGCATACAAAATAGATATGAACATGTGCAACCACGATCTCAACTAATTATACACTTAGCGAATTTTTTGAAAGAAAAATTTGTAGCCCTTTTTGTCCAAGAATTTATTCCAGAAATTTTTTAATCGCTTTTAAATGAAAAAATGACTTTGCAAATTCATTGGCGGATTCAAAGATTTTTTGCTGAAAATCGCAAGCCTGGTCGAGGGTTTTAGTAGCACAATTTCCTGGTTTGAGCAAAAGTCTGCAAATTTCGTGTGTTGCATATATCTGCATGTTGCTTGCATGTGCATTTTGTGAGTTGCATGTTGCTTGCATGTTATGTTTTACCACATGAAGTTTGGTGTTTTGTCGCGTGAAGGTTTCTATCAGGGGTTTTATAATTTTTTTCCCTCAAAAATTTATTGGTGGGTTTATAATTTTGTACCCAAAAAATTTATTGGTGGGTTTTCATAATTTTTCCCATAAAAAATTCAAGAAGGCTTTTCATAATTTTTTCCTATAAAGAACTCTGGGAGGGTTTTATAATTTTTTGTACTTGTATGGTTTTTAAATTTTATCCTAAAAAGTCGTGACTTTTGGCAATTTGTTTTGGGGTGTCGTGCTCATTTTCTCACAATCATGGCAGTTGTTCTCGATGTGTATCTCTAGCTACAAGGAGGGACAACTCTATTATCCAACATCAGTTTGGACATTTTGTGATGATTTTTGGTCAAAAGTTTTGCAGATTCTGCAAGGGTTAGTGGCAGGCTCGTCTCAATGGCAGAGTCAGTGGAAGGCTCTTCTCTCTTGTTGCAAAGCATTCTGAAGAAGGGGGCAGCCTTATCTATTTTTCTTGATGGATTTTGGCTACTCTTGGTCATTGACATTCTATAGATCCAGGGAGGGTCTCAGCAGCAGCAAAATGTTCTAAAGAATTTATGACCACAAGACATGTACAGTCTTTTGCAGGGTAGTTAGACGATGCCCATTAAGGGAGGGTATTAGAATATTGTAATGTTTCTTTAATGGTCATCTTAGTTAGTATTTACCTTTTAGATAACATGGAAACTTTCTTGTTACCTTTTTCAAAAGTTTCTATTTCTTTCACAGTTATTCTCTATATGAGGAGACTATATCTCCATTTGTAACATATTTCACTAAGCCTTGGCATCATTTTTAAGTTTCAACTTTCAAAGTGCTTTCACCTGTTAGCATGATATTGGTCATTGCTTATACGCAATAATCCATTATCAAATGACAAAGAAGCAGAGGGTAGGAAATATCCTTAACAACATAGCAAAAAATGCAATGCACGGATTCTGTATACTCATGCTACACAAATAATATGCCCAACATGTGATAATAATTAAATAAATGGGAGAAAGGATGGCACATTTCCAACAAGATAAAAATATTTATAAATGCATTTCATGGTAGCATATAAAGAGCCATCTTGAAAGCTTGGGATGACTACGAGATGTTTCTATGATCAGAATTTACCACACAAAATCTCAATTATTCAAGCATTTTTAGAAACTGTCACAAGTCCTGCTACATTCATTTATTTGTTTATCCTCACCAAAGAGGATTTCCATGATGGAACATTTCGTTTGCTTTTCAGACACACAAACCAGCCCTAGCATAAATTACCAAGCTAATGAAACAAATTGCTGCTATATCTCTTCAAACAAGGAAACAAACAAACCTTTATCAGCTTGAGTAGATTGAGTCGAGCAATTGCATCTTGATGATCAAGCCTTCCCACAAGTAATGGAGTCAGCCCATTAACGGCTAGAGTTGTATTTATACGAGCAGATTTTCTGCAGTAGAATCCCTTTTTATTAGTAAAAAGAAAGCTTAAAGAAAATATGTTGACCAATATATCACCACAAATATCAATCTAGATGTCAACAGAGGATGGCATACGTGATTATCTTAAGGAATGGCTCAAGTATATGGACAAAAGATTGTTCACTGCAACGCTCAAAGAAAGTGACCAACTTCTGTACAGCTTCCTTCTTAAGCAATGCTTGCTCAACTTTCCGATGATCATTATCATGAGCTAGACAAACTGCAAGTGAGTCCAGCGCAGTCACTGCCCAAACCTCATCATCCAGTAAACTCAAATAAACATCCAACCCATTGTGCACTCGCAGTTGCTCCCTGGTATAGCGAGAAGCATGAGCCATATCGCAGAGTTAAGGCAAAGCAGTCTGCTTTAAGTGAGAGTCTGTTACAATGAAGTGCATTAAATGTGGAATGATGCCATTTTCTGCTGCTTGTTCTTGCCGTCTCTTATTTATCTTACAAAGACTGTACAACGCATTGAGTGCCTTCAGATAACCCAGAAAGTTAGAATTAGTAAAATGATATACTTATAAAAGTAATTGATTTGAAAATCTATAAGAATTTGACAGAATACAGGAATTGAGTCACAGATGATCAGGGGTACCAACCATTTTTTGTTGGTCAAGAAAATGACTAAGACAAAAAATAATTATGTACCTTGCATTATAAGTGTTATTGAATGTGAAACAAGAAATTCACTTACAAAGCAAATTTCTATATTCTATTTAATATTATTAATATATATTGTAGGTACACATCTTATATAGTTTAAAATCAAAAGTCCAATTACGAAATCACACAATGCCCACTCCCAAAATAATAAGTTAGAAACAAAGTTTATAGTGAAGAATTTTAACATTTGAGATTTCTGCAGGAAGACCAATTAAAAATTAGTTGTAATTAAAACCACTTTGATTATTATTATTATGTAAAATAATAACAAGCATAAGCAAAATATGTTTGGGCAGGCTATAAATAATTACGAACAATCCTACAGAAACAGTTAACAATATGTAGTGATGCTATTGCTCAAAAGAGTTTAATCTTCTAGAAACTTACTTCACCGTGTATTTGAGAAACAAGATGTCCATCATGATGCTCAAGGTGAGGGATAAGATGCTTCATTGCATCTGCCCGTTGCAGATAGTCTAAACAAGTTGGATCAGTTGATAACTGATTGATGCATTTCAAAATCTGCAAGAGCTCAACAAACCCAATGATTGAATTATGAAATATGGCATAATTCCCTTGGCCATAGTTGTACATTGTAACTATTATTTTGGAAATTGACCAAAAGATGTACCTTTAAAATAATAGGAGATTCAAACTTATTAAGCATCTGGAAGAGGCGAACTA
Organism: Thuja plicata; assembly: GCA_018584345.1. Lineage (NCBI taxonomy): Eukaryota > Viridiplantae > Streptophyta > Pinopsida > Cupressales > Cupressaceae > Thuja > Thuja plicata. The sequence continues at coordinate 180,149 of MU223611.1, forward strand.
GCAAGCCTGGGCTGCACATACTAAGCTTGACTGTTGTATCTGCTCGAGAAAACTCCAGCAGGAGGTCTGCTACTTTCACCAAGTATTCTCTTGCAACTTCAGCATCAAGTATTGGTACCATCTGAGAAAGTATCCCTGATGATGTTGCACTTCCGGGCCTTGCATTTAGAACTCCAGACCCAGAAAGAATGCCTGATGCTGTCTGCGAGGCAAGCCCAGATGTGGAAGCGATTCCTTCCCCAGCAACAGTGCCATTTCCAAACACTGGTGGTCCATTCTTTTTGTTTGATTTTGGTGAGAATTTTGAACTCAATTCAACAGTTCCATTATCCCTACCATTCTCTGAAATATCTGAAACAATGTCAAACTTTTTTGCACCACAAAAGCTCCATGATAACACTTTACAAAATACAAGCTTAAATGGAGTAATAATTCTGAAACCAATGAAGAATAAATTTAAAGGAAGATCACTAATAAATAAAATCAATATAACAGTGTATTTGGAAATCAATATAAACATCCAATACAAGTACAACAAGATGAAAATGTAATGTTTCCACCCACCTACCTAATTCAGTTTGCCATTGGCTTTCTTTCAAAGTAACATATAAGATATATACCGGATTGAGATGCCATACCATGTAGCAATAGTGTTATTCTACTATCTGATTGATTGTTGTAACATTCATTGGCTTGAATGAAAGGAACTTATTTATTAAAAGCATAAACATTAAAAGCAGAAAGATCTTCAAACACATATTTATTAACAGCTTTGGCCATGATACAATTACATTGTTCAGATCAAACTATGGAGTCCACATGGGATATATACATGTGTGACGATTAAAGAAGAGTTAAAAATAAACTGCAAAATTAGCTTTGCATACTTTGTATCGTTTAAGGCAATGCAAATCACAAGGACAATGCTCTGAAGCCAAAAGAAACTGCAGTAGACTGTAAATAAGAAACCCTAGCATAAAAAATTTAAATATGAATTGAAGACCAGAAAAAAATATCTGAATGCTAACCAAAGGAATGCTCATTTCCTTATCAAAGATTGTAAAAGAAAGTAGGCTTTTATGCAAGATTCAACTGCATTGAAATGGAAGAAAAGCACTTCTGAAACACAACTTCCAAATACACATCAAAGGGAGAGAACTCTTATTAGGCGTGCTCAACAGCACAGGCCACGAAAAACATCAAAGATATATGGTAACTACATTTGACCGAACAGTCCCCACAAACCTACCTGTTGTGTTGTAAAACACACGCGCTCCATTGCAAATGGGGACCCCTCTTTTTGCTTTGACTTTAAGACAAATAAATTGCTGCAAGGGGCATGATTCATCATCAACTTCGACCTCCAGATGCATTACCACTTGAGATTGTATTCGATGAACAAGTCACAAAGATATTTGAATATCAACCAATCAGTGAATCCTTAATTTTTGAAGACACCATCCTTGATGAATGTTCATCCATGCCACAAAGGGGACATACAAACGAAGAATTGCAAAATGTTCCTCTATAAAGAATCAATTAGTAATCCCATTCCAAACGGAGAAACTTCAAGCACCCTTGGTTAGAATATGCAAGATGTGTTAAAAGATGAGCAAATTGAAATGGAGATAGAGAATGAAGGACAATTTGGGTTGGGGCTACAACTGGATATTGTGTTCAAACAAAACTCGGATAAGTGTTCAAAGATCATCTCATCAAACAATCCTCGATTTTCGAAGACAAGCTACACAAGGATGTATGGTTTGTCCAATATAAGAATAAACAAGTGGAGGAGATATTCCATGGACCTGAGTTCAAGTTTGATCCTGCATTCTTCACCCATGAGTTCAATACTGATGCAAGAGGTATGATACACCAACTTCGACCTCCTGAAACTATGGATGATCAACAAGAATTTTCATTCAAGGACAAAGCACACCAGGTTGTCTCTTTCCCTACTTGTAATTGTGAAAGTTATCATTTTGATTAGGGAAATTTGGGAAAGACAACTTGTACTTGTATTGATCATGGTCCTAAGTTCTAACGAATTGCCTCAATTGCTGATTTTACAGATGCATTTCCTAAATTTGAAATTGGGGTGATAAAATTTGGCTCAGAGTACAAGGATGAGTTTGCAAGACATAACTATCGCCAACGCCTTGTTATTGCTGAACATTTTAAGAAACCATGTTAGGTCATGTATGTATTTGAGTCTTTTTGAGTGTTGTCCACTCAAGTGTGTTGCGCATAGTTAGAATAGATTTATCTTGAACCATTTGCGCAAGAAGTTAGGATAGGATTTCTTTTCATTTGTTTTAGTTTAGTTGTTCTGTGGAGCCTAGTGAATGATTTGCCTTGAGTCATTTGGCTTAAGATTGTTTAGGGGCTCAATTTTAATTGTTTTAGTTTAGCTTGCCTAAGAGAGTTAGAGTTGTAGATCCGCCTTCAGTCATTTGACTCAAGAAGTGTAGTGGCTTAGATGTTTAGCCTACTTTAGTTTAGGTGTTCCTTCTTCATTAGTTTAGTTTAGTGGGATCCCAATTTGTGAAAAAGGTGAGGTTGTTTCAGGTTTATTTCTTAGAAAACTATTCATGAAGTGCTTTAGAATTTGAGGTTGTTCTTGTTCAACTCATAAAGTTAGGAGTCACCCTCAAATTGGAAGGCAATCATCCATTGTGTATTGACACTGAATCTGTTGATTACTATATCTTACACACATAATTAATTGCTCTAAGTCATTGAGGTTTCTTAGGAGAAGTTGTAGTTAATGAAAAATCTTAACTCCAACTTCAGCGCCATTGTAATTCTCAAACCCATTATGAGATTCACTGCTTATGAGCCAATATGAAAATAGGAAAAGATGAGAAAAGGCAATATGAAAAGAAAAGAAATGAAAGAAAGAAAAGAAAAATATGAAAAAGAAAGAAACATCATGAAATATTTGGCTTTTGAGTCTGCGAACATCTCTACAGTTGTTCAAAAGAATAATTCGCCGCAAGTGGAGCAATCTCTACGAGATTACAGCGATAACCTTGTTAGGGCTATGTGCACCAAACTAACAACGAGGCTCTATCCAGGATGTTTTTGAAGTACGGATACCTTACATAGCTAACTCCAATGGATCTTAGGGAATTTTCAATAGTCTTGTCGAGCGGGAATGAATACACTTGCACACACTTAGGTAATCAAGGATGGAGGGTTTTGATTCAATTTGTGATCTTTCTCCCTTGTTGAGTACGTTTCCAAGTTTCTTGATGAGTTGGAAAGAATTTTCTGAGATTTTCAAGAATGGATTGAGTTTTTATCCTCAAAATGTTCAGGGACATTTTTTAAGGTTGGTGCAAGTGTTGTGGTGTAGAACACACCACCCATTGCAAATGGGGACCCCTTCTTTTTTCTTTGCCCATCAGTAGTTAGTCTGTTTTGGATATAGTATGGCAACACTTTTGAGCCTTGAAGGTCATTTTGGCAGAGGGTTAAGCTAGTTTCAAATTGCAAGACAACTCTAGTTTTGAGTCATGGTCTTGTATTGAGGGAAAAGTTTCAAATGTCGAATCATAGTGCATACTTAAGCAAATTTTGGGATCCCAAATTTAATATAGGCTTGGGCAAAATTTTCAATTGGTTTAAGTGTTATTGGAAATTAAGGAAAATAAAGGTTGAATTCTGATTTGGCATGTCAACATTCCAACACTTGGACATCTTGAGCATCAACCTTAGTGTGTAAGCCCAAACTCATGCATATTTCAGCCCAGCAAGTTCAAGAATGCTAAGGACTTCGGAATTTCCGCCTTGCATGATCCAGAATTCCAAGAAGGGGCTGAGTCTCAACCTGACATAGAGATGGAGCCCAAGTAATGCCAAATTTACGCCCCATCAACCTAGGGGACCATCAAATTTCGCCCTGTGATTGAAGAAACTCAGAACATGGAAGAAATGTATTGGCACTGTCAAGACAAAATTCAGGGTCTTGCAACAATAGAATTTGTAATTCTAAGGCAAAATCAACTTTCACACTATGACTTTCAGCACTTGGATGAGATTCAAAACAAATTCAGGTTTATGAGCCCAACAAACCCCTAAATTCTGACCAGGGATTAATTTCCACCCAACATGAGACAAGGGAAGATGAAGTTGGAATTCACAATCGAAATTAGATTTTGAAGCGGATTGGACAAGACAAACAAGAATCAACATGACAAAGGGAATTCAAGACACAAAGTTCAATGAGATCCTTGAAGAACGAAAATCAGGATGAAATCTGACCATGAAATGAATTAACATTGCAGTCAATGAAATGAGATCAAGGAGAAACCCAAACGAAGAAATGAGGAAACCCGAGTTTTGATCTAAATCTGCAAAACATTTATTGGAAAGCATAGATATTGTCCAAGGGTAGGTCGGAATTCGACCTCACCTTGGACACCTTGTACAATTGCCTGATGATTTCCGCTCATGACTTAAAATGATTTCAAGCTGTACTTTTCAAAGAACAAAATCGATTGGCGTATGGAAGCGATCTGCAAAAATGCAAACTGAATGAATGAAGGGGAAATGAAATATGCAAAGTTGCATGAACACAGATACGGAAACAAATATGGATACGGTATCGGGTACGGATACAACCATTTTTTAAGACCCCCTATATGGATATGGCTGGATACAGCATTAATAACAAAACACACATATATTTAACACAATTTTCTAAGTTATTAGAGGAGATTATCATTACTTCAAAAGCAATATAGACACATAAATGCTACATTAATAATTATAAGTTAATTTAACACTTTAAAATATGCAAAAATAGTAGAGTTCCAATAGAAGATAACACAAGAAAATGGGTCACTGAAATAGAAAAACATTTCATTTGTCTTTCGCATTTGCTGCAGGTTTTGTTTATATAAAAATAAAAAATAAAAAATTGCATTAATGAAGTTTTTTTAAATTAAATTTGGGAAGATTTATGTCAAATCTTAGAAAAAAACAAATCACATAGTATTCAGCACAGTTGGAAAATCAGTTTTTTTACAAACACATGGGTACAATATTTGATGTGTATCCGGACCGTATCGGATACGTTTCCAAATTGGATACAAGGAAACGCGGGCCCGAGGAGGGGCAGAGGAGTTTCCAACAACTTTGGAAATATGTTTTGGAGACTTTTTGGAGAGCTTGAATGTTGTCCAAGGGTAGGTCAGAATCCGACCATGCCTTGGACATCGTGTCCAAGCAACTAGAAATTTCTGCCCTCCATTAAGGCCAAGCCAAAGGTGATGACTTTGAAAGATGAATTTGAGTGTTATAATTAACAGATCTGGGCGAATTAGTCATGACAAACATTTGCTGTCAAATCTGAATTACTCAAGGCAAAAACATGCAATCAAGAGATGAAATTGATGATCAGGTGAAAGAAAAGGGTGAGTGGAAATGGAATGAGAAAAAGGAAAAAATCAATGTTGTTTGAGGTAAGATTGGAGTGCAACCTTTGGAATCACTGTATGAAGGCAGGTCAGAATCCGGCCTTGCCTTGGACAAGCTGTCCAAAGATAGGTCAGAATCCAACCTGGCCTTGGACAGGTTTTATAGCAAGGCAACTCCACAATTTCCAACCCCTAAAAGGCACATAGAAATAATGCAAAAACTTAAACAAGTCGGCCTTGGTCAAAACAAATTGAATGGCAACTCATTTTAGTTGTTAAATAGGCCAGCCCAGGGAAGAATCGTAACCTTTGGTCTTTGACGCCTATAAACGAGGAACCCAAGATTTCATTTCACACCAAATACAAGTCAAATCAAAGCAAATAAATCATGAGCAAACATCTGGAGAGGTGCGAAAATCAGAAGGAAAAAGCTAAAAATGAAAGCAATCACTAGCATATAATAAGGGCTAATTCACTGACAATTGGGAAATCAGAAATTCAGATGTGAAGAGGTCATTTTAGATGCTCCCTTGTGGGTTGAGATTCTGAATTCTTGCAAACATGAAATGTTAAAAAAACTCACAAATTCATAAATTTTTTTATCAGGTTTGGCTTGAGAACGAGTTTACAATGATAAAGTTGTCAGATCAAAGGAACTTGTTGGGTGCTTTGTGAAGAAAATTGAATGATCAGAACTTTGAAAATCAGAAATGTCTAAAGTATTTTGATTTTGGTTACACTCACTATCATGAATTTAATACAAGTTTTTTCTTGTTTTACAAGGTAATAAGGAGGGAGATGTTCGAAGACACAGAGGAACCGTGACGACTCCAAGACTTCAAGCAAGGTGAAACGGAGATAACAAGCAAGAAGGTGGCAGAGAGCTAAGCAATTCATGTGCAAAGGTGGTGTTCAAGGCAACGCATTTCATGCGTACTACTTCAAGGACAATATGGAGCATTGACAATTTGCAAGATATTATCAAGTGAGCAAGAAAGTCAAAGTTGGAATTCAAAGAACAAGGAAAATGAACAAGTCTACAAATGGAAAAGATTTCACAATCTTGAATTTCCTTTGGAAATACAAGATCAATTATATATAGAGTGATCCAACTACATCAAGGACCTCATCACTTCTAGAAGATCAAGCCAAGATAAAATTCAAGCAATTCAAGATGAACTTTAGAGGGTGGAGAGAATTTGTGATGATGACGCAATTTGGGAATATAAGCCATCGCAATTAATTGAAGGCTTGATAATGTTGAGTATCAAGAGATATCTCTTCATTACCATGAATTGATGAAGTTCACAAGATAAAAACATGCTGATGTGGTGCCCACTCATCTTCAACCAATCAGAGGATTTCAGTTTCATGTATCCAAGTTCATCCAATCAAGTTATTCGAAGTTGGCATGTGAAGTGCACTTAATGTCTCCACCTAACGAATTTTCTCATTAGTCCATCAAAGCAATGTAATTTTCTTATTGACCCATGTTTTGGTGCCCTATTGTGATTGGATAGCATTTAATGCTTGTAGTTGTTAGTTGAATTAGGGCAATGTTAAAACAATCTTGGCCATTGATTTCAAATTTATCTTGGTCATTCATTATACTTGGAACAACTATAAAAGAAAAAGCCTTCTCATTTGTAAAAGGGAGAGACTTAAAGAGATTGTTGCCATAATACTACCAAAGTCATTTCAAATTCATTGTTGCTATCGTGGTGGATTACTTCTGTTATTTTGGAGTATTGCATGGTTTCTACATTTCCTCACTTAAAGTAGGATTTTATTTACGTTGAGTAGAAGCAGTTAAGTAGATGAATGGAAATAGTGTTGATTGGTGAATTATGATGAACTTAAGTTCATACCTTTTGGTACTTGTTGATTGCAAGTAATAGTTGAAGATTAATGTGAACTCATTGCAAACACTTAACTTCAATTGGAAATATTCATCTGGATTGCACCTTCATTGGATATTTGAATGAGTGTTGACAATATGAAAATCATACATGCATCCTTAAAGGATTGTGCCTTCATTGGATTGTTGAACGACTATTGACAATATGAAAATCATACATGCCTCCTTAGAAGATTGCACCCTCCTTTGCGTAGTTGATTTGGCTAAGCAAGGACTAGTTTAGTTTCACCCACCATCAATAGTTTCTTGCATTGGTAGAGTTAGAATTGGTAGAGTTAGAAATAGAGACAACTTAGCTCTCTAAACCCATTTCACTTTTGCAATTTGTTTCATTAGAAGTAGTTGAAGAGCCATCATTGTGTTGTCCTCAATTTTGCATTCCCCAAAATTGGGGCAACCCCACGCAATTCTCAGTTGATTGCTAGGAGTTTTTCCTCTAAGCGTGTCGATGTTATGGAAGGAATATTGTTCAATGGAATCAGTCATCCCTTGATTTTGGTTGTTCTATCTTCTAACTAAACGTCAAAGTCCTTTCTTGTTTTTCTTTGTTTTTGTTTTTGCGTCTTGTTTTCTGTTTTCGAGTTTTGAGTGGCGTCCGGGGTTTTTCAGTAGCGTTGTGAGCAGTCTTCCGTGTTCTTCCAATCTCAATATAGAAAATTGTTTATCTGGTTGATCACCTAAAATTATAAACTTATTTTGTGTGTGTGATAGACTTAAAATTCTATCCTAAATTTTGCGCTACTCTGCGAAATCTTGCTTAGAAGTTCTAATGATAGCGTAATTTTG
>MU223611.1:194282-204757 GCA_018584345.1 Thuja plicata
TGAGCATCTTTAATTTAAGTTTTCTGAAGACTTTGTGCTTCAGGGAATTGAGATTACTATAGAGATTAGTGGCTGAGATACTCCAAGGACTGAAGACTTTGAGCTTCAGTATTGGATAAATAGATTAAATTACTGATTCGAGGTGAGGACAGGAGACTTTGAGCTCATTGTATCACCTCATCTTTAGATAAATCAACCGCTGCCTCGTTGATTGTTCTTACGTCAATCATCGAGTCACCGGCATTACTGTTGCAAGGTGAACTGTATGTGCTACAGTTCAGTTCTACTTGAAGCCACCTGTGGTAAGAAGGGAGCCTCCCCTATTGCTGAGAGGAGAGAGAAATCTCACATACTGCTGCCTAAAACACACATTTTGCAAGTTGTAGTCTTAGTGACTTGCAAAATATTTAGCCAACACATTGCCAGATCATTCGCATTTGCAAAGTTGATAGATCATGCATTGATTGAATAGCATAAGCCCTGCATCATTACTAGCAAACCACATCATAAAATTGAGTTGTGTCCAACGAGAATAGGTACCTTGGAATCACATCTATGATTTGTTTTGCAATCTTTAGCGCACGTGGTGTCTTTGTTCAAGAGAGGATTTGATATTTGGTGTTTCATCTTGGAATACTAAGTGTTTCATCCTGCATGTTAGAGTGGTCACAAAACTCACATCAACACTACACACACAAGATTATTTCCCAACTAAATATTCCACTCCAAAATTTTAGATTATTCGTAGCTAATCTAACACTTTAGCTCGTCATTTGTATCTGGAATGTAAATAGATTTTTACAAAAAGCCAACTACTTAAAAAAAGTACAGTAGATCGGTATAAAGCTAAGTTGCTGGTTTGGGTTCGGGCTCAGGTTTGGGTTCAAGGATTTGGCTTGTGGGTTTGGGCAAAACTATTTTGGGGAGTTGGGTTTGTCCATATAAAAACATATATAAAAATCAGAAAAATAAACATATTTGCACCGGTAATTAAGTTTAAAATACACCACCATAGTTTTAGTCAAAATCACATAGCAAAATACACCACCATATCAATCATAGTTTGCAGACTTTGCAAGTACTCTCCAAGTTGCCAAGTACTCTATTTTTTTGTCAAGCAAGTTTTCACAAGTTTAACTCTCGTGTTTTTATATATGCAAAAAAAGGGTAAAAATCTATGCTCCACGGAGTTTCGGGGATGGGCACGTTTTAGGGGACAGGGACGTGTTTCCGGTACGGATACGACTCAGAGCCAATTTTTAGGGGACGACAAAGGACGACTATTAAAAAAATAGGGAAATTTTTATATAGAGAGAGAATTCAAATATGCATATCATAACATTGATAAACCATTCACCATAGACATTTTAGAAGCTCAATACAATTAATACATAACAAATTAACAAAGTTCAAATACTTTCATTGTAAAAATATGGCGTACATATAGCAAAAATGCCCAAAGGCTCCAAGTTTCATGCATAAAATGACATAAAGAGAAGTCCAACTAAAATACTAAACAGTAAACAATAACATAGAAGTTCAACTCCATAATCAGATGTCCATAATAATCAAAATCAATAATGTATCTGCAAATAATGTGTCAAATATATGGCTGTCCTCTCCGAATCAAAATCAAAATTAGGGTCATCCTCTGAGGCACTGGTAGCGGCAGGATGAGGGTCCTCATCCAATGGAACCCCAAGCAATCCCGAAGGTGTGTCATCCTCCACGGGCTAGCATTTCTAATCTCCACGGGCTTGAAGAATTCTTTCTTGGAAAATGTCCTAAATAATGCAAGAGATGTGTGATGATTGCAAATAAACATTTGCACATCTCTAGCCTCAGACACCATAGCCTTTATCCAATCAATTTTCTCAATGCCCTTCAATGTGTTCAATGCATGTACACAACATGGGGTCCAAAAAATGTGCCTACAAGTACTCTCTACCATTAATCCGGCTCACTTACACACTCGAGCTGAATTAGTCACTACTTGCACAACATTTGAAGGTCCAATCTCTTCTATAGCATCTTTCAAAATCTGGAATTGGAAGGTTGCATCCTTCCTTTTCCCTGAACAATCTACGGCTCTAAGAAAATAAGAGCCCGCTGAGCTAGTGACAATAATATTGATGAGTAGTCGATGTTTGATATCAGTCCACCCATCCATGATGATGGAACATTCTTCACTCATCCATGTATGTCTCATATCCTCCATCAAAATGCTTACTTTTGAATACTCTTTATCAAGAATAGTGGTGCGGAGTTTTGTCTCGCTAGGTGGTACAAATGAGGAACTAGCAGCATAGATATCTTTGCACATTTGTTTGTAAAATGAGGACCGTTACACATGGAATGGTATGCCATGAGCAAAAAGAAACCTACCAATAGATTCTTCAGCCCTCTCTTTTGCTTGCAAATTAAATAATTCAGCAACATTGGTTTCTCTTTTACTCTTCTTCCCTACTTGAAGGCTCTTTCCCTTTCCGGTAGAAGTGGGAGTAGGTGTGGCACTTTCTTCCCTAGTAGAGGGTTGACTCAAAGCTTGCAAAGTAGCTTGCACATGCTCTACTGAAGTCCCTGTTTTTAATGCTTCTCCCTATATGTGCAATCTAGTTGCCTCAAGTTTTTCTACTTGTGTTATAGCTTTGCAACTCTTAACCCTTTGCCCACCTATCCACAAAAGATGACAATAAACTCTAGTATGGCTGCCATAATAATGTTTTTTGCACAAATGACACTCCCATTCCCTACTACCCCTAGAATTGAATTTTTTTTCTTATCTTTGTCTACTCTTGTGGCAAATTGAAGGAGAGGTTTCTTGGGGTTGAATGGGCCTCTTGCATGCTTTTTGAGGGCTTCAGAAGGGCAATTAAATGCGAAAGAGGATGCTGGCCCTGACACATTCATACTAGTAGAAGTTGAAGAGCCCCCTATGGCTGCCCTACTAGTACGTTTTTTTTCCTTTGAAGTTGAGTTTGTTCAATTTCCACCTTCATAACTATCACTACTACCACTTCCCTTACTCTCAATGCTGTTGCTTGTCATTGTGAAATGTATAACACTGCTGCAAGTTTAAAAGAAAAAAAAATCACTCTAAATGCCCTCTTTGTATGTTGTACAATGCAAAACAAATGTAAAACTAAAATGAAATGAAAACAAATGGCCATAACAAGAAGGACATACCTGGAATGAAGAAGATTTTATGCCAAACCCTCCTCTTGCAACTCAACAATGAAAGCTTTGTTGCTGCTCCTCTTTCTTCTTCTTCTTGGCAAGAATGAATGAAATGAAGAATTGAAAGAGAGTTAGACTTTTTAAGTTTTTAGCATCCAAAATAGGGTTTAGTATTTTTTAATTGATATTAGAGTCCACACGGGGCCCGCCCATAACCAAAGAAATAAAAAAAATGCACTTTTAATGACCTGCGTCTGTTTTTTTTTGGCTGGGAAATAGGGGACGGATTTGGGTACCGGGGACAGTCGAGTCATCCCCCGACCGTCACCGTTACCCAAATCCGTCCCCTATTTTGAAAACTTCCCATTTTTCCTTTTCCGAAACATCCCCGATTTGGGACCGAAAAGGGAACGGTTGTGGGACATTGAAATTCCATCCCCGCGTCCCTATTTCGTACCCGGGACAAGAACGAGGGTTCCAAGGTAGGGGACGTGTCCCCATGGAACACAGGTAAAAATGTAAACACAAGTAAAACATTGATTAAAATGCATGTTTTTACTATAAAAGCATGTGTTTTCTCTTTCGGGAAGTCAATTTTTAATTTAATAGATTCGTAATTGAATTTTACAAAAAAAAAAAGTTTCTTTCAAAGATTTTAGTTTTTAGTACTTTCTAAGTTGTTGAGTTGCTACTGACTTTTTACCGAGATGAAAATTTTGGGCTTGCTGAGTACTCTCTGAGTCAATCTATGAACTATGATATTAATAGTCAAATATTAGTCAAACTCGAATGTCATGATATATATTAAAGTTAGAAAAAAAATTGACAACAATGAGCCATCATTGATCAAATATCATATGCGTCATCAAAAATATCATCATCATCATCATCCATATCAGATGACTATCTTCCGGTAGGTCATTTGACTGGGTTTACTTCTCATGCCCCTATAAAATACTACCATGAAAGAGGAAACATTTTAATTGCTGGCCGAACCACACTTATATTTTTCTGGCCGACCTACATTGTCAATTTTAAATAAATACATTTGCATTTATTTAAAGGAGCCAACCCTCCTTGAGCGCAAAAAGGATAATATAATTAGTGGCATTGTGATAATGTGTATCACTAATACAAAGTAGAGCAAACAATTAAAAAAGCCAGAAGGCAGCAATTAATATGAAAGAAAATGACTTTTATAGCAGTGATTAGAAATAATTAAGAAGAGCAGCAATTAAACGCAATGAGCAGCAGTGATCTATTACAAGAAAAGAGGCGATGAATATATCTCAAGAAACATATTAATGTTGAAGAGTTTACGAGCAGCAATTAATATATAATAAACAGCGATTCATTTTCTACGGAGTAGTAAATGGTATTAAGATGGAAGCTAATGTGTATTAAAAGGAAGTGCATTTGAAGGGGGTGAGGGGGGGGCACATAAGAGTTTATATCAGATTTACATTTGCAAATCTGCAAATGAGAAGATAAAAAGGAAGATCATCAAAGAAAGGTTGAAGGCATAATTGTAAGAAGAGTTTATAGAAGAGTAGTGACTCCCTCAAACATGAGATATAAATGCGAGAAGAGTTCATTTGAAAGGGGATATGGATGGAGGAAGTAATAAAGAATGGAGCTTGTGAATCAAGGAATGATTAAAAAAGTTAATAAGAAAGTGACTCTTTCAAAGGAAAGAAATTATGAATTGTTGTACTCTTCCAAAGGTTGCTAATTGTGAAAGATTGGGAATCGTTCACAAGGCACAAATTAGGAAGGTTTGTACTATTTCAAAGGGAACAAGTCATGAATGGTTGTACTAATTCAAAGGGTGGAGGGTGGTAATTCTGAAAAGTTGTCTTTTGCCAAAGGGCAGACATGATGAAGAGATATGACCTCTCCCTTACATTGGGAGATATAAAGAGACCAATGTTTAATTTGTGGAGGAGAGGCAAGAGAGATTAATTGAGAAATAAATTTATTACTCTCAAAGGGCAGCAATGGAGGGTGGTGACTCAAGTGTACTGACCCTTTAACCAATGAAGTATAAAATAAATCATTCCAATCATTCAAGGATCACTTATCAACCATCATTTGTAAATCCACAAAAGCAATCATCAATTATAAAATCAAGCAAACAATAAATCAGCAAACCCTTCTATCAAATCAGCATTCATTCAATTCACCAATAAATCAAACCAGCATTCATTACACCATCACTCATCAATCATGTAATCAACAATCTCTTATTCAACACTCACCAATACCTCAAATCATACAATCACAAGAATTCATTCAATCAATCAATCATTCCTACACATATCAATCATTCAACAATCATCGAACCATCAAGGAGATCAATAGATCCATTCAAGGGAGCATCAAACCTCATAACTGACATTCAGAATTAATAAAGAGAGGAAGCCAGCAGACTTTGATAATTGCAAGGTGCTTTGAAATACCTGGAAGTACACATATATACACACACACACACATATTGCTGTTATTAACAATTTCATTCTTGCTATCAATTTTTATACATGCATAATAAATTATATTAATAAGGATCTCTTTAATACTTTGATCCAATCAACCATCCCATTATACGGTAAATGAAAAAATGCATGATAAGGAGGCAGCAGCATGACACCCCCATCAATTATGGGAAACCCCAGGATGGTGGCCAAGAGGCTGAATGACTGGATGCTCATTATGTGCTCTTGGGCTTGATTGGAAAGGATAGGGCCCCGTCATCTTATATGATTCTCCGAGGGATTTCGTAGTGTGGATTGGTTGGTAGGGAAAGCCTTTGATTGAAACCCATCATGCTCTCAAAGAGGATGAATAAGGAAACATTGATAGGGGGTGCAGATACAAGCATCCCACTGCGTAGACCACCCCTTGCTGAATGTCCAAGGTGCCCACCACTTGGGGCCAAGAGGGTGAGTGTCCGCTCTAGGACTTAGTGTGAAGATTGCTTTGGGCTATTCCTATCATGCTTCTAATTCAAACTCTATTGTAATTAGACCTATCTAACGAATTATGATAATTAGATGTATTTATATTTATTTGTATTTTAAAATGGTAAATTTATACCTCTAACTATCTTACATATCTTATTTGAATGGAATTTCTGATTTTAGGGCAATCCCAAAATGACTATCATATCCATGTATCTTCTTAGAACAATGTGATACATGAGATACTCTTCATAGAACACTACGATCTATGTTTTGATACAACTACCATTTGTACTTTACTATGACTCTCATGATGGCTTATCTGTACATTGTCTTTGTTTGGTGTTGTATCACAAGGTCTGTATGCATATTAAGCCTGCTTCTTTTTGAGTTTATAGGCCCCTTGAAGTTTATCAAGAATTTGGATAAGGAATAAAGTATCCTTAAAGTAATGAACTGTCTTTAAGATTTTAACATGTTTCTAACCCTTGCTCACTATTATCTACAGATCACAGCCCCTACACACTTGATAGAGTGTTGAAGGCAGTCATTTGATACTCTTGCAGACACAATCCACTGTCCTTAACAATGATAAACATGATTCATGTATAGTTATAAATTTGATAACATCGGAGATTGAGATTTGAATATGCGAGGGTTTATGATTTATATTAGACCTTCCATTTTGTTCCTAGCATAGCAACCCGGTGATTTTTCTTTGATGCCATGGTTTTGACAATATTTTTACCATTGTTGTAGATACATACCTTACGATAAAAAGTAAAAAAAAATTAAAAACATCCCAATTCGGTTTGGGTTCACCTGGGCCGAACCCATAGGCTGTAGGCAAGACGCTAGCCGAACCCACAGAGGACCAGCCAGGACCAAAACCTAATTTGAAACGGCCCAGGATCGGAGATGTGCAAGGGAAGGACCCGGTAACATAGATATAAAGATTACATGTATTACCATAAAACTTCTAATGGACCCTATTATAATACATCAATTGGTACACAGTTGTTGGAAACATTGTCATCGATGTCAAAGGCACTCATGTGCATAGTGTTGGCAAAGATATCGTTATTGATGTCAAAAGAGTGTGGATGAGATCATTGAACATATTGTCGTTGTGTCAAAAGAGTGGGTTCCTTCTATAAAGTCTAACTGCTTGAAGGTAGATCGTATGAGCACATATGGGAAAAAGAAAAGGAAATAAGGGAAAAGGTAATACCAAGCAGAGTATTGATGACAAAGCACCAAATGCGAGTGATAACATAGAAGATAGCAGATGCGATGAGGTGGCACTTGGAATACACATGGCAATAGAAAATGATGTCATGACAGATGAAGATAACCTTGTGAGTGAAAGAAGGGAAAAGATAAAAGGGGAAGAGAATCTTGAAAAGGAGTTAAAATAATATAACTCGTCTAAAAATCGGACAACATTCAAATCATCAAATGTGATGGAGAATTCAAAACATGAATCAAGAAATAGCTTCAGTAATGAATCAGATGCAAAGCCCATTTTGATGGAAAGCTCAAAGAAAGAATAACATTCATCTCCAGGTGGTATGCCTGTGTCTCATGAACTCAGAAGGCTGGCTATCCTTCCTATTTGCAAGATATTAATATAGATTCAAAATATATCGCTTAAGGAAAATCTGCTATGATAAGGGATAATAAATACCTCATTTATTCTGTGAGATCACTTGCTAGGAGGAATAAATAAATACAGGTAGGGGCTGAAGATAATTTATAAATATGCTGGTCCAATATACATGTCTCCTTTGGGTAATATTTCAATATCTAAATTAGAAAATTCTGGTGTAACTCTGATTATAGTTAATTTTCTGTTTACTGATTTCACCCTATTCTTATAAATAATCCCAATCACTCAGTTACAGATTGGTTCTTGTCAAAATTTCAATCCTCTACTTGATGACGATAACCTCATAATTGAGTTCCATCTCCCCTTTTATATCTTTATACTTGAGGGAGGCACAGCCCTTCAACATTGCTGTCCTTTGCAAGAGTTACCCTTCTTCCTAACTAATTGCTGCCGGTGATTTAACATAAATTTATTTAAATGATTTTATTATCTTCGCACCTTTATAATAATATTGCCGATGATATACTTTAAGGGGCTGCAATCCAAATAAGGCTTGTGATAACAAATTTTTGTTAGTATTTTTGTCATTGATGTCAAGTATTGTGTTTGCAGTTTTAATGACATATAGAAGTTGCATAAAATCTGAAGATTGACATGACAAAGAACAGATCTAAACACTAAATATCAAATGAATAAACTTGTTCAAATCTGTATCAACATATTCCGTTTGCTTTGTATTGAATGCACCTTTGGTCTTCAAACAATTCCATTCATGTGACATGATCTGCAATTTAAAAAAAAATCTGTTTAATTGAATCTGCAAGTATGTTGAATCTACATACAGATTGATGCAAGTCTGCAAAACAGAGTTATGAAATGTGTTTCCTTACTCTGCAAAATAGAAATCTGGAAAGTAGTTTTATATGTCGGATCGATCATGTATTGTCACTGGCATCATCTAGATGGTAGTCAACTTTAAATCCCTCTTTGATCAACTTTGATCAACTTTTTATTGCTATCAAAAGGATACAATCATTGGCACCGAAAAGAAGATAGTGTTTTCATATGCTTACGGTGGTTGAAGTTATATGGAGCATTTGGAACTTCCCAACCGATTGTAACTGTTGAGTCAGTTAAAAAAATTCTTCCTTATGTTGCCAATAAAGAAAGGGAAGTCTATTTATATATTGAATTCTATTGTAGGAGAGGTGAGTGTGTGATTGAATATGAAGAACTGTATGCAGTGAATGCAATGAATGTGTGTTGTTTATAATGGAGTTCTATTTCAGATTGAAAGGAGGCATCATTTATAAAAAAAGATATGCATAAAATATTCTCAGAGAAAAGACGCAAGAATTATTAAGTAGACATTCTGAGAACTGAAGTTGTGATGCTGTCATAAAGAAGAAAAGTGCTTTTACAGTGGAAATGCTGTGACTGGTAACAATTTTAGTTGCGATTCAGATCAGGTATAACAATGCATTGAATTTTGTTTCAAGTCTGCTCTGAAGTTGTGTAAACAAATTTTCAGAGATTCCTGATAGTATCATAGAAGTTTATCTGCATATTTTTGATGAAATAACAGTGAGAAGTATTCAATTTATATTTGCAGATTTCTATTGATTAATCATATTCATTTTGCAGAGAGGTTCTTGCAGATCTTTATTGTTAAAAGGAATAAAATTGTACAACATATCTGAAGTCTGTCTATATTCAGATTATTATTGCTTGTTTACATATTCCAAATGTTGTATAGTGAAACTTCTGAGATTGAAACCAGTTGTAATTTGTAATTGTGACAATCTTATAGTTGATGCTTTAAGAATGCTGGGTAGGTGCTCAGGTTGTTAAGTAGGGAATTTGAAAGAGCTGGCGCTCTAATAAGGAATTTGGTGATTCCTTGGGGTTGGTGCCCTAAAACTTCATAAACATTTCAACTGTGAGGCTAGATTAGGACAGTAGATTCTAGCAGCATTTCACACCGTGGTTTTTCCCATCCTTGCTTCCACGTATATTTTGTGCATTGGCTTCATTGTGTGGTTGCATAAGGTTCTGATTTCAGTTTCAATTCCTTTCAGTTTTCAGATTGAAGTCTGATAAAGTTCATCAAAAGTTTAAATAGATTAAGGATGAAAAATTTATATTTTCTACTGATTCACATCTCCCCCCCTCTCAGTAGAAGAATTGTGTTCCACAATTTTCTCTTTAGAAAAAAATCCATAAGTTGAAAAAACTCACCAGGCCTAATAAAATATAGTAAAGTCAGACAACACAGATTCTTACGTCAGAAATTGTCTTCTCTAAGTATGGGCGTTCCCTAGTGAAAGTGTACAGCTGGCAACTCAAGGAAATAATGCACCAATCAATATCAATTATTCATTTGGGTACATTTATTAATAGCAGATTTTATTTTAGTATTATTATCATACAAATTATTATTATATATATACTTTACATATTTTAATTTATTATTAACTAGCATAAAAAGGGACATTTCCGTCTGCCCTCCCCAGGATTACTTGTACTCGAGAGATCACAAACCAGAATGCTTTCTTAGAGATACCAGGATCCCAAATTAATCTTGGAAATACGATGAATGTTTTTAATGATGTAATGTATTCCATTAATGGGTTGCTGATTCTGTTTGATGTGGTTCCTTAACAGCTATGTTTTTATTTGGTGGTTGCTAATGTTAAAGCACTCTCTTTTGATACACAGCCTGCTAAAGAAAA
>MU223611.1:204807-229344 GCA_018584345.1 Thuja plicata
ATGTATTCCATTAATGGGTTGCTGATTCTGTTTGATGTGGTTCCTTAACAGCTATGTTTTTATTTGGTGGTTGCTAATGTTAAAGCACTCTCTTTTGATACACAGCCTGCTAAAGAAAACTATGATGACTGCCATAACAAATAGTTGAATCATTATTTAAATATTCAAATTGTAAAAGCCTTCATGGAAAGTGTGAGAAGGAAGCTGTCTTAATTGAAGATGATGAATATGATGTCAAATAAGAAGTTGACATTAAGACATCCAAAACATTAAAAATTCACTTTCATTTCTGGCATTATAATTTTAATCAATGCAGTTCACCTCCAGATTTAATAATAATTTCATAATTTGTTCTAGATGCTTGCTGCCAGAACTGTTGATTTATAGCGTCGGGAGGACAGATACAACGCTAGAGACATAAATGTTTGTTATTCATTATGTAAATCGATGCATTCTCCAGAATTACGATTAGTGTATCAGACTAATCAATATGAGATTATTGATATAAGACAAATTGATATGAGACTAATCAACTAGTTAAGCATCCATTATAAAAGGAAATAACTAAATCATCATTTGTTAAGACTATACTCAGCAGTCACGTCTATTGGAAATAAACACATCCATTCACAATGAAGAGATACATATACATCGTAAGTTAGAGCACTTGGGAGATACACGATAGTAGCAGAATATATTCAGCCCAATACTCAGTTTGAGTATTCGCAAGACAATACAAATCAGTACCAGTGTTATTTAAACAGCGATATATATATATATATATATATATATATATATATATATATAGTTCAATTTCTCAAGTACACAGCGACATTTATACTTGAAGATACATCAGTTTGGCATCTGCAGTTATAATCATTATTCACAGTGACTATCTAATCAGCAAGCATATGTAATTGACAGCAATTGCATCAACGATAATAATATTATTGAGTAGCAGATCAAATAAACATATACATTCAGGAGGATATATATATGTAGTTGCAGATCAACATCCTATTGTGTGTCAAATTGAAATTCTTCTTCAAGCAGATTTAACCAATCTTGGATTGGCAAAATTGTAATAAGAACCACAGTATTTGATAAACATAATCAAGATAATATTGCTAGGTTTTTCACCTTCAAGTTTGAAGGTTTTCCCACAGTACTTATTGTGTCAACCTAATTAAATTTGTTTTTGCTATAATCTGATCAAAATTCAACATGGTATCATAGTGGTTTGAAAAAGATCGTGATCAGATTTTCTCCTATAGCAGCGAAGTTCCTCTTCTCCCATCTTCAAGATGCAATATCAAGACTCTAAAATGGTGCTCGGTCTCAAAGTTGAAGAAAGACTTGAAGGAGCCTCAAATTTCACTTCATGGAAGGTGAGAGTTCTCATTGCACTTGAAGAAAATGATCTTCTTCAGTTTGTGGAAGAGAACCTATCTGAGCTTGATGATCAAGCAGAGAAACTTTTATTCAAGAGGAATGCCATTAAAACAAAGAAGCTCTTGATCAACTCCGTTAAGGATCACCTAGTGCCTATCATTTCCAAAATGACAAATGCAAGGGACATGTTCAAAACCTTGGAAAATCTATATGAGATCAATAACACAAGTAGGGCTCTTGCATTGAGGCAAGAACTACATCAAGTAAAAATATCAAAAGGAGAATCAATCATGTCCTTTATGAAGATTTCAGAACTAACGGATCAACTAAGCGCAATTGGGTATCAAGTCATCAATAAAGATCTTGCCATGCTAACATTAAATGGCCTTCCTCAATCTTGGGAACCATTTATCCAAGGTATTAGTGCAAGGTCCAAATTACTTAAGTTTGATCGTCTCAGGACAGATTGCATTCAAGAAGAATTTAGGTTAGTTGCAAGATTATCAAAAACACTCAAAATGAAGACACTCATGTTCTTACAACTCAATCTACTAAGAAGAAAGGGAGAAATTGGAAGAACGGCAACTTCAAGAGGAAAAGAGATCAAAGGTCAGACACTGCACTTGATTCTAAGAAAAAGAAGAAAAATCTTACATATTCAGTTCTTCAGATGTGACAAGTTTGGTCACTATGCAAAAGATTGTTTTTCAAGGCCTAAACAACAAGTGGCAAACCTTAATGAAGTTTCAACTCAAAAGGATGCAGCAGACAACTCCAAAGGATTCCTATTCATATCAGCCTTGTCAAGTAATGTTCCCACGGACAATGGAACTTGGTTAATTGATAGGGGAGCTTCTCAACATATCACAGGCTAACGAAAACACCTCTCAGACTTAGTGGAGAAGGAGTCTAATCTTCAAGTATTGGACATGATGCAAGCTATTCAGTGAAAGGATTTGGTGCTACATCTCTTAACCTAGAATCTGGGATTTCACTCAATCTAAGTGACGTCTTATATGTACCAGGAATCAAGAGGAACCTTGTATTTATTTCAGCCTTGGAGGATAATGGTTATCAAGTAGCATTAGCTGAAGGAAAAGTTCTTGCATGGCCAAAGAACTCCAGTATCAAGACTGCACGCATGATTGGTTATCGGCAATGAGAATTTGTACAAGATTTCCACTCGACCAGTTCAAGCTCTTCTTCATGACACTTCAAACTCCAGTGAACTATGGCATAGAAGACTTGGTCATCTACACTACAAGGCTCTTCCATCTTTAGAAAAGATGGTTATAGGCATTCCTAAACTTAGTCATGTACATGATGATACTTGTAAAGGTTGTGCTATGGGTAAAAACACTAAGAGTCCAATTAATAGTAATGAAAGTAGGTCTAAGGAAATATTAGAACTTGTACATTCTGATTTACGTGGTTCAATGTCAATGGCATCCCTAAGTGGATTTTTGTATTATGTAACTTTCATAGATGACTACTCTAGGAAGACTAGGATTTATTTCTTGAGGTACAAAGAATCTAATGAAGTCCTAAGTAGATTTAAAGAGTTTAAAGCTAAGTTGCAGATTCGGGTTCGGGGACGGATTCAAGTTCGCGAATCCAGTTTGTGGATTCGTGAAAAAAAAAATTTGCCATTTGGATTCGTATGGGTTCGTGAGTGTATATATATATAATTATATATATATATATATATATTATATATATATATGCATTATATATACAAAAAATGAGAGAAATATACATAATTCTAAAACTAAATCATTTCATAGTATGAATCTATGATGCTTGATCATTGATCAATGCCAAATCTCAAAGATTCAAAACATTTAAATTAAATCATAACATCAGTTCAAGTATCATTGTTTGAAGTTCAACTAATGGATTAATAATTTATTGATATTCTTCTTCTTCATCATCATCATCTTCTATATGGAGCCTAATAAGACTCAAAGGTTAGTTTTTCCCCACTTTTATTGGCGCAGTTTCCACCCCACATTATTAAATGGGGGTTTGGGGGCAAAGGCACCAAGACTTATTTTTTAGCAAACCCAAGTTCGGCAATGTCAAAAATTTGAGTTGTGGCTGACAAAAATTTATAAATTTTGCCAAAAAAACGTCTTAAACTTTGCTTGATCCAGCCCGGTCCGTGCTGGATCCGAGCAGGGTCCGGATCTGGACCTGTGGGTCGGTGGGGATCCACGATTTGCGGATCCAGACGGACCCATAGGTCTAGATCCGAACCCTGCCCGGATCCAGCACGGACCAGGAGGAGAATCCGGACCCGGACCTGGATTTGGGGTCCAGGGTCCGAATCTGGTAACTTAGGTTTAAAGCACTAGTAGAAAATTACCTGGAGAGAAAATTAAAATTTTAAGGTTTGATAATGGAGGTGAATACACCTCTGGCAGCTTTCGTGATTTATGTATTGAGGCAGAAATTAAGAGGGAGTTTTGTGCCCTTACACAACCCACAACAAAATGGGGTTGCTGAAAGAAAGAATAGATCCATTATCGAAGCTAATAAAGCCATGATACATGATCAAGACCTTCAAATTTTTCTTTGAGCAGAAGCTTCTAGGACAGCCGTATATATTCAAAATAGATGTCCTTATCGGATATTGCACAACATGACTCCAAAAGAAGCCTTTTCAAGGGTTAAGTCTGATGTCAGTCATTTGAGAATCTTTGGCTGTCCAGCATAAGTTCATATACCCAAAGACAAAAGAACCAAGTTAGAACCTTCTAGTAGGAGAGGAATATTTGTGGGCTACAGTAAAACTTCAAAAGCCTATAGAACATCCTTGGTCAGGATCAAATAGAGGTAAGTAGAGATGTTACATTTGACGAAAATGTTGCACTCAGAAAATCTAAAGGTTCACACATGGAGATAGATGATGAAGATCTAGAAACTCCTCAAAACATGGACATTGATCTTATTCCTGAGATTCAAAGGGAGACCACAGAACCTGAAGAGAATAATGATCCAATTGAGCCTTTGGATCGTACTGATGGGCCTAGAGACATTATTGTGAACAAAAAGAGACCTCTTTGGGCAAGAAACACCATGCAGGAGGCAAAAAATTTTGCAGCTCCTAAACACACTTTTAGAGAGTAAAAGACCACAGAGATTCTCTAGTTATGTTGCATTGATGTGTAATATTATTGAGTCCAGTGTTGAGGAAGCCTCAAATCAGCAAGTATGGAAAGATGCTATGGACGAAGAATATCAATCCATTATTAAAAATGATGTTTGGGATATTGTACCTAGACCTGAAGGAAAGTCGGTTGTATCTTCCAAGTGGCTATTCAAGATTAAGCATGCAGCTGATGGAAGCATTGAGAAATACAAGGCCAGATTTGTGGCACATGGCTTCTCTCAGAAAGAAGGAATAGACTATGAAGAAACTTTTGCTCCAGTTTCTCGGTACACTTCCATCATAACCATCATTGCCATTGCAGCAACTAAGAGATGGATGTGAAGACATCTTTTCTAAATGGTGTTATTGAAGAAGAGGTCCACATTGAGCAACCTGAAGGCTTTGTGATTCATGGGAAAGAGTCTCATGTATGCAGATTAAAGAAAGCCCTATATGGTCTTAAGTAGGCTCCTCGTGCATGGTATGAGAGGATTGACAAATATTTGATGGGTTTGGGTTTCTGAAAAAATGATGTTGATCCTAATCTCTACTTCAAGATATTCAATGGTGAAGTCTTAATCTTAGTCCTATATGTTGATGACTTATTTCTTAGTGGGGAAGAACATCTCATCCTTAGATGCAAGGAGTTAGCTTCTGAATTTGAGATGAAGGACCTAGGACTCATGCATTTCTTTCTAGGTTTGGAAGTATGGAAGAGGCCTAATGAGATTATCCTAAAGTCAAGGAAAATACACCATTGATATCCTAAAGAGATTTGGAATGTTGGATTGCAAATCTATGTCTACACCAATGGAAACTAACTCTATGTCTACATTGATGGAAACTAACTTAAAAGAAGTTGAGAGAATCTGCAGCTAGTTCAGATCTTGCAGATCCTACAATGTATAGACATCTGATTGGATCCTTGATGTATCTAGTTAACACTAGGCCAAATATTTGTTATGCAGTGAGTGCACTTAGTTAGTTCATGTGTGAACCAAGGCAAATACATCTAGTTGCAGCCAACCATATCTTGAGATACCTGCGAGGCACAGTTGGATATGGCTTGAAGTATTCTCCCAGTGTGGATTTAGACTTGTAGGGCTATACATATTCTGATTGGGCAGGGATTGTTACTAATCGGAAGAGCACCTCTGGTTGTTTCAGTTTGGGATCTGCTATGATTTCCTGGTGCAGCAGGAAATGGGTAGCCTGAGGTTGGGAGGAAGGGCATATTATTGCGAAAAAAGATACCAACCAGTTACGCATCTTTCCCATTTCATTGACACTCAAATTGGCTCTAATAGAGAGGGATACAAAGGACTAAAGAACCATGCCAGAGTCCACGCCCTTCTCTATGCAGGAAAAGAACCATGCATTTGTTTAGGCTATCACGATTACCCCTGCCTATTCTATTATTGTTGTGAATAATAGCCCTTATTTCTATTATTCAGGGCCCTCAACATCACAATTATATAAAAGAAGGGCTCAAGCCCAACCGGCTATTATAGTAGAACTGGGGGTAAAGGGGGTGGGTGGGGGAGCAATTTAACCCCCCACCCTACCACTAGCCATAGAATAGTAGGCCCCCCCACCCGTGGATTGGCACGTTCGCGGGATGCCAACAGGGTGGGAAGCAATATAAAAATTGGGTGGGTGGCCCGAATAAGCAATAGTTGGGTGGGTGGAATAAAAGTTGGTTGGGTGGGCCCCTACGGGGTGGGTGGGAGGAGGTAAGGGCCCTCTGTTTCGGCCTATAATTTCATCCTTCCGCCCTTAAAGCCACCCAACCATAACGGTAAGGTTATGGAGATGGAATAGACAATCGATCAAAAGGTAGGGGCGGAATGCTTGGGGGATGAGCAGTCAGATAAGAAAGGCGGCGGAATCTCTCTTATACACTATTACTCTAGGATATTAGAATGAGTGTATTTCATATTCTACTGCCTAAACTCATAACTTGGTTAGATGGTGAGGTTAGGTGTTAAAGTTAGATTCTTTAGGGATTACGTTAGGTTAATCAATCACCTTCTCTTGGTGGGCTACCCCCACTACGGGTATGGCGCTAGCTAAGCTTGTAATTACTGTAGCTCCTCGAAAGCTCATTTGACCCCGAGGTAGTGCATGTCTTGTAGAAGTAGTCACAATCATTAACGGGGAGATGACAACTCCGAGGCACCAAACGAATTCCCTAGGGCTGTCATAACTTGCATAATACAAACCACGAAAAAATATGGAGTTAAACCACGATGGAAAACATATAGTTGCCCCATTAGCATGCATATACCGCTACAATTGGATGATATAGTGAGACTAAAGCTACGGATATGGATTCGCTAGTGGTTCAACTCGATTAGCTGCGAGTGCCTTTGCTTGTGGTTATGGATCCCCTTAGAATAGTAGGGTGAGGATGCAACCTCAGATGCTACTGATAGTGATGGTTTTTTTACTGGATCAAATGAGTCAAGAGAAAAGGGGGGTAAACTACTGGGTCAACATTCTATACGTAACATGTCCCCATGCAAGGTGGCAGGGTGTTCAGGTGGGAGCCCTATTATTATATTATTGGCTAAGGGCCCTACTATTCTAGATAATTCTCTTAGGCCCCTTCAAATTATGTTCGGCCCCTACTATTCTCAAGGGCAACAAAGTAGCGGATGGAGTAGCAGACCCTACTATTCTAAGGGCTTGGGAGCAGCGGATACTGAAGGCTAAATTGTAAAGCTCCCCTACTATTTTAAGGGCAAAACAACGGATACTGAATGCTAAATTGTTAAGCTCCCCTACAATAATCGCCCAATTATTATTGGGGGGGGGGGGGGGGGGGGTGGTATCAGCCCTTGTAATGCATTCTTCTCTGTGAGAGAAGTTTGAGGTATCAGCCCTTGTAATGCATTCTTCTCTATGAGAGAGAAGTTTGAGGTATCAGCCATTGTAATGCATTCTTCTCTGTGAGAGAGTAGTTTGAGGTATTAGCTCTGGTTCCACCCTCCTCTGGGAGTAGCCATGGTGGATGTCATGCGAGAGACTCCATGACTTAGCACTTATGTGTATTCACCCTCGGGAGTAGCCATGGTGAATGTCATGATGAGATGACATCACATTGAGTGATTCTGTGATGAGCACTTATGTTCATTTACTTTTCCATTCACATTGAGTGATTCTGTGATGAGCACTTATGTTCATTTACTTTTCCATTCATGGGAGTAGCCATGATGGACCCACCCTCTGGGAGTAGCTATGGTGATTATTACTATATGACTCTAATGTCGAGAAGGATTCCTCCCTAGCTAAGAGGGAGTGTTGATTTATAGCGTCGGGAGGATAGATACAACGCTAGAGACATAAATGTTTATTATTCAATATGTAAATTGATGCATTCCCCAGAATTATGATTAGTGTATGAGATTAATCGACATAAGACAAATTGATATGAGACTAATCTAATGAGACTAATCAATTAGTTAAGCATTCATTATAAAAGGAAATAACTAAATCATTTGTTAAGACTATACTCAGCAGTCACATCTATTGGAAATAAACACATCCATTCACAATGAAGAGAGATACATGTACATCGGAAGTTAGAGCATTTGGGAGATAAACGATAGTAGCAGAAAATATTGAGCCCAATACTCAGTTTGAGTATTCGCAAGACAATACAAATCAGTACCAGTGTTATATACAAAGCGATATATATATATATTTCTCAAGTACTCTCAGCTACATATATACTTGAAGATACATCAGTTTGGCATCTACAGCTAATCATTGTTCACAGTGACTATCTAATCAGCAAGCATATGTAATTGACAGCACTTGCATCAACGATAATAATATTATTGAGTAGCAGATCGAGTATACATTCAGGAGGATATATATATGTAGTTGCAGATCGACATCATATTGTGTGTCAAATTGAAATTCTTCTTCAAGCAGATTTAACCAATATTGAGATTGGCAAAATTGTAATAAGAACCGGATTATTTAATAAACATAATCAAGATATGATTGCTGGGTTTTTCACCTTCAAGTTTTAAGGTTTTCCCAGGGTACTTATTGCGTCAACCTAATTAAATTTGATTTTGCTATAATCTGATCGAAATTCAACAAGAACAAGCTTAAATTAGTTTCAATTATCAGTTTGTAATCAAGAAGGCTTGCCACTATAAAAAAAATTCATTAATTCAAAATTGTAATAGTGCAATATTGATTTTTGCAAATTGCCACCAACAAGCATTTTATTATAATATCAACCTAACCCTTTTCACCATATGCTCTCAACTTGCCCACATCACAATCTTGGTGATCAAAAGGTGCTAAGGCACATGCATTGCTCATCATAAAATCGGAAAAGTTCTACAAATCATCAAAGAAGATATTATCATCCATACCAAGTTTTTTAAAAGTCACCATCAAATCTGAAAGGCAAGCATTGCAGTACAAAAAATCAAAAGCAACAAAGCTCTTACATATTTTTGAACAAATATTTATAAACTATATATATTATTTATGTACTATATTTTTATTTATTTATTAATATTATATAGTCTAAGGGTGAACGTATCTGTACCAAACCCAATAGAAAAATACCAGCATACCAGCAAACTCGAACCCTGAATTGACAACTTCGAGTTTTAATAAGTGACAAATGATTAACAGAAGACACAATTGACAATCACAAATAAAAGTCTATAAATTTCTGATGGTCACACAAATCTAGTGCTAAAGAATTATTATTTTTTATCATTTAGGACAGAAAAGGTAACAATAACAAATACTGAAACAGACTATCTTCACGGGTAGCAACAGTCCCCTTTTTTGCTGAGTGCAAACACTAGCATTTCCTCTGAGCTAGAACTACTTTCAACTGAGAATCAGTATGTTCAAATTGAAGTTCTATAATGAGCTCAGTTGTAAAATCAATTGTGTCCCAAAATGATGGCATTAAGTCAATACCTTTGCTGGAAATGGGCAAATCGTCTTCAAGCAATATGACAGAAAAAGGAGTCTTAACTGAATAATTCGGAATAAATTTTGGATTTGGGCTTAAAACACAAGCTCAAATTTGCATTCATTGATTCGGTGCTGGTCACAACGTGTTAGTAAATAATGTCTCAACTGTTATGACCATAAAATGGCATATCAACATATAAGTAAAACTACGAAGGCAACAAACCCTTCTAAAAGCCAATGACAGAAGATATTGCTAAGAAAAGCATACACATTCAATTGAAAATGCAAAATGTCAAGACTACTGAGCCATGTAACAGTCCTTAGATTTTAAAAGCAACAAGAGAACTGTTATGCCATGCCGATTAGACAAAACTAATAAGACATACAAACAGTTTAAATGATTTAATGTGAAGTAAGATTGAAAATTACAAGACTAATCTTTATGGTGGTAATGAAATTGTTTGCACATTCTGCTTTAAATGAGTTGATAACTTTCATCTATGGTGGTAGTCCTTCAGAAATAGAACAAATCAAATATATTGAATTGATAAAGGAGAGAATAAATAAATTATGAGAATTCCAATCACATTAACAAGCTATTGAATTGCTAGCAAATTATCAGTGACAGTCTTGACGCTCATTTATACAAACATCATCAAAATGGCAACCAGCACGAGTCTATGTAGGACTTTCTAACAGTAATGTAATATCCAGACTTATTATTTTGTTACATAGATACTGGAAAGCAGTTCATAATATGGTGACAAGTTAGAGAATAAACCCCTTATATAGAAATAACTTAAACAGATGTTTTATGTTTCAGAATACAACTATATGTCTAGACACAGACACTGCACTTCAAGGCCATGTTAAAGAAGACA
This sequence comes from Thuja plicata, assembly GCA_018584345.1. Lineage (NCBI taxonomy): Eukaryota > Viridiplantae > Streptophyta > Pinopsida > Cupressales > Cupressaceae > Thuja > Thuja plicata. Next base: position 215,188 of record MU223611.1, read on the forward strand.
GTGCAAAAATGCAGGAACAACAAAATTGAACGTGTATGTACACATATTATAGAAAATCCAACTCTACCATAGCATTTCAATCATAAGATTCCAATTACAGGCTATATATGCATAAGCTCTACTTATATTTCATTAAGTTAAACAGAACCTCAACTATCCTATAGAAAACAAGAATAGGTAGTACCTGCAAATGCAGACATTAGATAATCCAGTTCACCGTTTGTCTTCCTTTCTGCTGATGCATGTTCTAGAAGAGGCAAGATACTTTCATGTCTTTCAAATCCTCCCGAGAGATAACGAATGTATTCAAGCTGGCCTGAGACATGCCTAGAGGGTGGTTCCTTTTCCAATAGGCTCATTAACGGCTGCACTGACTCATGCTGAGATGATGAAATTTGTGCAGTTCCAGCTAGCCCATTTGAAGACCGAGGAATCTGTTTCCATGACTGATCTGTGCTGAATCTTTGTGCTGGCGGCACTCCCCGGTGTTGCCTTACTATATCAGCATCAAAGCGAGAAAGCTCCTGACGTCCTGAATCAAATTGTTCATGATCCTTAGACAAACCCAAAAGTGGTTCTTTTCCTGTCGAAGACAAAACATTTTCTCCAGGCTCCGATGAATTAGTAACTACTGAAGGTTCTAATACTCCTGACGCTGAACGTGACTTCTCTGTTTGACCTGGGCTATATCTTGAATCAAAATGACTTAAATCTGACCTTTGAGACTGTGATATTGACATTTGTGAAGGCTCTAGAGTTACTGTTGGCATATGGTGGGGGTCAAGAGGCCCAGACCTAACCTTTGTAGGATCTAGCTGACCAGATAGTGGTTGACCTGCATCACGATATCCCAAAACATGACGGAAAGGCTCAAGTGGACCTGACCGTGACTGTTGTGTTACACCATCTGTTAAAGAAGAAGTTGCACCACCACCAGCCGCAGAGTCAAGTCGTGTTGCTTCATTCAAGTTGTGAAGGGTATTAACAAGCCTAATTAGGATGCCATTCTTAGCAGATATTCGGCAGAAATCATTCCTGGGAGTAGAACTCTGAAGCTTGAATATTTGCCACATGCCATCAATTGCCAAATGTACCATTTCCCTGCAAAAGTATGGCCCAGGGAAATAAAGGAGATCACTGTGAGGAAATCCATGTGAAAAGCATGACTCAAAACTACCGAAGAATAGTTAACTATACTGAAGGTGCTGGGAAGCCCAACCTGTACTTTGCATAATCTGGTTCCAGAAACCCAACTAACACAGGCAACCCCCCACATGCAATGAACATCTGCAAGGTCAGTGGACTGTCCCCATGGATAATGAAATACCATGGAGAGCAAACTTTGACAATCAATTAGCTTCGAAAAATATGTGCACCAATGAAAATGTGACATAACTTGTATAAATGATAGGGAAATATATCACACCTTGTTTGGCACAACTGTTGTACAAAATATGCTGCCTGCATACGGATTTCTCTTGAGTTGTCAGGTTGAGCAAACTTCATGATAACTGGAATCTGCAAAAACATCATCCAAAACTTCTGCAGCTTAAGCAGTAGAAATTAATCAAGCAACAGTAAAATTATTACCTGGCCATCAAATATTTAAGCCCCAAATTTTTAAGTGTATACAGTTGAGAAGCAACACAGCAGTACAAATCATTTTAAAAAAGGATTTTCCTTGCAGAAGATATCGAACTTACAAGACCAATAAGGCAAGCATTCTCTTGGAAAGCTGCATTGTCTTTGATGAGCTGATTAAGAATTTGCAGCACAGAAGTTATAACCTGCAAGAGAAAAACATTTCTTTATTACATTGAAAGTTGAAGTTCTTAAGGCACAGATCTGTATGTGCATTAGTCCAAAAATCCGAACAATCCAAAATCCTATGCATTTGATTAACAAAAAAAAAATTGTAAGGTGGTTGCTGTCTTGGATGTTAGGGCATTTACACTAGCATAAGCTTGAGTTTTGAATTCACATAGAAATAACCGTGCAAGAAAAGAATGAGAACTTACGCGATTGTTAGCCACCTCAAGCATTTCCATCAAAGGCATTAACCCGTGCTGACTAAAAAATATTATTTTCTGATCAGGACAATCCTGAAACATTGCAACAAGTTTCTGGCATGCTGACACAACCATATCCTCTGATTGTTCTGGTTTCAACAGGCTAATCAATCTGCTGACTTCTACAGCCTATACCAAGACAACATACATTGTTGAGAAAAGCTGAAAAATGTACAGGGAATATCTTGTAACCTTTTATATTAATTCAAAAGGTAATAGAAATACACATAAAAAATTACAAATAATCCAGGGGTTCTAAGTAATTTTCCCCTGTTGCTATTCCCGTACTAATCTAGACTGCTAATAAAGCTATATCGAATGAATCACTATCAAGCTTTCAAGCTTCACAGAAAGAATGCTAATCAGAATCACAGCAATATTAAAAAAAAACATAGGTGGTAGACATTATGAAATTAAAAGAGTTTATGCCTCCAAAAGCTGAACTAAACAGAAACCAGTCGCAAGGAGCATTGAAAGGTGTACCATTTTGCATGCATCTTCCTAAACACTATCAGGGATAGAAGTGATTGTAGTCAACCAAAAACCAAAATATGGTATCCTTTGTGTTTAAGTTTAAATACCATATCATGTCCAAATTAGAACCATATTCTACTCATCAGTGAGAATGTTTCATCTCAGCATCCGCAAAAGCAATATCAGGAAAAGACCAGACTGAATACAGCTGATCAAAAGCCAACATCCTGATGTCCATATTACACCTATATTTTATTCATCCATAAGAATCCTCCACATGTACGCATATTCTAAATAATTCTAATACCCCTGCAAAAATATCTTCCAGTGCCAACTTTGAGGTAGAATTGATTACTCTTGCTTAATGACAGATCAACCAATACTTCAGTTAATGAGAATTCATTAGAATCTCATTCACAAATTATGAATGTCCAACACACATATGCACTCAGATTCAAGTGACACAAAATATATACTTTTGATTCTTGACATATCATGTGCAATAATTTTATTGCATTTAAAATTTACTTACGAGTAAAGAATAGCATAGCATTTCAAAGATGCAAGGCTTATAAGCTCTTTACAAATATCAGAGTCAATGATCCAACAAGAAATCCAAACAGATGAAATTTGTTTTCTTAAATCTTTGTTGTAAATTGTTATCTAATACTCCATGTCTCCAAGCATCATCAAAGGTTGAATAAAAACAATAATTAAGTGGATGCACCACTGGTACATTGTTATCTAATAGTCCACATCACAAACCAAAATCTCCTAGAGACAAAATAAATCAAAATGGAAAAATAGGAAAGAATGAGGATACCACAACATCTTATTAAGACTATGAAAAGACTTTCTCCAGAAAGTTGATCAGAAAATTTATGTGTTCTATGTGATAAAGCAGCATGCTGAAGGCAATAATCAATCCAAGCAATAGATACTTAACCAAAACTTTACTACAAGAGTTGAAACTTCAATTCAACAAAATTAACTTCAAAAAAGGATAAGTATAAGACCCTGGAAAATATTATCACTCGAAGAAGGCGGAAAAGAAGAGAAACAACAAAAAATAAAAGTCAAATTGGATTCCTCCTGTGATCATAAAAAAACAAATTGAACATTGAACGGGCCTCAGAAGCAACCCTGTCTGAGACAGGCATAAGATTTGGCACAAAAATTATGTAGACCGTTTTTATAAGTTCTTTGAGATGCACTTAGGCATTTATATCAATAAAATAGCAGAAGGGGGTGCTTTGATAGAAGGAACAAAAATAAAATTTGATATTTAAGGATTAAATCAAGTCCCAATAGATTGCAGAAAAACATACTTCCACAGTTTCCTAACGAGGAGACGGGGGGCCCAAGGGCCTAAATTTAGGGATGGCACAGTGGTGAGGGGGGTGGCATGATATACAAATTGAGGTGAATTGAAATCTTCAAGGAAACCTCTGCAATATAACATCTCTATGAGTACTCCATGAAAGACAAACTAATTTCCTGAAGTTAAACGTTACAATTAGTCTGTAATGGCATGTGCCCTATAGCAAGTGACCTCGCGACATCCGCACCGTTGACTCTATCTGCAATATAATACTTTTTGCCCTCTTGTCTGCGTTGAGTCTATTAGCTTTACAATTGCTTTCTATCCACCTACTTGCGGAAAATTTGAATTGATATCCAACCATTTTCTGAGTCCACCAATAGACAACCTTCACCACTGATGAGTAAGAGGGCTAACACCACCAATAAAGCAGTAAGGCGAGCACAACCACTAGAAATTAGTCTGGACGATAACCATGAGAGGGTATAACAACCACTAATAATTCAGAGAGGGCACCACCACTAGTAGTTCAGGAATGAATTATCAAGCAAGGGGATCCTCACCACTAATGGATAATACATGTCACCAACATCAATGCTCTATTCGTTTGCTTAGCCTTGAATATTTTGATATCACCATAATCCTCACAAGGTGCTTATATAATTAAACATTTTTTCTACAACTTTTCAGCACAATACAATGTGGTTTCAGGGACAGCAAAGAGATGGCTAGCAGAGGGCTATTTAAATAACTTGTACATACTAAAAGCAGTTAATAACATACGAAGCAAATGCAATATTCATAAGCTTTCAAATTTATATTAAATGCAGTAAATATCAAAAAAAGTAAATGTGATATGCTTAATTTGCAATGACAATCCTCTTACTTTTACCTTTTTTGGGTCCTTAACATTTCTTTACCTTTTGTATTTTGCGCACCAAACTGAGCAAACTGTCCAGTTGTGGAATGGGAAAATATCCCCTCCAAGACATTGAAACATCACCTTGCCTCCCAAAGATGCATCCCCATGTAAATACTTGAATTAACACACTCCTCCCTTTTTCTATCTAATTGTCATGCCCTTGCACATGAACACTAATGAATTGCGCTTTCGATGGAAAAGCTTGAGATTCTAAAGAGACTCCATATATCTTGTGGTGGCTATTGTACATTTTGATCAATATAACTACAAATCAATTCAATTCAAACACCCTAACCTTTTACAAAAGATTGTGATGCAGTTGCTATTTTAAAGAAATTCAAAAAGATCTCCACTAAATATAATCCAATCCAGAAATGCTTGTAACAAGATAAATGAAATATCCTTTCCCTGCACCCACCGGACTTGTACAACAACTATGTCTATTTTCTAAATAAAACTGAGACTTAAAATAATTACTCGATTTACAATATTCAATCTCATGAGTAGAATAATGCCAAACGTTGAGTGTAAATCCCAGATTAATCAACCAAATTCGAAAATTTGCTATTATTCATCATATATGCAACAATCAACACAAATTGATTACCTATTTCCGATTTTGTTAACAATGGAAGTTCAAAGACCTGGCTATTCTCAATTTGCTACTTCAGAAATTCTTATTGCCCATGTTGATGTTTTGTAGCTTTTGTCAGATAAATGAAAATCCTACGAGACTATTGAAAAAATATGTATATTTTTTATTATGTGAGATATAATATATATAGATATATATCTAAAATAGTATTAGGAGAAATTATTATAATAACGATTCAGAGATATTATATATATATATATATATATATATATATATATATATATAATCAATCATCATTATATTAATCACATAATATTATAATAATGAATAGACATGTCCCGTGAAGGGACATGTCTCTCCTTGCCTCATCCTCAATATAAATGAAAGAGAGATTGCTGCATTTGGAAAAACACAGAAAAATATAGTGCTATTACATTTGCAGCTATTCCAAACTTTAACACGGTATCAAAGCCAGGCTGCAAATGTAAGAGAGTAGTTTGTTGATGGTGAATGTGTGACTGCCTCAGTACAGGGACCATATCTCACAAATACACCCTTGGATTTTGCTGCATTTTGGATATGTTGGTGATAAACAAATTGCGAAGAATCTCAATAGAGCAACTGGAGAGAAAGTGTCGGATTCAAAAGTTATGACCCACTGTGTAGGGGTCTATGTGAAATCCAGTGAGTGAAGTTGTGTTGCAGACTTTTGTCGACACCAAGTGCAAAGAATAAGGTCAAGTGAATTGTAGCAGAGTGTTAAGAAGCAAAAGGAGTGCTTGAAGATTTTGGTAGGGGTTGGTAGAGATTTTGGGCCCTAAGTCAAGGGTAGTTTGTTTAAAGTTGCAGAGATATGAGTGGATTGTCAAAGTGTTAGACAGTGAAATTTATAGTATTGTTCAATGTGAGGGAACACCAAGTCAATAGGGTGTTAGGAGGAGAGATAGGTGTGGGCAAGGGTCTTTGGAAAACTCAATCTTTATAGACGTTTTCTGATTTGTTGCATATGGACCCTCATTGGAGCAACTTGTATCAAGGATGTTGATGCGCAGATAAGTATTTATTATCCTTGAGTATTACTTTATTTACTCATTGTAGTCTCTCTCTTATTTGTATTTTTATACGTACTATAAGAACTATTTGCCTTGATCTTTTCCGGGGATGCTCTTGCAGGAAAAAGAAGATTAATTCAAATTCAGAGTACTTCAAAGGTAACTTTGGAGGAGGAGCTCAGAAGATTGATATCAGATTCAAAGGGAGTCTGACAGTTCATCATAAGCAATCTTGGATGAAAAGATCAATAGATTGATATCTCCTCCATGAGTTCTTCTCTATGAGAGAAGTTCGAGGTGAAATCCCTTGTTTCCACCCTCTGCGCTGAGGCATGTTGGATGTCATGTGAGTTACTACATAACTTTGTGGTTACTATAGTAAGGTGAGGATCTTACAGTAGTCTAACCTTCTATCATGATGGATATCATACGGTTGATGTCTAAGCAATTCATGATAGATTATATCTTGCATGGTGGATTAATTTCCTTAAACAGACCATGAATATAATGTTCCCATGGTAAGTATCATTGAGGATACGTGTGCACATACCTTATGGACATTTTGAGTACTTGGTAAATATCATGCAACTTGATATTCTGAGGCCATTACTCCTGATATCATGAGATGATATCTAATGGTGAATATCTTCTGATCAAAGATATACTTAAACATGACATTCTTGATGTTACGCAAAGGTAATATCATATCCTGTGTTTATCCTCCCTAGCTAAGAGGGAGTGTTGATGTTTTGTAGCTTCTGTCGGATAAATCCTATGAGACTTGAATATATATGTGTGTGTGTGTGTGTGTGTGTGTGTGTGTGTGTGTGTGTGAGATATAATATATATAGATATATATCTAAAATAGTATTAGGAGAAATTAATATAATAATAATTCAAAGATATTATGTGTATATATATCTATGTTACCCCAGGTTTCCAAGACGTGGGAACAGGGAAATGGGTTCCCGAGACAAATTTTTTTTTCTCGGAACAAGGGACGGCAGTGGGAACAACTATATAAAAAACAGGGAAATTTTAAATATTCATATAAAAACATGGATAACGCATGCTTATATAAATTATAGAACCTTAACATATAATGTTTGTGTTATATAATTTAACTTTAGAGTTCACATGAGAGTGGAAATCAAACAAATTATCAAAACTGAAACACTAATTTTATGGGACAGCCAAGGGAAAGGTTACCGGAAGTTTCCGAGTTTCTGGGACGTCTCGAAAACGGGGACAGGTCATTTTTTGTCGGAAACGCGTCCCCAAGTAACATATATATATATATATAACAAATTATCAAAACTGAAACATTAATTTTATGGGACAGCCAAGGGAAAGGTTACCGGAAGTTTTCAAGTTTCTGGGACGTCTCGGAAACGGGGACGGGTCATTTTTTGTCGGAAACGCATCCCAAGGTAACATATATATATATATATATAATCAATCATCATTATAGTAATCACATAATAATGAATAGACATGTCCCATGAAGGGACATGTCTCTCCTTGCCTCATCCTCAATATAAATGCAAGAGAGATCGCTGCATTTGGAAAAACATAGAAAAATAGTGTTATTACATTTGCAACAATTCCAAACTTTAACAGGCCAAACTGCCTGTATATTCCCCTTTTATTACAAACTGTAAGAAAACCTCTTCAATGATGGATTGATAGAAAAGAACGCTGGTGTATACCCGACCTAGATTCCTCCAGAATATTGTATTGGCTTCCTTCAGCGATTTTGTTCCTACACTCTGCTATATTGATGAGATTATTGTTGTTGTGTATGTTAGGGTAGCGTCCAGAAAGGCTCTAATACAGGATTTGCGTTCAGTACCAGCCACGCGTTTAGCAGAGAAGATAAATAAAATAACAGAACTTCAATGATAACCATTCCCAAATCCCCAATCGCCCATATAAAAGAATCCTTACTCAAAAATCTGCGTACACCGTCAAAGGCCCAGATTTAGGCGATCTTACTTGGAAAATAAGTTTGCCTTAAAATTATTAAATCTCTTCATGGACAGTTATCAAGAGATAACATTGGCATCTTCAAATTGCCCAATCGATGACTGAAAAATAGGGCCTTAAGTGAAATCAGAAACCTAAATGTCTCCCTTTATTTTAATAATTGCCTCAGTCTAGGAGATGAAATAAAACAAGCCAACTTAGCAATTTTATTTATTAATAAAGGTGTCACTTAAGAGAGGACATTACAGTCCTCCCTTCCCCGAATTGTTGGTCCACTAGCAATAGTAAATTAGGATGTTGTAGAATCTTTTTGCCTTCCCAGGTAGCATCCTCAATAGGTAAATCCTTCCATTTAATCAGATATTCTCAGGCCACTTTATTTCTCAACTTTTTCTCCTTCCAATATGCAATGCCTTCGGGTACTAATACCAATTTCTCTTCATCATCCAACGGTGGAAGCTCTGGAGATGCAACGGTATTTTGCCCTAATGCCTTCTTCAGGCGAGAAACATGAAAGACGTTATGAATTATACATCCTTCTAAAAGAGCCAACTCATATGCAAGCTCGCCAATTTTCTTAACGATTTTATAAGGTCCATAAAAGCATGGCTTCAACTTTTATGCACCACTACTCTTCAATGAAGACTGCCTGTAAGTTTGTAGTCGCAAGAAAACAAAGTCCCCAACCTGAAATACTCGCTCAACTCTATGTCAGTCTGCATACATTTTTTGTTGGTTCTATACCTGTTGGATGTTATCTTTCAACGCCTTGAGAATATTTTGATAACCTTGAATTATCTCCTTTGCATGAGGAACCTTGTTGTCATCAAATGCCAAGTCTATAAATGACAATGCTTCATATTCGTACAAGGCCTTAAAAGGGGGCATTCCAATCGTCATATGATAGGTAGTATTGTAACAATACTCACCTAAATGCAACCATCTGACCCAAACACGTTGTTGTCCTGAAACATAGTTTTTGAGGTAACCTTCAACCCATTTGTTCACAATCTCAGTTCGTCCATCTGTTTGAGAATGGTAACTAGTACTTGGTGTCAGTTTTTGTCCCTATCAATCGAGACAACTCCTGCCAAAACATGCTGAGAAATCTATTGTCTTGATCGCTAACAATTGTCTTAGGTAGACCGTGCAATCTGAAGACTTCCCGAAAAAATAAATCAGCAACATGTGATGCCGAAAAATCTGTAGCAATGGCGAAGAAATGGGAATATTTGGTCAACCTATCCGCTACCACAAAAATACAATCATTTCCTTGAACTGGCGAGAGTCCGGTGATGAAATCCATGGATATTCCTTCCCACTTTTGTTCCGGTATGGGTAAAGGTTGCAAAAGACGTACTGGAAAAGTATACTAGAAAAGTATAGTCTGACTTGTTCTGCTGACAAGTCAGACATTCACGGACATGATGCAACACATCATTCTTAAGACCCTTCCAGGAAAATCTCTCCCTTATATGCCGGTATGTTTTGTGCTCTCATAATGTTATGCTTCAACTTAGATCCAAGTACAAGGTAGATTCTATTTTTGTAATATATCACATCCTCAACAACAAAATATCTATCTTCCTACACTTGACCATCCACTAAATCACAAGCAAAGGAATCCTTCGTATATTCGACCAGCAATTTAGATTTCCAATCAGCTATAATCTTTGTAAGTGAACAAAGAGTGGGTCTCCTAGAAAGTGCATCAGCAACCACCTTCCTTTTCCCTTTGATAAAATCCACATCAAAATCATAGGCCTGAATCTTGCTTACCCATTTTTGTTGACGTTCATTGAGATCTTTTTTTTCCAAAAAGTACTTCAAACTATTATGATCAGTCCTGACAATAAATTTTGCCCCTACAAAGTATTGTTTGAACTTAGTTAGTGTGTGCATAATGGCCAACATTTCTTTGTCATAAGTGGAATACAACTTCTCTGGATCTCTGAGTTTCCTACTCTCAAACACAATAGGATGCCTATCCTGCATTAAAACTGCTCCAATCCCCTGGCCCAAAGCATCACATTCCACAATAAAGTGCTAACACTAGGCATGTACTGATAGTGTCTTTGAGTTTGTCAAATGTGATATGTGCCTATGTAGACCACTGGAATGCCCCTTCTTAGTAAGATCGGTCAAGGGAGAGGCAAACTGGGAGAACCCTTGTACAAACCTTCTGTAATAGCAACAAAAACCCAAGAATCCTCTCAAATCAGATGAAGCTTTTGCAAACGATGACTACCTTTCCATGATACTCAGTAAACATCCAAGTGCTGCAAATGTTCATTCCATGTCTTACTGTAAATTAGTATATCATCAAAGAATACTAATACAAATTTTCTCAATTGTTCACAGAAAATATGGTTCATGCAAGATTGGAATGTTGCTGGTGCGTTTGTGAGTCCAAAGGGCGCGACAAGAAATTCAAAGTGCCCATAATGACAACGGAATGTTGTTTTTTGAATGTCTCCTTCTCGCACGCTTATCTAATGATAGCCTGACCATAAATCAATCTTATAAAAGAACATTGAACCATGCAACTCATCAATCCTGGGATGGGGTATCTATTCTTAATAGTCCTCTTGTTGCGCACTCTGTAATCTATACACATGAGAAATGTTCCATCTTTTTTCTTGACCAACACCACAAAAGAAGCAAAAGGATTGGAACTTGGGCCTATGTGTCCCATTTTCAGCAACTCTTTGATTGTTTTTTCAATTTCCTCTTTGAAATGACGAGGATGCTTGTAAGGTATCATCATAACCGGTTTTGAATCTTTTTCTAACTCAATCACATGTTCAAACCCTCTATCAGGTGGACACCCAAGAAGAATCTCCCCAAACACTGCACCATATTTATCTAGCATACATTGGATATCAACATGGTAAGAGGGTTCATTATATGTGGTAGACTTATTAGAAACAAAGCAATGGGATGCCCATTCCACATCATTATGTTTGAAGAAAGCTTCCATTCTTCTAGCTGAAACTACCCTTGGACCACCGTCTGCCATAACATTCAGTATTGTTTTCTTACCCTCAACCATAAACTCCAGCCGCATCTATTTGAAGTCCTACACATATCTCTCTAATGACTCAAGCCACTGAAGTCCTAAAATGGCATCAACATTGCTGAGACCAAGAACATAGAAATCACTTGTCAATGTGTAATCCGCCATTTGAATTTTCAGCTGTGGTATAACATAGTTACAACTCAAGGGAAAACTATCTGCAACAATGACATTAAATCCAGGAAAATCTTTTGCTTGAAGTCCACATCTACTGACTAAACCCTCATCAATGAAATTATGTGTAGCATTGCTGTCCACTAAACATACCATTCGCTGCCCCTTTAAAACTCCTTTTAGCCGGAGAGGTGTTCCTCGAGGAATTCCAGATAAAGTGGCAATGTGTGAGTTCTCTCCAACAATAGTATCCTCCAGTTCTATTTGTTGAGGCTGATTTTCTTGAGTGTCATCTTCCTCAAAGTTGTCCTCTGGATCGTCCTAATCCTCCTCTTCTAAATGTACTTCAATCAAGTGTAGCTTGGCTTTTCCAAGGCAGCGATGTCCTAGTTCCCATGGTTCTTTACAAGAGAAGCACAATCTCTTCCTTCTAAGTTCATTTTGTGTTTCTTGATCAACTTTTGAAGGTGCATTTCTTGGCTAATTGAAACTTGTGTTTCTTTGCTGACTTGGCCCCTTTTTGTTAGATTTCCAAGGGCTGAAATCTTTCTTCTGAGGCTGGTTGGGTGTTGTAATTTCTAAATACATTGATAATCCAATAGCACCATCTAAAGAATTGGACCTATGAGCTTTAACCAATCCTTTTAGTTTGTCACTTATACCTTCAACAAATAGCATTGTGACTCTTTTCTGAGGCATATCAGGAACCATCACGGAAATATTTGGAATTCATTGATGTATGATTCCAGCTGTCCTACTTGTTTCAACTGAGCTAATTCCATGTAATAGACCTCTATGTCCTTCCGGTCAAAACATGTAATCAGCCTACTGACAAATTCTTCATAAGATTGAACCTTAATATGATCTTGGGAAATAAGACCATGGTGCCACCAGTCATATGCTACCCCTTCCAAATGCATGGTAGCAAACTGTATTGCCTTTTCCTCTTCCATGGGCTTGAGTGCCAAGAAAGTGTCCAACTTATGAACCCATGATCTAGCTGATATCTCTCCGGTTCCATTAAAAGTTGGAATAGTAATTTTGTTCAAGGCATCTTTGTACTCCATTGGTTGAAAGCCTTGTCTAGCTTGCCCTCTAGGTCTCCTGTCTTGCCATTCCAGGTGATTCCTAGTTTTGTCTTTACGTTGGTTCATGAATTGATTTAAATTCATCAACTGCCTTACATCAGCTGGAAGATGCATGTATTCGTCTCAAGCCACCATAATATCATCGGTGATGTGCATCTCTTCTACCTCAACCTCGTGAATTGGTTCTCTTTTAACTGGACGTGGTAAAAAGGTGGGACACAATGGTCTATCAGACCTTGTATCCGTTGTTCTCACATCGTTAGAGGCTGCTTTGTCTTGGTTTTCATGCTCGACCTCACTTCTGCTAGGTCGACTACTGGAACTTCTTGAACTCGAATGTCCAACTCTCAATTGTCCCATTGTTGTCATCATACAATCCTGGAATTGTTGCAACATTTGTTGTTGTTGTTGCATCTGTTGTTGTTGCTGCTGTTGAGCAAAGATTGTTAGGAAATCATTAAGTATATTATTTAATTCCCTTTGTGGACTGCCATCCCTTCTTTCTCCCATCCCAACTTCAGCTAGGTTAATTTCAGCGTCTTCTTGTCGCGCCGACCTACTTATTGTGATATATCTGTGTGGTTCAAACCCTCTAGGATACATAGAACCACTTTAAAGCGGCATGCATTGGGTTAGGCGCCCAAAAAGCAACTTCAATTCTGACATGCAATGGAAAATTTGTGGCATGCACTCAAAAAGCAAACCTGCGAATTGAAACCCCCACAGGCTGGCAGGGTTTGAGGCTCTGATACAACTGAAATATCCTTTCTCTACACCCACCGAACTTGTACAACAAATGTCTATTTTCTAAATAAAACTGAGACTTAAAATCAAAGTTGCAGTACTCGCCGAGTGGCGAGTACTCGCCGAGTTTTCAGAGCCCGCGAGTTTTTTCCGGGAAAAACTCGCAACTCGGCCACTGCCGAGTTTATCTTAAAAACTCGCCAAAACTCGCCGATTATTCGGCGAGTTTTTGGTAAAAACTCGGCGAGTTTTAATAAAAAAATCGGCCACATTTTTCTGGGCGCAGCTAAAGCCCGAAAACGGTTTTTTTTTGCTCATTTTATTGTTTGCTTTGTTGTTCTTAAGGGAGAGTGATAAGTTATTGCCCTTGCTAGGTGATTTGAGCGGATTGGAGGCGGATTTGAGCGGATTGAAGGTGGATTTCAACCGTTTTTTCAAGAAAAATCAGATTCACAGGTAGGTTTTTGAATTTGTTTTTTAATTTTTTAAAACAATTATATTCTTTTTTTGTTGTTTCTAAATGAATACAAAATCATTCCTAAGTAGTTAAGAAATGATTTTGTATTACTAGAAGAAGATTGAACACTACTTTTTACATGTTTTGTTGAATCTATCACTATTTAGCAAGTATTTATCACTATTTTTAATTTTTTTCAAACCCTAACTTGTTTTAGCTTTTTTAAACTTTGAAAGTTTGAAATTTGAATGATGTGTAA
>MU223611.1:232135-243686 GCA_018584345.1 Thuja plicata
CTTTGTGCAATATAATGTTAAGTTGCGCATAAGAAAGGCAAAAGAAGCACCAGTTGGTCCAATTGATTTGGATGATATAGATCCTTACAGTGATTGGACGGCACAAGAGCAGCCTCCATTGTTTACAAAGGATGACATCACAGATTTGGAGAGGCAAGCTATGGAGGAGGATGGTGGATTTGGTTTCACATTGGATGACATTGAGGAGTCAGATGAGGAGTCATTGCCAATGCGAGGAGCTACATCCAGGATGGAGAGCAAGCCACACGCATCATCCGAGATACCGAGCGAGGAGACACAGACTACATAGTCACGCGGACGCCCAGTGCTGCGTTCTAGTTCTACTACTAGGACTAGACCCTCGAGTGCCTCTCCCACATTTACTAGCAAAGCTGGGAAGAGGAAGATTTAATTTTAATTTGTAATCATGTATTTACTTCTAGTTTTATAGAAACTCAAACTATTCTGCATGAGAATGTGATTTTGTACCCACTTTGCATTTATATATATCTAAACTCAACTTGTTTCAATTGTGTTCTGATTAATTAACTCATTGGATGCATCTTCTCATTGAATTTTGCAAAAAAAAATGCATTTCTAATTAAAATTACGCTGTTTTTTAAGTTCCCAAGTTTTTTGCCGAGTTTTTGTCAAAAACTGGCCAAGTTTTTCCCGAATTTTTTTTCCAGGGGTTGGCGAGTTTTAGCTGAGTGAGTCTTTCAACTTTGCTTAAAATAATTACTCGATTTACCATATTCAATCTCATGAGTAGAATAATGCCAAACGTGAAGTGTAAATCCCAGATTAATCAACCAAATTCAAATATTTGCTATTATTCATCATATATGCAACAATCAACACAAACTGATTACCTATTTCCGATTTTGTTAACAATGGAAGTTCAAAGACCTGGCTATTCTCAATTTGCTACTTCAGAAATTCTTATTGCCCAAACTGCCTGTAGATTCCCTTTTGTTACGGACTGTAAGAAAGCCTCTTCAATGATGGATTGATATAAAAGAATGCTGGTGTATACTGGACCTAGATGCCTCCAGAATATTGTATTGCCTTCCTTCTACAATACTGTTCCTACAGCCTGCTATATTGATGAGATTATTGTTGTTGCCTATGCCGGTGTAGCGTCCAGAAAGGCTCTAATACAGGGTTTGCGTCCAATACCAGCCACACGTTTTGCAAAGAAGATAAATAAAATCACATAACTTCAATGACAATCATTCCCAAATCCCCAATCGCCATATAAAAGAATCCTTACTCAAAAAAGCTGCGTACACCTTCAAAGGCCTAGATTGTAGGCGATCTGACTTGGAAAATAAGTTTGCCTTAAAAGAATTAAATCTCTTCATGGACAATTATCAAGAGATAACATTGGCATCTTCAAATAGCCCCATCGATGACTGAAATCAGAAACCCAAACGTCTCCCTTTATTTTAATAATTGCCCAAGTCTAGGAGACGAAATAAAACAAGTCGACTTAGCAATTTTATTTATTAATAAAGGTGTCACTTAAGAGAAGACATTACAATAAACCTCAACTACTAGTGCGAGAACAAGCACAATGATTCAAGTACAATAGAAGAATGACAAAATAGTTAAGGTCGGGTATATTTTGGATGTGTTCATACAAAAAAAAAACACAATGAATAGAATAAACAAAATAACCATAAAATATTACACCAAGTCAATACCAATTTGTCAAGCTTGAATATCATGATAGATATTCATTATTCAATATTAAAATAATAAAATCATAATTCATCATTGTATCAATCTTCATAAAGAGGATCGTCATTATCATTGACATGAGATGATGGGGTATACAAGAAGAACCAGAAAAAGTGCCAATACCTATCTCCTCTATGAAATAAAGATTGTCGAGCAACGACAAGATTCAACTTAGACTTCTCTAGGTTAAAATTCCACAACTTCCTTGTAATCAATTTGGTTTTATAAAAGAAGAAACAAGATCAAATACACAAACTACCTCTACTTTTTAATGCTGATTTGCTAGTTTTGTATGGTGGATGATAGAATATGTAATCCATTTCCACTTAGATAAGGCAAACTAGAAATCTATTGAGTTACAATTTAGGAGTCAGAACCCTCCGCTATGATCTCATGAGCATCAAAGGGGCTCTTGAACACACATAGGAAGAACAATCCAATCTCTATGGAACTTTCAATGATCAAACTTCAGCAAATGAGATGCAATGAGAAAAAGAATCTGAATGAGTCAAGCACCTTTGGTTTGTGTGTTCTACATTTCAAAATGAGGCAAATATGTTTATCTTTTTTTTCAATTGTACTGACTCTTTGAGGTTCAATTTAGGGCTTAGACTTAGGGTTTTGTCCTCGAATGTCAAACTTGAAGGTCAATACAATTTTTTAAAATGAGTAAGTGTGGTTGTCCTATGGAATCACATAGTTTCTGCAGACCCATCCAAAAATTTCCTAGTATATCAACATCCAATTGACATGCCTAGGTGATTTTAAGGCAGATCTATGCCACTAAAACCCACAAGCACAGACACACAACCCCACACATAGTGTGACACAACCAAACATTGACCAGTTGACAACAAAATAATTTCATTTATTTACTTGGAAGGAAAATATGGTTTCATATTACCTACGGACTAAGCCATGACTACCCTCCTACACTCCTAAGCTCCCTGCCTCATTCGTACATGGTCCACACACAAGTTACCTTCCACTCTCTTTAAAACTCAATATTGATGAGCACAAGCCTATACTGAGAAGTGGGCAGAAAAGGTGAATCAGTATAAGACAATTTTTTTTATTTTTCCAAACTAAACCGTAACAATATCAATCACACAGGACCTAAAGAATATGCAACACAAGAACACAGGATTAACATCAAAACCCTTTCAGAAGAAAACCACAGCAAGTTATTGCTTATATAAATGCTTCTCTTACAAACGTCATACACACCAAACCAAAGGAGAAACAAATCCCCTCTTAAATGAAGAGTACGTACCAATCCCCAGTCTAGTGATTTGTAGGCACCAACACACTCAAGACTTAGACAACAATCCCTATAGCTAAGTACCAACTCAGCAGGGACATCAATCCTTTATTTTGGGAAGCACCAACTTCCAAAAGAGCAAGTACTGTCTTCTTCAAAATATTTCTTCTTCAATGGATGACTAAGCCTTCATAAAAGATGATTGTACATAATCTTTCTCGCACAAATCTGCTGTTGAATGATGCAGCATAAATGCTTTCTTTCACAATAATGTCTTTCTTCAAAATAACTCTGCTCTATGTCAGCTCTTAGTCTGCTCAAGTTCTGCTTCTAGATCTGATAAAAAATCTGCTATAATCTTCATCCTAGATCTGATATAAGAATTCACAAGTCTGCATTTGTTTAACCTTTCTCTTCTCACAATAAATTGCATGCATTCCCCTTCACAAATTCCCCACTAATCAGCTGCTATATACTAAGAAATCCACCTTTAATTAGACTCTTTTTTCATTTCTACTCACAAATTATACTTTGATGATCTTTTGTCTTTGGTTTACAAAATCTGCCTTGCGTTTGAATGATATATCTTGTAGTTCCACTCATACCTTCTCCTCAACTCACAAACTCTTCTTATATTTACTTGAGAGGAGGCAAATCCTTTAAGTAGACATCACACATAAGGAAGGCAGATGACTTTTATTTTATATGCACCTATTCAAATCTTAGGTATTCACTATGAGGGGTTGCCCTCAAACAACATAGATTTTTTTACTTTTAATTCTTTTTAAACTCAGGCCCAAAATGGGTAAAAATAGTAAATTTAATTTGAGCTTGCAATGTATAGTCGGCCATACTATTATAATATTTATTCTCCAATAGCAGGCCAGCCAGCATTTATATACTAAATGATTTTTCATAAAAACCAGCAAAGCCATATTTAGCATGAAGTCAGCTGGCAAAGAATAAAAACTTTATCTAATAACATCACTGCCAATGATAGGATAGATTCTGCCCTTCGACTGGTTTCGTGTAGTGGCCTTTGGCCTTCATACTTTCTATTCCCATTAACGATTTCTTGAAATCAGCAAACCGATTTCTACTTTTGACAAAATACTCTCACCTTTGACATCAATGACAACAATGTGACTACTATATTTCCAAAAATCTATCATATGACTTTGACATCAATGACAATCAATTCCAACAAATATGTTATCCACCAATCATGAACGTCCGCAAACAAGTGGCCTCCCCTTTGGTTTTCCCTCTCAAACCCTTTCCTTCTGCACCATATGTGATGATCTCTTATTCTAGATTTATTCTCATGCTTGACTCTGGTTGTAACAATCGGTCGTCTAGTTCCCCTTCCTCTTTTGGGATGGCCTTTAAAACCTCCTCTAAAGGTCATTGGAACCCTATAAAACCCTATGAGAAAAGACCTCTCTTCCACTTCATGTCTTCAATAGCTGCCCCTAAGACTTTAAAATCCCATTTTCTAGCCCAGATGCCTTCACCGTCAAGCCTCTCCAATGACCTATATTTCCTGGCATGCTAATCAATTCTATCTTGGATGTCAACCATTTCTGGCTTGTGATCCCACTCCAACTCATCTATCAACTTAGGGTTCAAGCTATCTAACACTTCATGCATCGCTACTTCACATCCTCATTTCTTCTTGTCATGCATTACTTTTTCTATCTTTATGCCAAGCCTTCTAAATTTATGCACATCATATTCCACACTCACATGTTGAACTTCCCATTATTTCTTTTCCTATCCTAACTATTAAGGTCGTGCATCATCTTGTCTCTTGCCATCTTCCTCAAGGCTTAAATGAGCTTTCTCCTCTATATCGATGTAGGCCAGCTTTACATGCTTGTCTCCTCATGCTTCCTTTGATGACTTAGTGAAGCTACATAAATAACTTCTCCTTTGCAAACCTCAACTTTGCAGATTTGATCTTCTTCCTCATGCACCTTAACTCAAGCTCACTACGGCACTTAGTTGTCACTACGACAACTCTTCAACTCTTTGTTAGGATATTTCTTGGAAATAAAGGCAAAAATCAACAAAATATTAGCCTACTTCGAGAGGTTGACCTCTAAAAATTAAAATATGAGAATATGACATTAATCTTATGACATGATAATTTGGAAGAGCCTCTCCCCCTTGTTTATAAATATAATTAGTAGGGACACACCACTTCATCCTTATTATAAATTATATCATCCTAAGGAACTAACTAGACCTAATAAATGGAAATATTAAGGTTTACTTCTTCATCTAACATATAAGCTACATTGTTGATCCAATGGAGAACCTTATAGGAGACAACAAATTCAGGTCCAAGCTTCAGTTTCCTATGCTTCTTAAGTGGCATATTTTTTATGGTTGCAAAGAAAGGAGTACCCAATCTCCCTCCTTGAAATGCCTCTCATTGTGGTGTTGATTTTTTACTTGTTTCATCTTACTATGAGCAACAATTAAATTCTCCTTGAAAATTTTAAGAATTTCATGTTGGTGTTTAGTATGATAGTCTACTCCACAACCTTTGGTATGACCCTAAAAAAAGTAGTATATGGTGTAGGGTCTCAATAAAGAGCATCAAATGGAATCATCAATGTTGATGTGTGAAATAATTAGTTATATCACCACTCTACTGATGAATGTCATCAAGAACATTGTACTTGTTTACGATCATTCGCAATTATTTTAATATTACCATTAAGTTTTTGTACCTTTTCAATGAATACTTTTACCACATCACTAGCTTGAAATGAATGAGTCCACAAAAACATGGTAAGACCTGGTTAGTCTACCCACAACAATGAAAATCACATCAAGCTTCTCTAACTTCGGCAAACTAGTAATGAAGTCCATTGAAATTTCCTATCGATGGTGTCATAGCATGTCTACTAGTTGCAAGAGGTCTAGGGTTTTTACCATTTCACCTTTATTTTGTTCACATATCAAACATTTAGTGACAAATATCATTACATCTCCTAAATAACATCCCAAAATATATCTTTCTTTATACAATGCTAGGCCTTTAGAAAACTTGAATGTCCTCTAGGAGAGCCATGCATTTGAGACAATACGCTAGCTTTCAACAAAGAGCTTTCACATCAAAAGAGACTATCTTTGTAACAAAAGAAGCCTCCTTTCCAAACATACCTATCTAAACAAGACAGGCTTGTTGAAGTTGTTTAATGAGCTTCTTTGTTAAACGATCATAATGCCACTCTTCTAATGCAACTTCTATCGATTGAGGTTGAAATAAAGAAATGGAAAAAATTATTGCTTCATCTTTTTCCTATCAAGTTAGGGAATCAAAAGCAATATTCTCCTAACCTTTTCTGTAATAATTTTGAAGTCATATCCTAGCATCTTGGTGACCCAATTTTGTTGCTCATCCAAAGACAATGTTGGTCCTCATAAGGCAATCATTGCTCAAAAAAATATTTGATTTTCATGATCTGACTTTGAAAAAACCTTCCCGTCACATATTGATGCCATTGGTTGATAGCATTAATTTTGTTTCTCATATGTGACCCTTACCAAGTTCTTTCCTTTGAATTGTCTACTCTGAAATGTCAAGGGACACCCTTCTTGCACCAATACTACCCAATGTCATGCCCAAAAGCATAACATTCATCCTATAAATGTCTTGGAGAAGTTTGGGGTAGCTAACATAGGAGTGGAAGTCACCACTTCTTATGGTTGTTAAAACACTTGTGTGGTACACTCTAGCCATGAGTGAAAAAAATACTTCAACAATTTTCATAAGGATACTCCTATGGGGGCATATTTGTGAACAAATCTCCTATAGTATCTATTAGAAGCAAGAATCCTCTCAAACCTTCAGATTTTAGGATTTAGCCACTCTTTTATTGGTGCAAATACATTTCCTTCAATCCAAAGCCATTCAATTTTATTGGCATATATTCGATTATCTTATGAGTCCTATAATGCCTTCTCTAGATGTTGCAAATGGTCTTCCCAAGTTTTCCTATAGATGAGGATGTCATCAAAGGATACCGACACATTTTTTTAAGAAAAAGGAAGAAACATTGAATTCATAAGGCTTTAAAAAGTTGATGGAACATTTCAGCAACCATGTTGAATAACTAAGAATTCTTAATGACCCTAATGTGTTTTAAACACAATCTTATGTATATACTCCTCGTTTAGTTGAATTTGATGATAACATAAACTCAAATTCTTACTAAAAAACTATACACAATTCAATTCACCCAAAAATTCATCAATAACAACTATAGGAAACTTATCCTAGACACAGATCTTGTCTAGCTCCCTATAATTTAGGCACATTCTTTGTGACTCATCCCTCTTTCTAACCATAACCACCAATAATGAAAATGCATTTTTGCTAGTATGAACAATGGCTAAATCTGAAATTTCCTTAAACAATTTTTCGATTTCAGACTTATATTCATGTATATAGCAATAAGGTCTAATGTTACAAGGAATACTTCCTAGTATTAATTTAATGGTATGGCCATGGTCTCTAACTATAGGGAGACCCTTAGATTCTAGAAAAGCCCGTTGATGGTGTTGAATGAGCTCTTGAAACTCTAGAGGATCTTAAGTTTTCAAATCTTGTCCTTCAAAAAATTTGTTCCACTATGCCATGCAATCCTTGCTTAAGCAATTTCTCCAACCTATGACAGCTTATAATTTAGCTTGGCAACAATTGCACTCCTACATGTTTATGCTTTTGTCCATTCGTATTGAAAACCACGTTTGAAAATTGAAGGATGCTATTCCCAATAGTTTCACACCCAAAACTACATAGGATCTCCCAATAGGGATAGTGAACATTTATGAATCTAGTTAATAGTTTCCCATTCAAAGTTTTATATTATGGTATTTCCCACCACAACATTTTTTCTCATTAGCTATCATGAACTAAAACTTAGAGATTGGATTCATGAAACAATTGAGTTCATTAGCCAATCATCTATCAATAAAGTTGCGTACTACCTATATTGAACAACACTGTCATCTTACACTTTTTTATGTAACAAACCACTTAAAGTGTTTATGGTATGCTTATCCCATTCAATGCATGAGATTTTCTCCCTGCTTAGAATTTGCATGCTCAAGTTCCATATTTGGTTGGTGTGGCTACTTATTCCTCTTCTTCAGCCTCATTTCCAATAACCATTAGTCTTTGTTCACTATTGGTACACTTATAATCTATTGAACATTTGCTATCACAATGCCAAACTTTACTTTCTTTTGTCTTCTCTACTTCTTGTGGAGTATCTAGCTTAGTAATTTGCCTTGGATTAAAGAAGTTGGCCACATTTTTGTCAATAGAATTAGTCAAATTTTTGTCTCTTTGTCCTATGATTTGACCTTGCATAAACCTTCTAATGGCAAATTTTCATTGCTCAATTTGTAATGTTTGTTGCATAGCTTTCCAAATAATACAAGGTTTTAACAAATGAGCATCATGCTTAATTAAACCATAAATTCAATTAACATAAAATTGTAGACTCTAATAAGGTGTCGCATCCTATGTTTAGATTGCCAAACTCATATGCTCAACATTATATTCTGCAATAGACCCTATTTGTTTCAACTTCATCCATTAGTTGATCTAGCTTCCCTTCCACGGTTTTCATAGTGGATTGCAAAGTCTTTAGGAAATTTCTTTGGATTAAGTACCCACCCTTGCTTATCCCTCGTCATCCACTAGCACTACTAATAAGATTTAGATTCTAAGTTTAGTGAGCCTATATCAAGCATTACATTCTCTAGTATATTATGATGCTTAAAATATTGTTCCACAAGACTTAACCATTAAGCTACATATGTCCATCACACTGACAAATGTTTTTTTTTGTTAGGTTAAATTTTGGACCTTGAAAAGGTTGCCTTATCCTTGATTTTGTCTCTTGACTTAAGGTGATGAATAGTAAAGTGAATCACTAGATTCAAAAAATGAGAATATAAAATTAATCTTACAATTTATGATAGTTTGGAAGTCTCTCTTCTTTAAATATAGACATAATTATGTACACACACGTCGCTTCATCCTAATAAGGTCAGCCTAAGGAATTATAGAGAGCTAATAAATGAGAATATTAAGTTTAAGCATGCCACAAGTGCTTAAAAGATGAATATTAGGGCACAACAGTCTTAGCCAACTTCACTTTATGCTTCATTCCTTGGGCTCTAAAGACAAACCTTTCGCAATAGACCTGTGTTTTCTTTTTGCCTCCTTTCTTTGCTATCATGCACATGCAATCCCTCCTTTTGGATGCTCTATTCTCTTCTACACTTCCCTTTTATTGTTTTGGCCCTAAGGCCCTCAAAAACACTTGCACTAGTTTCCAGCTACAGCAGGTTTTGCCTTGAGCCAAGATGTCCCTACATCACCTATGCAATTCCACACATATACCAGTACATGTACCTAAAATGTCTCAAACCCATACCTGACCTATTAGGGCACAACAGTCTTAGCCAACTTCACTTTATGCTTCATTCCTTGGGCTCTCAACACAAACCTTTCGCAATAGACCTGTGTTTTCTTTTTGCCTCCTTTCTTTGCTATCATGCACATGCAACCCCTCCTTTGGGATGCTCTATTCTCTTGTACACTTCCCTTTTATTGTTTTGGCCCTAAGGCCCTCAAAAACACTTGCACTAGTTTCAAGCTGCAATAGGTTTTGCCTTGAGCCAAGATGTCCCTACATCACCTATGCAATTCCACACATATACCAGTACATGTACCTAAAATGTCTCAAACCCATACCTGACCTATTTATAGGCCTATTTGATAGTTCAAACTTTAGACATAAAAGTTAAATAACATCTGTTATGTTTGAACCTAAATTTTTCAATGTTTATGAAATTCAAATATAAATAACCAATATTCTATTTTGCCGCTCTTTCTTAGCATCTCTAGAATCTTCTTTTAGTGCTTAAAGCTTTCTTTCTTACTCACATTGAAAATTGTGGCATTATCATGAATTTCAACCATGGACTCAATTCATCAATCACCTCCAAGAATGAACATATATATGATAATAGAATGTAGTGTGCTACCACATGAGAGTTTTTTGGAATCAAATTGTAAGGACTCTACTCGAGTCTATACCGAAAGTTGATTGTAACTCTCTGGACTGGTTGACGTCATATTGGATCCCGCGAGCATGCTGGTCATTGCTGGTTGTATCGGCATGATCCCTGTTGCTGTCATTCTAGTTGCTGCACCTCCCAGAATTAGTGATAATGCCCTCTGAATGTCCCACGATGATTACCAGCCTATATGTTGTTGTCTATGATGGCACGTTTACTGTATCGCGCGGTGAGCAGACCACTCAGTGTGGTCCGTGCTGCAGTCACGTAGCCTGTCAAACCCGCACCCTCACACTCCAACTGTTAACGTGACCTGGGGGGGAAGAAAGGTGTGCCGTATTTTGCTGAACCAATAGAACTCCCTCCACGTGATGAATATCACTATACAGCTGACTTCCTTGGCACTGTCGTTTCCACACCACCAACTGTAGAATATGAATCCAGCTACCTGTTCTAATTCCGAATCCCTTCTTGGAGTTCCACTTATTTTGAAATGCACTGAGATTAATTTATTGTATGTTGAAACACGATTCAGAATTGCTTACCAATTAATGAGCTTCAGAATGCTGAACTCAACTGTTTGTTTCCTTACTGCCTCTATTCATTAAGTTCATATATGGAATCTGAATAATTCCATCAATGCTGAGATGTTGGGGCTACGTCCAGTTCTCCAAATCCTTAAGGGGCTACGTCCTCAAGAAAATCAGTCACATTCAAGCAACCAAATATAAAATCTTATTTTATATTTTTTCATTGTCCTTTTCCCAAGGATGATCTCCTTCCTTTATAACCTCAAAATGAGAGCCCACCCAACAACCAAACAAATGTGGGATAAAAAAGCACTTTTGTCTTTTAGTCACTTAAGTCACTTTATAAAATAAAGTAACTTAAAGTTATAATATTAAAGTGATTTTATAATATAACTTTATGAAATAAAGTATCCCAACTAGAGAGTCTGAACTCAGATATTGAATAAAGGCCCAAGAACCCATGTGACTGACTGGCATCCTCTATAAAGCGGCCATTAGACTATCCGGATGGCTAGATAGGCTAATCAGGCATAATGTGCATTACTGAAGAAAAGGGGACATTACAGTCCTCCCTTCCTGGGATTGCTTGCCCTCAAGCAATCTCAACGCTGGGTGCTGCAGGATAGACTCGCCCTCCCAAGTGGCATCCTCATACGGCAAGTCTTTCCATCGGATCAAGTATTCCCGAACAACCCTGTTCCACAGGTTTCTTTCCCTGACCTCAATAACCTCTGCTGGAACCAAAGCCAGTTTACCCTCCTCATCCAATGGAGGTAAACTACCCGACGCTACGATCTGCTGTCCTATTGCCTTCTTGAGGCAAGAGACGTGGAAAACATTATGAATTCTGCTATCTGTTGGAAGCTCCAACTCATAGGCCACCTCACCAACTCTCCTCGAGATGCGA
>MU223611.1:243736-292026 GCA_018584345.1 Thuja plicata
GGCGGAGATAAACCATGTCCCCTGTCTCGAAGTTCCGCTCTACCCTGTGACGATCAGCGTACATCTTCTGCTGATTCTGTGCTCTCTGAATATTCTCCTTGAGAGAACGGAGAATGTCCTGGTGATCCTGTAACCAGCCACTAGCTATTGGAACCCTGTTGTCCTGTAAAGCCAAATCTATGAAAGGTAGTGGTTCGCTACCATAGAGTGCCTTGAATGGCGACATGCCTATGGTCATATGATACGTGGAGTTATAATAGAACTCTCCCAAGTATAGCCAACGGACCCATGCTCTCTGCTGCCCCAATACATAGTTCCTGAGGTAACCTTCCACCCATTTATTCACAATCTCTGTCTGTCAGTTTGTCTATGGGTGGTAACTGGTGCTGGGCGTCAACTCCGTGCTTGCCAACCTGAAAAGTTCCTGCCAGAAGGTGCTAAGGAACTTGTTGTCCCTGTCGCTCACAATGGTCTTAGGAAGACCATGCAATCTGAAAACCTCACAAAAGAACAATTCAGCTACCTAAGCAGCTGTCCAATCAGCCGCAATGGCAAAGAAATGAGCGACTTGGTGAGTCTGTCGACTACCACAAAAATGTTGTCCTTACCCTGCACTTTTGGCAACCCAGTGATGAAATCCATAAAAATACCCTCCCATTTCTGAGCTGGAATAGGAAGGGGCTGCAGTAAACCCGCTAGATGAGTGTGCTCTGACTTGTTCTACTGACAAGTCTAGCACTCCCTAACATGCCGGAGGACATCGTCCTTGAGGCCCTTCCAAGAAAACCTCTCCCGAATATACCTGTAAGTCTTAAAGAACCCCGGATGCCCTGTTGTAGGAGTGTCATGCACAGCCCTAAAAATCATAGCCTTCAGCTTCGAACCAGGTACTAAGTAGATTTTGTCCTTGTAGAGAATAATGTCATCATTTACCTTGTACCGGTCATCTGGAAGCTGCCCGTCCAAAATCTGACATGCTTGAGTATCCTTAGAATACTCAACCAGCAAGTGAGATTTCCAATCTGCGGAAATCTCGGATAGTACACAACAAGTTACCCCTGAAGGTCTCCTGGAGAGTGCATCAGCTACAATGTTATTCTTGCCTTTGACATACTCGATATCAAAGTCATATGTCTGTATCTTGCTGATCCATTTCTGTTGTCTCTCATTGAGCTCTTTCTATTCCAAGAAATATCGCAAGCTGTTGTGATCCGTTTTGACAGTAAACTTGCCACCCACCAGATATTGTCTAAATTTTGCTAAAGCATGCATAATGGCTAGCATCTCTTTATCATACGTGGAGTACAGCCTCTCATTATCCCTGAGTTTCCTGCTCTCATAAGCTATAGGGTGCCTGTCCTGCATCAATACTGCACCTATCCCTGTACCTGAAGCGTCACACTCAAGAATAAAAGGACGAGAGAAATCCGGTAATGCACTCATGATAGTCTTGAATCTGTCGAAGACTATCTCAATATCATCTGACCACCTGAAGGCCCCTTTCCGAGTGAGATCGGTGAGGGGTGCAGCTGCCTGCGAGAACCCCTTTACGAACCTCTTGTAGTAAGAGCATAAACCAAGGAATCCCCTCAACTCTGAAACATTCCGAGGTGGCGGCCAATCCATGATGGCTTGTATTTTCTCCTGATGGACCTTGACTCCATCTACCCCTATCACATGTCCCAGGTAGAGAATCTCGGTCAATCCAAATTCACACTTGGATTCTTTAGCAAACAGAGATTGATTCTCCATGATGCTCAGAATCTCGTCCAAGTGTCTCAAATGCTCCTCCCATATCTTGTTGAAGACCAAAATGTCATCAAAGAATACTAATACACTCTTGCGCAGCTGTTTTTTGAATATGTGATTCATGCAAGACTGGAATGTAGCCGGAGCGTTAGTGAGCCCAAATGGCATCACTAGAAACTCGTAGTGTCTGTAATGGCAGCGGAACGTTGTCTTATGCACATCCTCCTCTCGGACACGAATCTGGTGGTACCCTAATCGAAGATCTATCTTCGAGAAATAGACTGCCCCGTGTAACTCATCTAGCAATTCATCAATTCGGGGAATAGGATACCTGTTCTTGATGGTCCTCTTGTTCAGAGCACGGTAATCAATACACATGCGGAGAGTACCATCTTTCTTCGTCACCAACACCACTGAAGAAGCGAAGGGACTAGAGCTAGGTCTGATGTGTCCCATTTCCAAGAGTTCATTTATCGTCTTTTCTATCTCTTCCTTGTAGTGCCTAGGATGATGATAAGGAGTAGTAATTACGGGCTTAGAGCCCTCCTCCATCTCAATGATATGCTCGAACCCTCTATCTGGAGGTATGCCTGGAGGTATATCCTCAAAGACCCGCTTGTGCTTATCAAGCACCTGCTGAATGTCAAGGTGAATCTATTGCCCTGAATCCGGTGTGGGTTTTGTGGACACGAAGCACTGGGCTGCCCACTCCATGTCACTGTGTCTCATGATGGCCTCCATCCTGTGAGTAGACACTAATCTAGTCCCACCATCTGGCATGGCCTTAAGAACCACCTGTTGATCACCCTGTAAAAACTCCAACTGTTTCAGCGTGTGATCAATAGTGTACCTGCCTAGGGTCTACAACCACTGCATACCCAATATCACATCCAGACTATCCAAGTCTATCACATAAAAATCTGCCTCTAGCAGGTAATCTCCAAAGTGTGTTGGGAGACCAGAGATCTTCCCTGTGCAACTCAAGAGGTCCCCTCCTGCTACCTTAACCTCAAATTCTGGAATACCATCCACCTATAGCCATCTCCTAGAGACCATACCTGTGCTAATGAAATTGTGCGTAGCACCTATATCTATGAGGCAAACAATCCTCTATCCTCTAACTACTCCTTTCAAACGAAAGGGATGACATGTAGGAATCCCAGAGAGGGATGCTAAAGTGCCTGGGGGCTGCTCGTGGGGTGCCTCCTTTTTCTTGCCCTCTAATGATGGCTCAACCTGAGCCTCCTCATCGCTGTCCTCCTCATCGCTGCCCTCACACTGCTCGTACTCATCCTCTAACGCAACCTCAATGTAATGCAGCTTGCCTTTCCCAAGGCACTTGTGATCTGGAGTCCAAGGCTCCCTGCAAGTAAAACATAACTTCCGCCTCTTCAATTCATTCCTCGTCTCGAAATCCAGCCTAGGAGCTGCACTCTTATTCTGGCTTTTCCCTTTCTGAAATGAAGAAGACCCCTTGAAGGGTTTCTTAGATGGCTGTAAAACGGAGGACGGTGAATCTAAATCATGAGCTAACTTAATAGCATCATCTAGGGTGTCTGGTTTGAGAACTCTAACCAGCCCTCTGTATTTATCATAAAGGCCCTCAATAAATAACATAACCTTCCTCTTCTTTGTCATATCTGGGACCATGATGGAGATCCTTTGAAACTCATCGATGTAGTGTTCCAAAGATCCGCTCTGCTTAAGCTAGGCTAGCTCCCTATAATAGACCTCTATATCCTTCCTGTCAAAGCGAGATATTAATCTCGTGCTGAAGATCTCGTATGAGGTAATCAATCCGTGGTCCTGGGTGACTAGGCCATGATGCCACCAATCGTATGCGGACCCCTCTAGATGCATAGTGGCAAATTTAATTGCCTCAGTCTCTGAAATAGGCTTGAGGGTCAAGAGTATCGAGCTTGTGCATCCAAGCTCTAGCGGAAGTCCTACTGCTACCATCGAACGTGGGAAGAGTCAACTTGTTCATGGCATGCTTCAAATCCCGATTCGGACCCCTGGGTCTCATATCCGATTGGGCCCTGCTAAACTCTCTTCTGATCCATATACTGCACAAATGTCAAATCAGCTTTGACATTAACGGTTAACATGTCCCACTCATCGTGCATCGTCATAACATTCTCTGGAAGAATGCCTGTCGGTCCTAGTTGTGCCACCTCCTCCTCTACAATATTCTCTGTGAATGTAGGCATGAGGGGTTTGTTTGTGGTAAATGTGGGTACTCTATCAGCTCTAGGAGATCCTGCTATACTGCTACCACAACTGTGCTGGCTAGGGGGCCTCCTGACTGTAACTGTCAACCGCTCGATAACCCTTGTAAGCTGCTATAACACACCAGCAATATTGTCCTGCCCAACACGTATCTGCCTCATGGTCTCCCTGGTCTATCTCCTCAGCCATGTTCTCGCCTAGAGTAGTCTGCTCAAAAACAAACTCCTCGCTATCGACTCAATGTCCACCTGTACTAAAGAATCTATTTGTTCTTGTTCCTCCCTGTTATAATCAAAACCGGGTACCCTGTGCCTGCTATGCATACCTGGCTAGCATGGCTACTGCTATAATCAACTAACAACTGAAAATGATGATCCCACTAGGATGGCAAGATCAGAAGCTCTGATACCACTGTAAGGACTTTACTTGAGTCTATACCGAAAGTTTACTGTAAATCTCTGGACTGGTTGACGTCATATTGGATCCCGCGAGCATGCTGGTCATTGCTGGTTGTATCGGCATGATCCCTGTTGCTGTCATTCTAGTTGCTACACCTCCCAGAATAGGTGACGATGCCCTTTGAATGTCCCACGATGATTACCAGCCTATACGCTGTTGTCTATGATGGCGCGTTTACTGTATCGCGCGGTGAGCAGACCACTCAGTGTGGCCCGTGTTGCAGTCACACAGCCTGTCAAACCCACACCCTCACACTCCAACTATTAACGTGACCTGGGGGGGTGGAAGAAAGGTGTGTCGTATTCTGCTGAACCAATAGAACTCCCTCCACGTGATGAGTATCACTATACGGCTGGCTTCCTTGGCACTGTCGTTTCCACACCACCAACTGTAGAATATGAATCCAGCTACCTGTTCTAATTCCAAATCCCTTCTTGGAGTTCCACTTATTTTGAAATGCACTGAGATTAATTTACTGTATGTTGAAACACGATTCAGAATTGCTTACCAATTAATGAGCTTCAGAATGCTGAACTCAACTGTTTGTTTCCTTACTGCCTCTGTTCATTAAGTTCATATATGGAATCTGAATAATTCCATCAATGTTGAGATGCTAGGGCTACGTCCAGTTCTCCAAATCCTTAAGGGGCTACGTCCTCAAAAAAATCAGTCACATTCAAGCAACCAGATATAAAAGCTTATTTTATATTTTCTCATTGTCCTTTTCCCAAGGAAGATCTCCTTCCTTTATAACCTCAAAATGAGAGCCCACCCAACAACCAAACATATGTGGGATAAAAAAGCACTTTTGTCTTTTAGTCACTTAAGTCACTTTATAAAATAAAGTAACTTAAAGTTATAATATTAAAGTGACTTTATAATATAACTTTATGAAATAAAGTATCCCAACTAGAGAGTTTGAACTCAGATATTGAATAAAGGCCCAAGAACCCATGTGACTGACTGGCATCCTCTATAAAGCAGTCATTAGACTATCTGGATGGCTAGATAGGCTAATCAGGCATAATGTGCATTACTGAAGAAAAGGGGACATTACACAAATGTCTAGCTTGTGTATTTTCTCATTTTTGGGTCTCTGTAACACCCGTCATACAAGATGAGTTTAAAACAACACTTGAGCAAAAGATAGGAATTGTACTTTATGCCTATGACAAAGACCCAGTATGACAACAGATAAGTCATATATTAAATTAATTGAATAGTCAATGGATAAAGTTAATTGGCTAATTTATTAATTACTCCAGAGTTGAACAGGGTATATGATGTTTTGGCTAAGTTTATGAGCTGATGGCTTCTGGATTTGAAAGGTTTCCCAACCATCATCTTTGTTGTGACTTTCAGACTATCTTCCTATTCAATGGCTTCCTGTATCATCCTAACCTTCCTATGATTCTCTAAAACCAAAAGAGATTCTATATGGTAGCGATGTTCATACCAAAACCAAAATGCTCAGAGGTTAAAGAAAATGTAAAATACGCTATGCTAAATATTCATCATGAAACAAATTTAATATTTATTTGACAAAAGTTTTAACCAATAGTTTGTGAGCTGTTACTGATCCATGCTTGAATGAGTTTTTTTGGAGTTCACGAAGACAATTATCCTAGGATAGCGCTGCCCACACATTCCCCCTCTTCAGCATTCATGAATGAGTAGCCATATGCATGCAAGATAAAATACGAGAAACAACTGCACAGAACTTCATACTTCACAAAAAATGCATTGTAGATTGTACGCAGGGATCATTTTTAAAAAAACTGACGCAACAAGGCTTTTTAACAAATGTGAGCTGTTAAGAGAAATGCATCAAATGTGATAGAAATGTATATGCTAAATGTTATTGAAGTGTAATCAACTTCGAACTAAAATTGCAAAGGAATATTTCGCACTCTTCTGAACTAGTATGAATTTGAGTAAGGTGAGTGGAGTTTAGCAGTTCTCCACTTCATATTTAGTATTTACAAACATGTAGTGCATATAGTGACAGTAGTTTAACATAAATTCAATTACAATGACTCAGATTTTTTTTAATTAAAGAAAATAACATAAAAGGAAAAAGATGTAAAGAAACAGGAAAAAAATTTGAAAATACCTGTATAGGGAAAATATCCCTGTGTGCCAATTTTCCCTCAAAGCCCTGCAGATAAAAGGTAAAGGTATAGTTATTAAAAAGGGAAGAGACTTAATTCAACTGCAATCGCAACAAAATAACAAGATATTTGAACACAGACATTAAACTGAAGCGCATGATGCATTTCCAACCTCCATGTTTTTCTGTCATTTCCATAGAAACGCTATTACAGTTGCTAGTTATAATTTGTAGTAAAACCCAGCAAAGTAATTTAATGATAGCTTGTATACAACTTACAAGTCCACCTATTCCAATGCCATCCTCTTTAACAACGTCCATCATCAAAGAAAATAAAGCATTTCCATTTTTCCTTTCTCCTCTGCCATCTATTTGCTTCTGAGCCATCCTTTCTCTCAATTTTTCTGCTAGATCATTTTTTCCATATTCAGATAAATTCGAACTACCCAAATTCATCTGAGAAGCAGGTGTGGTAGATGAGGTAGATGCTTCTGCGATTTTTGATTCTTGATGACTGTCTAGAGGCTCCTCAAATAAGTCATCCAGGGAGCCGTCCGCGGCCGTATCACTGAACCTACTTAGTATTGAAGATGATGTTGAGTTTAAAGCCTCCTAAGAACACATATAACAGTGTCAGGCTCCCCATATTATTCAAACAAAAGAGGAAATCAAGTCATTTGACTGCACATCATAAGCAGCAAGTTTCTAAGTATCTCAAGGGAGAATCAAAACCTGTATATGATAACATCAAACTAGAGCCAAAGTTCTCTACCATCTTATCAAAAATTTAAGGGAGTGGGACAAAAAAGTAAAATGAAATTTATGTAGACAAACACTTATGATTCTTAAAAGGAATTTGGAAGAGAATCTCAAGAATCCTTCCCTTGCCTTGTTAAATCATAAAAACGAGTTGAAGCATTTGCCTAACCTGCTCTATTCTTTGAGATAGAAAAACAATTATTGACCAAAAAGAACATATCCTTATACTGGAAACAAGCAAAATTACACAAGTATAACATGTTCTCTAAGGAAGATAGAGGGGATGCAATACACTGAACTGTAAAGTTGTGTTCTAGTTCCTACCACCATGTAAGAAAGCTAAACCTGTAGAAGGGGTTGACAACGAGTAAATTTGTTTATCCTCTTCATTTGACAAATCATTTGAATTACCATCTCATAACAGGGTTGAAGAATTTTAGTCTGCTTAAGCTTCACAGTCAATATATTCCCTGAAGATGGAGTGTCTAATGCAGGTAGTTGAAGTTTTTCTTCAAAATATTAATTTGGTATCACAGTTGAATAACAATGAGGATTTTCTTTTTGAGTTTGATTCAACTTTGGACATTAAACTTTTCGTGCACATCAGTGAAGAGGTGTGCCCCCGAAAAATTTAGCAATCTGCAATAAGCTTGAGCTAGAGAGTTCAATCACAAACAATAAACAATGTCAGGGGTGTGATAAGAAACCAGAATATGAAGTTGTCATTGTTAATTAGGATATACAAAGGTCTTGACCTTTCAAAGAGTATATTCAGTAGGCATGGATGGATCCCGCTGATATTGAAGTCCTTCCTGTTCATCTTGAGTTGTAAAGTGATATTCACTTCTCAGTCCCACTCATGCTTTCTCCACAAGAGCTTTGATGTCATCTTGGATCACAAGAGGTCTTGCTCATGAATCTCAAGGCTACATGCTACCACTCTGAGATTTGCAATTTTTAAGGAAGGATTGCTACTTTTCCAACCTATAAATGGCTCTCTAACCCATCTTGTTTCTCACCAACATTGCCTGTAAATAAGCAGCATATTTGTTTGTGTGTTTGTGAGCATTCTGTTGTAAATTTGTAATGTATTTCCTTCCCCCCATAATGTCCATGTTTTCTACTCATTATCATTCAATAAAGATGTACTTGTGTTGGGATGATCTAGGAATAACTTGACTCTATGCTCAAATATAGGCATTGGTTTGCTTTTAGAAGTTCTCCTATGTCCCAAGTATGTGTTGTGATCCCCAGATAGCCAATTTGTGTACCTATACAAAACCTTTTACATTGAGCCATCTTTCAAGTCAAATTCTTGATTTTCTTTGTGTTCGGAACCATATTGAATCCCTTTTGCCCCGGATCGTGAAGATTGTTTTCATCATTTCTAGTCAATGTCTTTGTAGTGGTCAATGAAAGGAGATTTCCAACGATGTCAAGAAAGACAAAGAACAAGATGGTGTAGGAAGGCTAATAGCACTCTAAGACATGGACATAGTAAATTCAGACCATTAGAGCTTGCAAATGAGCTAAGTAATCCAGCTTTGATTGAAAAAAAGATGTGAAAATAACATCAAAGCTCTTGGAGTGCACCTAGAAAGTGTAATGTCATGAGAAACAATGAAAGAAACCAAGTTTCAAGTCAAAAAATAAAATGCTGCACCAAATGTCTCAGAAGCACCAATTGTCAAAGGAGAGTCAAAAGTGACAAGCAAAATGTAAGTAAGCTTGCTCCTTAAACTTAATATTGCATCCTGAACATGGAGATGTCAAAGTTTTACCTTCAAATCACGTCGAAGGGCTCCAGTGATCAACACTTGCTTTCATTCTTCACTCAAGGCACTTCAAGATTGATGATTTGTCTAGTAAAAGGTTTTTGTCATTGACAAGGTTTAGGGTGCATAATATTGGATTCTACAAGTTTCCAAGGAAAGAACCAAATTCAAGTTGCAAGATTTTTTAGTGAGTTGGCAATGATTGTAAGGGTTCAATTTCAGGTTTTGTCAATTTCTTCAATTTTGTTAACGTGAGCGTACCTAGCTACACAACACATACACTAGAAGAATGATGAACATAACAAAAATGAAGTTTCATACTTTGAAATATACTGTCCCTCATGAAGTCTTAACTTCTTGTCCTCAGTACAAATATGCTAGAACACTAGGCTCTTGAATTATATTTCAACTTTATAATATTTATTTCCTTGCTCAAGGATAAACAGAGAGGAGAATGTGTTTTGTATCTGTTTCATATATGCACCAAATGACTACAAGGCAAGGAGTCAGTTCTAGAACTGGATGCCTCGGGCTCTCCCTAAGATCCCCTGGATCCTTATGGGAAATTTTAAATGGATAGAATCCAAAGATGATAAGTCGGGGAGTAAAAATTGCATTTGGAAAGGTAATGAGCTGTTTTTCTGGACAAAAAATGAAAAGGATTTTGAATATTAAGGGTCCTCCTGGGAACCAAAGGAAGAAAGGGAAAAATAATTGGTTTACCTAGTGTAATAACCAAATCCTAAGGAAAAGAATATACTCTAGGCTGGATAGAGTCTATGCAAATAAAATCTTCTTTGAAGTTAAATAAGAGTTGGATGAGTACTCTGTCATAGTAATACCCTCTACGATGTATATTCACTATC
This sequence comes from Thuja plicata, assembly GCA_018584345.1. Classification (NCBI taxonomy): domain Eukaryota; kingdom Viridiplantae; phylum Streptophyta; class Pinopsida; order Cupressales; family Cupressaceae; genus Thuja; species Thuja plicata. Next base: position 253,684 of record MU223611.1, read on the forward strand.
CTAGTGAGACTTGGATATAATTATAATGACAACAAGGAGATGAGTACTCTGTAATAGTAATTCCCTCGATGATGTCTAATCACTATCCTAGTGAGACTTGGATCAATTCTACTGACAACAAAAATATTATTCCATGCAGAAAAAATCAGTTTTTTTAATCAAACACTTCTTTGCTCAACAACAAAGAGTCCAAGTCAGCCATTCCTAATGTGAGCATTATTAATGACCAGTTCTTTTGAGGATCTACTGTTACCAGATATGAAAATAAGACACTTGGGTGGAAAGAAATCTGGCAGATTATTGGCAAGAAAAATACCTTGGATAGAAGAAAAGAAGAGAACAGGTTGGAAGAGAAACTTTTGTCTTTAGAGATCACATTTCAGCAAAATAGTCTGGATAAAAAGTTGTGTGAAGAGTTCTTGGAGCCTAAACACTGAATGAAGTATTTGCGAAATTTCAAAATCCAAGGAGTCAAAATTTAGGCCAAGCTCTCCTGGCTTAAAGAAGGGGATAAAGGATCCGAAAAAACAAAATTGAACATTCTGCAAGCAAAGCAGAACAGAGAAGAAAAGTCAAATCTTGGTGAGAGAGTTGAAAAAAGATCCTAATAAATAAGAGATGCCTTTCAAAAATTCGATAAGAATCTATTCTCTTCTGAAGAGAACAGTTTTAGTGAGGATTGCAAAGTTTTTTGCAGGAAAATCGTTCCTATCAAGCTTGATAATAAAGATCAAATGGAGATTTGAAAGATGATTTCAAAAAGTGAAACCATTAGAATTATTCAGTCTTTTAAACCTAGAAGGGCTCCAGGTCCTTATGAGATCCCTATTGAATTTTACAAGGATAACAATGATTGGGTAGCTGAAGATCTTCTTGAGGTCTACTAGGAAGATTTTGATAAAGGTTCCCTGGGATCCACCAAAAACAAAGGAGTAATCAAGCTATTACCTAGAGAGGGGGAATAAACCTTCTCTAAAGAATTGGAAGCCGATTACCCTCTTGAACTTGTCTTATAAGATCTTGGCTAAATTGTCAGCCCTTAGGCTGGCAGACATTTTAAAGAAACTTATTTCTGTTAATGAGACCAAATTCATCAAAGGAAAATACATTTTAGAAAATCTGATAAGTGGTTAGGAGAGTTTGAATCGGACCAAGCATTGAAGGCAAAATGAAGAAATCGTGCTGATTGACTTTGAAAAAGCTTATGACAGAATTGAATGGGGTTCTTTTTGTACAATGCTGGAGGCATTTGGGTTCACAAAAAAATATTTGCAATTTGGGTGATGTTGTATATATAGATGCATATGCTCATATTGATAGAAATGATCACCTCATTGATGCCTTCTCTCTTCAGAAGTCTATAATGCAAACCTTCCCTTTAGCATTTACACTATTTGTGATTGTTGCTCATGCATTGCATTACACTTTAAAAACTGACGAATTGTCCCCTCCTTTGAAAGCATTACTCTCCCAGATGACTCTAACCTTCAGAGTGCTCAGTTTGGAAATGACACTACTCTTTTTTTAATGTGGCCTTTGAGAACTTCACGAACCTATTAAACAAACTTTAAGTCTTGTGTCTTGTGGAGTATCAAGATTTCTAAATGTAAGTCCATCATCCTTGGTTGGAATAACAATCCCCTTGATTGGTTAACCAGTTCAAGTTGGACTTGGGGTGGTCCAAACAAAACAGTTAGATACTTGGTTATAGCTTTTTTCTGCTGGTCCTTCCCTAAGAGATATGTGGTGGTGGTGGTTTGTAAAAATTGAATTGAAAAAAACATGTTAAGTGGCAAACCCATTAACCCTCCTCTGTTGGCAGACTTGAGGTTTGTTAAAAGGTTTTGTCTTGCATAAAGAGACTTGCCTGGACTTGCAAAAACTCAGAAAGTCTGAGGTGAGTCAAGCTCGCCAAGTCTGGAGGGTGGACTCAAACTTGATCGAGTCTTTCTCATACTCGCCAAGTTTGGGGGGTCGACTTGGACTCGGTCGAGTCTTTTCCAAACTCACCAACTCTTGGCGAGTCCAGCCCTAAGACTTGGCCATTTTAGTTTTTAATTTTTTTTAATCTCACAAAATTTCAATGCTTTTTTGGTCTATGACATGCCCCCAGACTATATACATGAAATATAAGATTTAACTCTCCATTTTTTGCTTCAAGTCAGTCTCATTCTCTTCATCAGAATATATACATGAAATATATTATATAACATTTAATTATCAAGTCACCCATCACTCTCTCTATCTCACTCTATTTATCTCCCTCAAACTCTAGAGCTATCTCTCTCCCTATCACTCTTCTTATCCTCCATCTCTCTCACTCTCTTCTCTCTCCCCCAAAATCTAGACCTATCCCTTTACCTCTCTCTCTCTCACCCCGAGATCCCCACAAGGGGTGCTACTCTCAACCTCACTTTGGTGTTGCTCCCAAACCCCCATCAACCATAAGTCTAAGCAAGCAAGAGGCCCATGATGAAACATGATCACACAAATCTACATAATTTGTATCCCCTGTTGCAAATCTTTGTATTTACTCTTGAAGAGCATTGGCTCTAGGCATTGTATTGTAACTCTGGAGCTATCTCTCTCCCTATCACTCTTCCTATCCTCTCTCTATCTCACTCTATTTATCTCCCTTGAATTCTAGAGCTATCTCTCTCCCTATCACTCTTACTATCCTCTCTCTATCTCACTTTCTTCTCTCTCCCCCAAAATCTAGACCTATCCCTCTACCTTTCTCTCTCTTCACCCCGAGATCCCCACAAGGGGTGCTACCCTCAACCTCATTTTGGTGTTGTTCCCAAACCCCCATCAAACCATAAGTCTAAGCAAGTAAGAGGCCCATGATGAAACATGATCACACAGATCTAAAAAATCCATATCCCTTGTTGCACATCTTTGTATTTACTCTTGAAGAGCATTGGCTCTAGGCATTGTATTGTAACTATTGATTGTTGCTAATAATACAATTGAGTCTGGCTTTTGGAGTGTGGGCTTTTTCCCGAAAGTCCCACATATATCTGATGTTGTGAGTTTATTTGTTTGAATCTGATTTTGCATGTGTTTATCTAACTTGTAATAGTTTAAGGGTTTGAAAGAAATTTTCTGCATCATCTCTACTTTTATATTTAGCATTTGGAAGCGTTTATTCAGCACTCGGCTTCCTTTCAATTGATATCAAAGCCTGGCCAGCTATGTTATTGTTGTTGGGTAAAAAGGTTTTTTTGTGCAGATCTAGTTTCAGTGAGAGTTTTAGATTTCATAACCTTGTTGCAGGTTTGACATGGCAAGCACATCTAGTGAAATAGATATGGAGAAGTTTAAAACCACAATTTTGAGTTGTGGAAACTCAAAATGGAGGACATGCTCATAGATAGAGATCTATGGGCTGCAGTTTTTTCAACGAAACCCCAAAATACTGCGCAAGATATATGGGATACAATGGATCGGAAGGCCAAGGGTTTGATAAAAATCTGTCTAGCTGATTCAGTGCTCCTGAATGTCCATCAGGAGAAGATTGCAGCTACACTTTGGAGAAAGCTTGGTGATATTTATCAAGGCAAATCCTTCGTAAATAAGTTATTCCTGAGAAAGAAGTTGTATACTCTGTGGATGAAGGATGGAGGAAGGAGGGTTTGTTGTAGATCCCATGAATGCGCTCAACATGCTAGTTGCTCAACTCAATTTTGCTAGTGACAAGATTGATTATTAAGATAAATGTATGCTTCTGTTGTGTTCTTTACCAAACTCGTGGGATCACCTTGTGATGGCCATTGGAAGCACAACAACCACTTTCAAATTGGAAGATGTGGTTGATTTGTTGTTATCTGAAGAGATGTGAAGGAATTCTTCTGAGATGGCTAAGGAGGCCTTGGTTGCTCGTGGTAGAATGGTGGAGAGAAGCAAGAGGACAAGAAGGGTAAATCCAAGTCTCTGAGGAGATCTAAGTCTCCTAGTAAAAAGTCCAAGGAAAAATGTTGGAGTTGCGACAAACCTGGTCATCTCTAAAAAGAGTGCGAAGAGAAGAAAAAGAAAGATAAAAAAGATTAATCTGATTCTGACTCTGATAACCTCTCATTATGAAGTAGATGCTTTTGTCGCAGTGTTTGCACCACATGCATCGAAAGATGTGTAGTTTATAGAATCAGGTGCCTCTTTCCACATGACCTCTCACAAAGGTTGATTTCCGAAGTACAAAGAATTTGACGGTGGGAAGGTGTATTTGAGTGAGAACTCTCACCTGAAGGTTGTTGGTCATACACGAGTCAAGAATCGATTCCCTGATGGTAGAGTGAAGGGGATCAATGGTGTCCTGCATATCCCTGGTTTGGTACAAAACCTACTTTCAATTAGCAAGCTGAGTAATGTGGGTGTGCAGGTTATGTTCTCAAGTGGCGGATGCAAGCTGATAAAAGGCTTTATGGTGCTTGCCAAGGGTGTTCGGATTAGCACCTTGTATAGGTTGGATGCTTGCACAATTCAATGCAATAGCGCTTTTGTGAAGTCCAAGAAAAGGGTTTTAGATTCGTCATCCTCACCATTATATCAAGCAGAGAAGAAGACTGTTGTTTCTACAGCTGATGGTCATGCTTTTTGGGTTCCTAAGGGTGTAAACGCTTTGGAGATGAAGCTCCCAACTGAGAAGACAATGCTATGGCACCAAAGGCTCAATCACATTGGCAAGAAGGGTCTTAGACCCTTGGAAAATAAGAGCCTTGTTGAAGGACTTCATGATTGTAATCTTGAGTTCAACATTTTTGAACATTGTGTTTATAATAAAGAACATTGTGTTTCTTTTTATTCCAATTCTCATAAGTCTTTTGGGGTTTTGGATTATATTCATTCATATGTGTTTGGTCCAGTTAATGTTCCTTCAATATCTAGATCTGTGTACTTTAATTCATCCATAGATAACTATAGTAGTAGGAAATTTGTGTATTTCCTCATAAGTAAATCTGAAGCTTTTAGTCGATTTAAGGAATTCAAATCCTTGATTGAAAATCAAACTAGTAGAAAAATTAAGAGTTTGAGGACTAACAATGGCAGTGAGTTTTGTTCGAAAGAATTCAACACAACTGAACATTGATGCAGAGGGCTAGGAGAATGTTGAGTGATGTTGTGCTTGAATAGAAATTTTGGGTTGAAGCTATAACTATTGCATGTTATTTAATTAACAAATCTCCTGCTTCGGCACTTGTTGAGAAGACACCCATGGAAGTGTGCTCTAGTAAGAAGCCCATTGGTTGTGAAGCATATGCACATGTGCCAAGTGAAAAAGATCAAAATTGAAGAACAAGGCGATTAAGTGTATCGATGTGAAAGGTTACAGGCTTTGGGATCCAATTGCAGAGAAGGCGCTCTAGTAGAAGTGTGATATTTTGTGAGTTGAAACATTACTCGATAAGAAATGAACTATGCTCTCCTCTTGGACCTGATGATGAGGAGAGCTCAAGTAGCTCTGAAAGTTTTGAAGAAGACCAACAACCTCAACCTCAGCAATTGAGAAAATCCACTCGTGATAGGCAGCACCCTGATAGATATGATTATTCACCAAAAAGGTTTGGATATTCTTTGTTGCATTCCCAGTTGCATATTTGCTTTGATTGCTAACACTAATGAGCCTAGGACTGTTAGAGAGGCTGTGGGTATGCATGATGAAGATTCCCTGATGGAAGACATGTATGAAGAGATGGCTGCATTGAAGAAGAATGCCCTTGGGATTTGCTACCTTTGCCTGAAGGATGGAAACTTGTTGGATGTAAATGGGTGTTCAAGAAGAAATTGGCTCCAAATGGTAGTGTTGAGAAGCACAAGGCACAATTTGTCAAAAAAGGGTATTCACAGGTGGAGGGTATTGATTATGGTGAAATATTCTCTCTTGCAGTTAAGCTGACATCCATTTGATTCTTGTTATAACTTGAAGCAACTAATGACTTGGAAGTCGAGCAAATGGATGTGAAGACAACGCTCCTTTCACAATGATCTAGAGGACGAAATTCACATGTCACAACCAAAGCATTTCGTTGAAAAGGGTAAAGAAAACCTTATTTGTAAGTTTAAATCTCTGTATCGTTTAAAACAATCTCCTAAAATGTGGAACCAAAAGTTTGACACCTATATGTTGTATTTGGGATTTTTGAGATCTAAATCTGACCATTGTGTGTATTATAAATGTGAAAATGGTCACATTCTTATCATAGTCTTGTAGTGGATGATATGTTGTTTATTGAGAATGGTAAAATATTGAATTTAGATTTGAAGTTTCAGTTAGCAGCGCGGATTGAAATGAAAGATCTAGGTGCAGTAAGATATATTCTTGGGATTGAGATCATTAGAGATAGAGCTAACAGAAAGCTTTGGATGAGCCAGAGTAAGTATGTTAACTCTGTGTCAGTTTGCCATGACAGCTTGTAGGCAGTTAGTTGTTAATGTTTTAATACTCTGTGGGAGAATTCATTCATACCTGCATGATGATCCTAATGTACTCAAGCTTTCTCAGAGTTTATTTACAGTGCATGACTGTATTATCCTTCTGTGATTTAATCTCTTGTGATGCTGGCATTCTACAATTCGCAGTTTTCCTATGCGATGTATTTTATCTATGTGGTTATGTATTATCAAGAGCTGCTACAGAACTTCCAACTGAACTTCTATCGTCATTGCAATCACTTTCCTATAGTATTCGTTTCAAACTAAGTTACCAGATTCGGACCCTGGACCCTCGAACCAGGTCTAGGTCTGATCTAGGTCCGAATCTGCGGACCGGTCCGCACAGGATCCAGGAGAGGTCCAGATCTGGTTCTGTGGATCCTTTTGGATCCACAGACCCGCGAATCCTAACAGACCCACAGGTCCAAATCCGGACCCATGAGGATCCAACATGGACCTCGAGGATCCCCGCGTGGATCCCCAGGGACACACGGCCAGGCATGTTAAAAAGTGGGTCCAACCCACTTAACAAATGTTTTTTTATTATTTTTTTTGCTTCTAACGCTAAAATGACCCTTACTATGGAGCCTCCAAACCAGTTAGGGTTCCAATGATGATGTTGATCAGCCACTTGCAATTGTTGAAGACCCCATTGATCCCGATTTTTTTGATAATCCATATGATGATTGGTGAAATGAAAACTATAGTCTTTCATGATTGATGAACATTGAATCATGTTGCAAACTTTAATGAACTATATTTTAAATTTTTATTTTGTAATTCAGTAATTCAATGTGCTGATTTTCTTTAGAATCGTGAAGATAGATCAATGATCAAGCATACTACTTAATTTTTAATGTTTATCTTTGAGATTTGGCATTGATCAATGATCAAGCATCATAGATTCATACTATGAAATGATTAGTTTTAGAATTATGTATATTTCTCCTATTTTTTGTATAAATAATACATATATATATATATATATATATATTTATTTATTTATATATATATATACACACGAACCCATACGATTCATAATGGGAATTTTTTTTCACGAATCCACGAACCAGATTCTCGAACCCGAATTTGTCCCTGAACCCGAACCGGCAACTTGGGTTTCAAAGGTTGTATGTATTGTTGTAACTTGTAGGTGAAACGGCTTCATTTCTTAACAGCCACCACCCAACTTTATGGTAACGATGTGTAAGAGTTATCGAGCTGGAAACTCAAACTGTGATCATCGTTTCTTTGTTATTGGGCCTTCTATTATCATTTATTATTCTTATTATAGGATGACATGGCATTGTGGGTGCTTCTTATTCCGAGTGCTTACGCTATGATTGGCTTGCATACTATATCTGGCATCTTAACTGTCGACGATTCATTATGTGTAACTGTTGTTCCTTTGTATTCCACGGGAAAGTCTTTTTGTGTGGTGACTATTTTGAAAATTGGTAGAGACCTCTGCGTATGAAGTTTGGTGATTTCTGTATCTGAAGAATATTTTCATATCTTCTTAATGTATGCGATAAATGCTACAGAATCAGTCTGTATATGATTGTGCATGATCAATTTATGTGTAAGACATTCCCATTGTTAGAAGTATCTATGAGATACTTGAAGCATAGTTTATTCAGTATTTGCATAGCAGATGTTGTTGAGCTTTGTATAAGGCATATTGGTTGATTGTTAAGAGATAACAATCACTGATTATTCTATCTCCTGATTAAGCTTGGGGACATTGTATTTGTTTTGAGCATTCAATAAAGGATCTATCTTTTGTGGGGCTGGGTTTTTCACCCTCAAGTGGAGGGTTTTCCCAGGATAATTTATTGTGTCATCTGTATTGTGTTTTTGTATTTTGCATTCTTGCATTCTGGCTCAAAATTTAACATGGTATCAGAGCGGGTCTAAGGAAACAATCCAAAACCAAAAATTTTAAGCTTTGAATTATTCTTTGCTCTACTTTCAATTTGTTTGTTTCAACTTCAAACAATGGTGAATGGACTCAAAGTTGAAGACATGATGGATGGTGCATCCAACTTTACTTCATTGCAATTCAGGGTCCTCATTGCTCTTGAAAAGAATGATCTTCTCAACTACATGAAATCTGATGTACCTGAACCTTCTGATGACACTAAGAAAGCACAATGGAGGAAGAACAATATCATGGCAAGAAAGATCCTGACTTACTCTGTTAAGGATCATCTGGCACTTGTTATATCCAAGTTGAATTCAGCTAAGGAGATGTTTGATTGTCTTCAAAGTTTGTATGAATTCAACAACACTAGCAGAGCTCTAGCCTTGAGACGTCAACTTCTTCACATTAAAATGGCTAGAGGAGAATATGTTGTTTCTTTCTTTATGAATATTACAAAATTAAAAGATCAGCTCAATGTTATTGGAGATTCCATTGAGGACAATGATCTGTTTATGTTGGTCATGAATGGCCTTCCTCACTCTTGGGAATCCTTCATTCAAGGAATTAGTGGAAGAGATGAACTACCCAAGTTTGATCGGTTGAGAGCTGATTGCATTCAAAAGGAATGCAAATTGGAGGCTAGAAGAAATGGGCATAAATCTCACCATGAAGAAGATCATGTCCTTGCTGCCCATGCTTCTAAAGGGAAAGGAAGAAAAGGAAATTTCAAGAGGTTCAGAGATAGGAATTCCGATTCAGCTCCTGAGCCTAAGAAGAAGGATCTCTCTAGGATTCAGGGCTTTAGATGTGACAAGTATAGTCACTTTGCTAGAGATTGTTCAACAAGACTCAAGCATCAAGTTGCTACTACAAATGTTGAAAAGGCTTCTCATAGAGAGTTAAGTGAAAATTCAAAGGGGTTCTTATTTATTTATGCTCTTTCAAGTAATGTTCCTACTGATAGTGATACTTGGCTAATTGACAGCGGAGCTTCTCACCATATTACAGGTTATCGTGAGCATCTCTCTAATCTGATAGAAAAAGGATTCTCATTTACAAGTTATTATTGCTGATGATGCTTGCTATTATGTGAAGGGTGTTGGAACTACATCTTTTCATTTAGATTCGGGAATTCATCTTCATCTAAGTGATGTGTTGTTCGTTCCTAGAATCAAGAGAAATCTGATTTCTATTTCAGCATTGGAAGATAAAGGATACCAAGTTGCATTTGCTGAAGGCAAAGTTCTTGCATGGAAGAACACTAGCATTAAGACAGCCCATGAAATTGGTGTTCATCATGAGAATCTATATAAACTTTCAACTCGTCCTATTCATGCCTTAGCACATGATTCCACGACTGCTAGTGAATTGTGGCATAAAAGATTTGCTCATCTAAATTTAAGAACTCTTTCCTCCATTGAGAAGATGGTCATTGGCCTTCCAAAGCTAAATCAAGATCATGAGGGTGTCTGCAAAGGTTGTGCTCTAGGTAAGAACATTAAAAGTCCTTTTCATAAGAGTGAAAGTAGAGCAAAGGAAATCCTAGAGCTGATTCATTCTGACTTGTGTGGTCCAATGTTTGTTGCTTCATTAAGTGGTTTTTGGTATTATGTTACTTTAATTTATGACTTCTCTCGTAAGTCATGGATTTATTTTCCGAAGACTAAAGTCTGATGAAGTGTTGTCTAGATTTAAAGAGTTCAAAACTCTTGTAGAGAATTTGTCCGATAAGAGGATCAAAGTTTTAAGGTCTAACAATGGGGGTGAATATACTTCTGGTATACTTCAAAAAAAATGTATTGAAGCTAGGATTAAGAGGGAGTTTTGTGTCCCTTATAATCCACAACAAAACAAAGTTGTAGAAAGAAAGAACAAGTCTATTGTTGAGGCAGTAAAAGTCACGATCCATCATCAAGGCCTTCAAACCTTTCTTTGGGCAGAAGCTTGCAGGACAACAGTTTATGTTCAGAATCATAGTCCAAATCAAATTATAGACAGTGACTCCTGAAGAAGCATTCACAGGTACTAAACCAAAAGTTGGTCATCTTAGAATTTTAGGGTGTCCAGTTTACATACATGTACCAAAAGATAAATGGTCTAAGTTAGAACCTTAAGGAAAGAAGGGTATTTTTGTTGGTTACAGTGAATCATCAAAAGCTTACAGTGTCTACATTTCAGGTCAAAAGCATATTGAAATCAACAGAGATGTTTCATTTGAATATGTAGCTTGCAAAAGATCTAAAGAGTCTAATATGGAAATTGATAGAGAAAACCTTGAGCCTTCTCAAGATATGGATACTGCTGTCCCTGATTCCCCTTTTGGATTCAGAGGGAGACTCCTAAGTTAGAAGATCCTATTGATCATGTTGATCCTATAGATTCCACTGCTGGTCCAAGTAATGTTTCATTTGACAAGAAACCTTTGTGGGCCAGGCATACTATGCAAGAGGCTGAGAAATATGCAACCCCACGTGGTACTTTCAGAGAAAGTAAAAGACCTCATAAGTTTGCAGGATATGTTGCTTTGATGAGTCATATTATTGAATCTGAGCCTTCAAGTTTTGATGAGGCATCAAAACAGCAAGTATGGAGTGATGTCATGATGGAGGAGTACCAATCCATTATCAAGAATGATGTTTGGGACATTGTTCCTAGGCCTAAAGGTAAATTTGTCGTTTCTTCTAAATGGTTGTTCAGGGTTAAACATGCAGTTGATGGAAGTGTTGAAAAATATAAAGCTAGATTTGTAGATAGAGGGTTTTCTCAAAAGGAAGGTATAGATTATGAGGAGACTTTTGCTCCTGTAGCACGATACACTTCTATTAAAACTATCATTGTTGTTGCAACAGTTAAAGGATGGAAACGACATCAAATGATTGTGAAGACTACATTCTTGAATGGTGTAATTGAAGAAGTATTCATTGAGCAGCCAGAGGGCCTTGTGATTCATGAGAAGAAATCACATGTGCGCAAATTGAAAAAGGCTTTGTATGGCCTTAAGTAAGCTCCACGTGCATGGTATGAAAAAATTGATCATTATTTATTGAGCTTGCGGCTTCCTCAAAATTGATGCAGATCCAAATCTCTGTTTCAAGGTAATTGATGATAAAGCATTAATCTTAGTTCGTTATGTTGATGATTTGTTTCTTACTGGAGAGGATGATCTCATTGCTAAATGTAAGAAAGAGTTAGCTTCGGAATTTGAGATAAAAGATCTCGGTCTTATGCACTACTTCATTGGACTTGAAGTATGCCAAAGACCAAATGAGATTATTCCAAGTCAAGGGAAATATGCTATTGACAATTTGAAAGGATTTGGTATGTTAGACAACAAGTCCATGTCAACTCCTGTGGAAGCAAATCTGAAAAAGTTACATCAGGTTGCAGCCAATTCAGATTTAGTTGATCCCACTATGTATAGGCAATTAATTGGATCATTAATGTAGTTGGTTAATACCAAGGTTGCACGGGGACGGGGGTACTTGGGTACTTTGGGTACAGGTACGGGTACGACTATTTTTTTAAATAGGGGACGGGGGTACTCGGATACGTCAAAACTTTTTCTTGATATAATTTAATATTTTATAGAAAATCTGAAAATATGAGTCATGACAATGAGTTTTCTAAACAAGAACAGTGATGAAGTTTGCTGATGTAATGTATTATTTTCAGTTTCAGATTTGCAATGTGTTTGTAATAATAATATGTTATAAATGTTTAGATGCATAACAGAGAAGGCAAACTTTAAGCATGAACAAGAAGATTATAAATCTTATAACAATGACATATTGCAAATGTTAAACTTCTGGCTTGAACAACGATAAAGTTTACTATTAATCAATATTGTATCAAAGTTTCAAACTGATTACATATAAATTAAGCTTGGTAAACAGCAAGCTGATACACAAACAAAAAACTGAAACAAAAATCAGAAATCTTAATCAAGGTCCTTAGCTATGATGCTCTCCACCGAATACCCACTGAGTACCCGGTACTTGGGTACGTGTACCCGTACCCGGTACGTGTACCAGGGGTATGGGTACAAGCACCCATGCAACATAGGTTAATACAAGGCCTAATAAATGTTATGGTATTAACTCTCTCAGTCAGTTCATGTGTGAGCCTAGACAGATTCATCTTGTTGCAACCAAACATATTTTGAGATATGTGTGTGGTACAGTGGGATATGGTCTGAAATATACTTCTTGTGAAGGTCTAAACTTGCAAGGTTTTTCTGATTCAGATTGGGCAGGGTGTGTGTCTGACAGGAAGAGCACTTCCAGTTGTTGTTTCAACCTAGGTTCAGCTATGATTTCCTGGTGCAACAGGAAACAATCATGTGTGGCTCAAACTACAGCAGAAGCTGAATATGTTGCAGCTTGTGTGGCAGCAAGAGAAGCAGTGTGGCTTCAAAAGCTTCTTGCAGGACTTTTTGGGCAGCCTTTGGAACCTACTGTGATTCTTTGTGACAACCAAAGTTGTGTGAAGCTTTTGGTTAATCTTATGTTTCATGATAGAACCAAGCATGTGGAAATCAAGTATCATTATTTAAGAGATAAGGTTAAAAGGAAAACAGTTGAGCTCAAGTATATTTGCACGGATGAGAAGATAACAGACATTCTCACCGAGCCACTTCCTAGAGTGAAGTTTTCTTATTTTCGAGATAAGCTTGGTATTGTGGAGAATGGATGCTCTTACTGAGAAAGAGTCTCAGCTTCAGTTATCCTTATTTCATGTTGTTAATGCATTCTTCTTTGTGAGAGAAGTTTGAGGTGCAAGCCCTTGTTAATGCATTCTTCTCTATGAGAGAGAAGTTTGAGGTGCAAGCCCTTGTAATGCATTTTTCTCTGAGAAGGAGAAATTTCAGGTGAAAGCCCTTGTTGGTCTTTCCACTCATGGGAGTAGCCATAGTGGATGTCATGTTGAGAGACTCCATGAAAACATCACGTTGAGTGACTCCGTGATGAGATCTTGTGTTATTTCACTCATGGGAGTAGCCATGGTGAACATCATGTTGAGTGAATCCATGATGCTATCGCGTTGACAAAATCCGTAATAAAGTTTTGTTATCAACACATATAGGTGTAGCCATTGTGTTTGTCATGTTGAGAGACTCCATGACATATAAATGATCTCTCCTTTGCTAAGAGGGAGTGTTAATGTTTTAATATGCTGCAGGAGAATTCATTCATACCTATGGGATGATCTTAATATACTCAAGCTTTCTAGAGTGTATTTATAGTGTTGGACTGTATTATCCTTCTGCGATTTAATCTCTTGTGATGTTGGCATTCTTCAGTTCGCAGTTTTTGTATGCGATGTATTTTATCTGTGTGGTCATGTATCATCGGGAGCAACTACAAAACTTCCAGCTGAATTTCTATCGTGATTGCAATCACTTTCCTATGGTATTCGTTTCAGAGGTTGTATGTATTGTTGTAGGTGAAACAGCTCCATTTCTTAACAGTCACTGCCCAGCTTTATGATAACAATGGGTAAGAGTTATCGAGCTGGAAACTCAAACTGTGATCACTGTTTATTTGTTATCGAGCCTTCCTTTATTATCATTTATCATTCTTATTATGTGTCCCTTTTTCAAGACGGGTATAGGATGACATGGCATCGTGGGTCCTTATTCCGAGTGGCTTACGTTATGATTGGCTTGCATACGTCTGGCATCTTAACTGTCGATGACTCATTATGTGTAACTGTTGTTCCTTTGTATTCCAAGGGAAATTTTTTTTGTATCTGTTTGAGCATTGGTGGCACATATGGGTATTCGTTCAATCATTGTGTGGTGACTTCTGAAAATTGGTAGAGACCTCTGCGTATGAAGTTTGGTGATTTCTGTGTCTGAAGAACATTTCCATATCTTCTTAATGTATGCAATATATGCTACAGAATCAATCTGTATATGATCGTGCATGATCAATTTATGTGTGTAAGACATTCCTATTGTTAGAAGTATCTGTGAGATACTTGAAGCATAGTTTATTTAGTATTTGCATAGCAGGTGTTGTTGAGTTGTGTATAAGGCATATTGGTTGATTGTTAAGAGATAACAATCACTGATTATTTTATCTCCTGATTAAGCTTGAGGACATTGTATTTGTTTTGAGCATTCAATAAAGGATCTATCTTTTGTGGGGCTGGGTTTTTCACCCTCACGTGGAGGGTTTTCCCTAGATAATTTATTGTGTCATCTGGTATTGTGTTTTTGTGTTTTGCATTCTTGCATTCTGGTTCAAAATTTAACAATGGTGTTTTTTGAGAATGGTAAAATATTGATTTTTTATTTGAAGTTTCAGTTAGCAACACGGTTTGAAATGAAAGATCTAGGCGCAGTAAGATATATTCTTGGGATTGAGATCATTGGAGATAGAGCTAGCATAAAAAATTGGATGAGCCAGAGTAAGTATGTTAACTCTGTGTCAATTCACCTCGACAGCTCGTAGGCAGTTAGTTGCTCCAATGCTACAAGGGACGAAACTTCCTATAGAGATTTGTCCAAAATCCCCTACTGAAATGGAGGGCATGTCAAGAGTACCTTATGCGAGTGTTGTTGGCAGCCTAATGTATGCAATCGTCTCTACGAGGCCAAACATTGCCCAAGCAGGAGTTCTTAGTTAGTATATGGCTAATCTTGGTAGGGTGCATTGGGATGTAGTTAAGAGAGTGTTCAGGTATTTGAAGGGTACATCCAAGTATTCCTTATGTTTTCATGGTTATCCTATTGCACCTCAACATTTAGTTTGCATTTGTGGATATGTGGATTCGAATTGGGTAGGTGACATTGACAATAGAAGATCAACCGGTTGATATGTTTTCACGATGTTTGATGGTGCTATCAGTTGCATGAGTAAGCGGTAGGTAGTAGTCGCTTTGTCCACTATAGAAACAGAGTACATGGCAACTATTCATGCTTATAAAATGGCCATTTGGCTTAAGAGATTGTATTCTGATATTGGTTTTGATGCAGGTCAAATTATTATCTGTTGCGACAACCAGAGAGATTTGTTTAGCAAAGGATCCTAATTTCCATGCCAAAAGAAAGCATATTGATGTACAACTTCATTTTGTTCGTGATATGGTAGAATATGGAAAGGTGAAGTTGGAAAAAATTGATACTTTGGCGAATGTCGCAGATGCATTAACGAAGCCAGTGAGCACTAATAAGTTTATAGATGGTGTGTCGAATCTAAGGGTCTTGAGGCCTTGAGAAAATGACAAAGTTTTGACTCTTGATAGGTCTTCGAAAAGTGGGAGAATGTTGGGATTAAGGTGTCTCAACCTTAGAGTCCAAACATACTAATTTAATTATATATTTTATTTTATTTTACACCCACTTTGGAAGAACTAAAATTAGAAAACTAGTGTCATAGGGTTGCTATGTTGGAACAATGATGAGTTTCTATTATAACTATGATGGTGACCAATTCGGTGGAAGAGTCATGGAGTGGTATCATCTGGCAATAGATACTTATGGTGGAGTTCACTTTTGACAAGTGGTGTGAGATAGTTGTTGCTAGTGGTAAGGTGACCGTTATGAACGAGTTATGTTTTCTTGCATTCGAAGTTGTTATGTGCAACGTGTCACTAGATTTAACACGTTGTTGTTTATGACACCACATACTTTTTTGAGGTTGGAGTTAGTTTTGGAAACCATGGGCACTTTTCACTTGTGTTGAGCTCTATAAATATGTGGCTTCTTAGTGTAATTGTGTGATAGGTTGGATATCTTCTAAGAAGCTTTTATGTGCCAGATTTTCTCTAGAATTCTCTACTGTTGTATTTACTCCTGAAGATCATTGGCTCTAGGCATTGTATTGTAACTGTTGGTTGCTGCTGATAATACAATCGAGTCTGGCTTTTGCAATGTGGGTTTTTCCTAAAAGGGTTTTCCCATGCATATTTGGCGTTATGAGTTTATTTGTTTAAATCTGATTTTGCATGTGTTTATCTAATCTGCAATAGTTTAAGGATTTGTAAGAAATTCTCTGCATCATCTCTCCTGTTAGATTTAGCATCTAGAAGTGTTTATTCCGCACTTGGCTTCCTTTCAAAGCATAGGGGTTTTCAATCTGACTAGTACGTTGTTAGTGGCTCCTTCAGTATTGACTGTTCTCAGATGTTGATTGGTGTCTACACACCATATATAGTATCTCTTTTTTACTTTGATACTCACCTTCTAGTATATGATAAGAACCAAAAGAGAAAAGAAAAAAAGCCTATATCTACCCCTTCCTCTAAACTGTTGTCATACCTTTAGACACTTATTAACAATTTAGAGGGTGACTAACAAATAGTTATCAAAATTGGTGTTCCTCTGTCACAAATGTTAATCCAAAAGTGGTTGCCCAAAAAAACATGCCATGAGTTATTGTACGTACAACTTTCTTCCACTTCTATTCTCATGAAAATCATACAAAAGGAATTTCAAGATAAACTTCTTTCCATAGATTTCATTGAGCTATAAAAATTGCTGGCAACTGAAAAAAGTGACCACCAGTAACAGGTTCAATATCAAGAGAGTATAAACACCAAAAAAGATATTAGCACCACTACCAGCTTTCTTTAGTGTTGTCAAGGCAGCTAGCATCACTTGACATCACCTCCTACTAATACTACCCTCAGCCTGATTTCTCTAGAGTCTAGCCACTTTAGTCATGAATTCTTCCCAGACATCAGGACTGTATTGACAGACTGCATCAACCCTATTCTTTCTTGACTTTTTATACATGTCAACAAGTACTTTTTCTATCATGGCTCTCTGACAGTTGACATCAGATTTTACCTTGATTCACTAACAGTTGAACATTAAAGTCCACATTTGCTTAAATGTTATGCACTTGGTATGGCTTTGTATACCAAAATTTATAGGGCTTGAACTTGGTAATTTTTCCCCCAACCGCTGCAAATCTCATGCCAAGAGCTTGTTCAATTAACTAAAATTTTAACTTTCCAGTTTTATTTTTAACCTCTTGTCCAAATACTCAATAAAGGGACTTTAGTGATGAGCAATAACAAATCATTCAACCAGTCAAAAAACTTGTGGGTAGGCCAGAGTGAACAGCTTGATTTTGATTTTCTATAAAGTGCCAAAATGAAGACAGTTAGTGATAAAAACCTTCTTGTTAATGGAAGGAGGATGAGGGCAATAGAAGACAAATCATCCAACGAAAGGAAGATGACAACTGACTCATAACAAACAAACCAATTTTGTAGTTAGCTTGCTGAAATCGCCTTAGGCAGTCCACCAAGGTAGGAGGTTCTTCAATTCTGTGGTCAGCTGGCCAAAATAGGTAGCCTGGTGCATTTGATCCAAAATGAATCATGAAATATCAAGGTTGCACAGGGACGGGGGTACTTGGTTAATTTTGGTACGGGTACGGGTACGGCTATTTATCAAAATAGGGGGCAGGGGTACTTGGGTACATCAATGTTTTTAATATAATTTAATATTTTATAGAAATCATGAAAATGTGAGTCATGACATTGAGAATTCAAAACAAGAACAGTGATAAAGTGTGTACGGGTACGGGTACGGCTATTTATCAAAATAGGGGACAGGGGTACTTGGGTACATCAATGTTTTTAATATAATTTAATATTTTATAGAAATCATGAAAATATGAGTCATGACATTGAGAATTCAAAACAAGAACAGTGATAAAGTTTGCAGAAGTAATGTATTGTTTTCAGTTTCAATTTGCAATATGTTTGTAATAATAACACATGCTAAATGTTTAGATGCATAACAGAGAAGGCAAAATTTAAACATTAACAAGAAGATCATAAATCATATAACAATGACATATTGCAAATGATAAACTTCTGACTTGTACAGTGATAAAGTTTACTGTTAATCAGTATTGTATTGAAGTTTCAAACTGATTACATATTGAATTAAGCTTGATAAACAAAGCCGATACGAAACAAAAAACTGAAACAAAAATCAGAAATCTTAACCAAGGTCCTTAGCTATGATGCTCTCCACTAAGTACCTAGTGAGTACCCGGTACGCATCCTAGGGGTATGGGTACAAGTACCCATGCAACATACTGAAATATGTATTCATTTCAATTGATGCCACTAAGTACAATAGTCAGTTTCGATTAGAAAACTTCAGACACCCGATAACTCCTAAGATAACATAATGCAGGAATCGATTACATGAGACACTGCAACACGGACAATTGATGTGAGAAGGCTCTAAGCTGATCTAGATACCCGGGACCATAAGCAACTTAAAAACAATCAAAAATTGACAGGTTGCCTTTAAAATAATCGGCTCAAAACAAACCGATGCAGCTAAAAAAGAACATACAAATGGGTACATATTCAGCCAAATCCATCCAGATAAGAGACAGTGAAGGGCAACAATGGCTCCAACAAAACTCAAACATTTGGAATTCTGTCCTTAGAAGGCTTTTGTCAATGAAGGTCTCTGTTTGGTCCAATTCCTGAGTTTAAGTAAACATTTTAAGGAGCATGCAATACATATTAGTTCAGTGTTCTAGAGATGCAGCATATATGTACAGCTAAGTAGAGAAAAGGGAGATAGAGAAGCATGTTTCTAAGTAAGGCAAGCTTACGAGACTATTACATAAGTTTCAAGAAGTACCAAAATATTCTTGGAGGCTCATAAAGGCAAGCTGGCTTGTAAATATTTTAAGAAGATTCTCACATGAGAAGATACAGTCCCACTGTTTCAAAGTCTCCCCGCATTGGATTTGTCCAAGGTAATCTCTTTTGTTAAGTTTTGTTGGATGTTTCCAGTTTTTATTTGCTTTCAATTCATTTGAGCAACTACCAATAACAAATTCAGCACTTAAGTATTACAATTCTAAAGCAACTTAGATTTTTCTTATGCAAGGTACTCAACAGGATAGCATGCATAATTCATTTCGCCAATTGCACATACATTAAGATTTATATTAATGAGTTAACCATGGATTGTCTCTGCAAACTATACGTCAATATTTTAGATATCTATTGTAAATTTATACATTACAAATTTAGTTATAGAATGTGGACAACATGTGACTGCAAGAACTGTTCATTTCAGATTGGGACTATGGAACCCCTTATGCTTATTCAACCAATTTTGAGGCCTGGCGTACAACATAATGAGAATTAAGTTGCCACGACAAAATTTAAAACTTATACATATCTCTTATTTTCCAACAATATTAGCACTTCTAGATGCATGTTTAGCACAGAGAATATACGTCTGTAATCATAGCTTTCCATTCTAATGGATATGTCACGTTAACATCATAAGATTAAGGAAGCCAAGACAAATTCATTGAAGATTTATTTTGGTTCAAAGCAGACAGTTATATTACCACATGCGTCAGAAATGAACCCTACCTTTGGAAGCTTTGATTCTACAGCCTTTTGCTCATAACTGTCAACACTAATGCCATTTGCTACACCTTTATAATCATGTGATGATAAGAGATTTCTCTCTGTGGAAAGAACTTTTGCGTTCACCTCCAAATTGCCATTGGATGTTGGAGAGTCTTGCTTTTTGCAAATAGCTATTTCATCCAGAGTTTTGGCATTTGATGAAGTTGCCAATGATTCTGCAGCACATTTTGGTGTTTCCTCCGAAGCAAACCCTGGCAGATAGAAATTTGAATTCATTAACAGTTTTTCAGGTATAGCCAATGTCGCCTCTTGCGCTGAGACTTGGTCACTCTCACTATCAGTAATGCTGGAACTCAAAGTGGAAAGCTTTGGAGATGTTAAAGGCGATCCTTGTCTATCACTGTCTTCATTGATTGATCCATTCGTGCTCGTATCTTTTATTGCTGATTGTGCAACTGTATTTTCTTCCTGGACAATCCAAAAAATAAATGGACAGCAGAATACAATATAGTTATAACTTGCTATGAGCTGAACAGTATGAAAAAAATGTTAATCATAATGGCTACATTTATAATTCCCAGCATCTGTATAGTGTATCTAATTTATTGCTGATATTTTATTCTTTACATTGAAACTAGAAAATCATTGAATTCTAATTATCTTTGTTGTATTCAAACTAAACAATAACATATACAGCATTTGAAAGAATCAAAGAGTAACTTCCTTACAAATGCTGACTCGAACAGCTCCCTCCTGATATTCTCTGCAGATGGTCTTCCTTCATTTTCCCCATCTTCAATAGTTCTCTCGACAACTGTTGAAACATCTTGGGGTATATTCCTATGTATAAAGCAATATAATTAGCCACAGAAAATATTTTCATTAACAAGACATGTCCAGAAGCATTTCAGATCTGTGGCCTCATTACAAGATACTTGGAATGTGATATTAGCTTCCCTAATGTTTCATCATAAGCATATCTTCAAGAGTAGGACACTAAGCATCCAAGAAAGACACAAGCACAGTGAATATAATCCACAAAGAGAAACGGAATACATATAACCATCATTAAATCATCAAGTACATGGTGCAGACCAGGATGAGGATATTATTGTGAAGAAAGACAATGAAGCCTTAGCATCACATTTGACAATAGTATGGTTGGTTTCTATATTTTTCAACAACCACTTTATCTGTGTTATTGGGTAGTAGAATGATGATATTTTACCCAACAGTAGGGCAGAAGGATTAGAAATCAGGTATACAGACAATTTTGAAATGTGGTATGGGTTGTACTTGTACAAGACCCTACGTACTTGTACAAGACCCTACGAGGGATGGTACAAAGTGTATGGCCATATATGCTCAAGGACAGTGGCATGGATTTTTTAAGCAAAATAAAAGAAAAAATAAGCCTTTTGTATAAATTTTGGAACATCTGTTCAATAAGCCATAACCCAAACAAAAGTTGCAGTCCACAATTAATTACTCCAGAATTGAATGACAATCAAATTCCACAGTTACTTATCAACAGAATAACTGGGCATTTCCAAAAACCTGCACAAACTGAAACACTCTTATATTGCTAAACAATAACAACCAACATTGCTAAAGGAAAACATCCCTAATGGGGGCTTGTTTACAACAAGAGTCAGGAAATTTTCAAGATTATCAGATTTAAAATACAAGCAACCAATATCAAAGAGCCTTTGTTGCCAATACTCTCCAATAAGTTACCAAATGTTGGCAGGGAAGCCAACAAGTCTAAATAGTTGGAGTGGACAGTAAGTTTATTGAGTATTGAGGCACTTAGAGGGGCATTATATTTGTATTATGTTGAACAACATTTCATATTAAGTTAGTTTCAACATAAATATCTTTTTATTCATATGTTTGGTCAAAGCTTAGGTTGTCTTAGTGAACAGACATCATTAATTGTCAGGTTAGTATGGATCATTCATCATTGGATGGATGGTGATGGTTTCCTTAACAGCCATACTCATTAAGCTTCATTTGTAAAATCTCCTTGCCCTTATCTATCGATGTACTTTGCTATTGAGATCATAAAGTTAATGTTGTTGCAGTGTGTGTTGCTTGTGTTAATGTTCATATATTCATTACACTACAACTTCTTGCCCACTACCCTTGTACATTCTAAACAAGGCAACTTACACCATGATGTAAACTTGAAGAAAAAGATTTAAAAATTAAAATGTTTGAGTCTTAAAAATGGACTCAACATAAACATAGAGAAATAAATCTGAACATCTTGTTGGGAGGGTAAGATAGAAGGCTATTGCCCAAACCCAACATTGCCAAAATGTGGTCATTGATCTCTTAAGCTTTGTTCAACCATAAATGTAAAGGGGATAATTTGACATTGTTTAAAGATTCATTTAAGAACTACAGAATTACTTATTCCAATATGTAACGGCCATCACAGCACCAGGCAATATTATAAAGCTTCACAGCATATGCTCTGAATTTTCCTGTCAGCAAATTGTAAGACAATACCTGATCAGTCCACCTGTCCGCTGGAGAGAAGATTGTAAAGCACGTCTCGAATTTTGTATCCATGGATGCATCAAGAGAGTCTTTGCATCAGGTCTTAACTTTGCATCCTGGAAAAAGACTTACAGCATAGAAATTAGAGTAAACATAATGTTTGGGAAATACTGTAGTCAGCAATAGCATTATTAACTTTCCACAAAAATATGAACAGTTCCATAAAGTGTCAAAAGATCCTTCTCGGACTTGGCCACAATGGAACACGATGAAGCTTTCATATAGTTTTAAAAAAGCAATTCTGTGAAAATACAAATCTAGAAAGAACATAAATTTGATGAAGATAATGCCATATTTACATCAAAAGTAGATGCACTAGAAATCAATTGAGTCAAAAGGGTCCTAAAAAAATCAGAAATTCTCATCTACTTCCAACTTCCACAACCTTGCGGAAGCACTGATGCAGAAAATCTGTGATGCCAGGCGACAAATGCTCAGGTATGGGAGGATGTTCATCCTGCAGTGTGAGAAGAATATTCAACATTGAAGCATGCCAATGGAAAAAGAAATATAAAAGCTCCAAAATTGAAACAAATGCCTAGCATTCTGATTTGTTTCAATAATTCAACTGCACAAGAACATTTCTACTAGATCAAATTTTAGCAAGATAAACTCGGTAACCACCTGAACAACAAGCTACATGATGTGAACAAGGACACAGATTAATTAAATTCTTTCAAAACTTAAGCTTTAAAACATACATTCATAGAAGATGTAAATTTCAAACAAAATCAAGACTAAATAATTCAGCACTTTACTGAGATGACATTCACCTGAACAATACGAAAAAGGGCAGGCATTGGTTGAAGATCGTAATAGGGAGGTACACAAGTGAGGAGCTCTATAACCGTACAACCTACACTCCAAATATCAGATGCAGCACTTACTCCTGACATCTCAATAACCTGCAATTAACAAGGCAGCAAGTTCAATACTTTCGAAGCCAATAAATTCAAACCTTCTCCATATTGGTACAGAGAATTGACATCAAATACTTCCGTATCGTCAGACAACAAAGTCTTCCTTCTGTTTGATAAGAGTACACACAACATTTTTTGCTATATTGCATTTTTATTCATGGCACAAGTGCTACAACATTTCATCATTTTGATCATTAGGACTAATCTAATGTATACCCCCAACATACTCTTATAAAGTTCTACTTGGAAATATATTTCCTCTATACTAACACTACTTTACAAAAGATTATTTTCAGAAAATGAGATTCGACTTAATCATATGTTTTAGGTCTCCTTGCTGTCATTTTTGGTTACAGTTTAACGTGCCTCAAACAAATAGAAGCGATTCCAGGGAAGAAAATAGATCACAAAAATTGATAACCAATGCAACCCCTTAGCCAAAATGGAGAAATTGAACCATATATAATTGAATCGGAGATCGAATGAGAAATAATTTAATCATTTTTAGATGCATGTTGTCAACACCTAAGTCAGAATTCCCTGAATTTCTTCTTACAAATTTGAAATTCGACAAACATTTCAACAAGCAAAAAAAATCATTAAAAAATCCCTAAAATTCATACAGAATGTTTGGAAGTATGTTGTTTGAGTTTGGATGTTGACTGGTGTTGTTTGATGATGGCAGGAGACCATCAAACTTCCGGTTTATTTTCCCTGTTGCCATTGCTGCCGTTATTTCTTCCTCCCATTCACAACCTTCAAGAGAGTTCATGGTGAACACTGAAAACTACCAACGTAATCTCTGCTTGTAATGTCCATGTTTTGACACTCGTGGTGCACAGGGTCCATTTCTCTATTTTGCAGCTATTTAGGGAATGAACTGTCGACATTAAAGTAGCACAGTTAGAATTGTAGTTACTTTCACTTAGTTAGAAATTTAGAATTGTAGTTACTTTCAGTTAATTAAATTGGAATAAGAAGGATGTTTGGATCTGCCTTAATTTAAGGTATTGATTTGTCAGTTCACAGCCCAATTTGAGAAGCTACACTTGTACTTGTTAATTAAGTTGCCCAGTTATTGTCAACATTTGAGGGATGTCTTCCCTTGATTGAGATGTGCCAGGAAGGGAGAGCTTGAGTTATATAATATGATGCTGGGAAGAGAAGGCATTCACTTGAAATCTGAAAAACAAAAATCATTTTTTTTCATGGGCTGAACTTAGGCACATTTCGAATAAATATATAATATACAAAATATAGTATTCATGAACATTTCTAAGTTGTTTTCTGTGTGCATTCAGACTAGGCTATTACAACGGTATCAAAGCTCAAATCCTGCCAGCCTATGAATCATGGAGACAAAAACAAAGAGGGCAGACCTTTTTCAAGATAAACTTACGGAAATTCAGAGAAGCCAAGATAGAATGATTGAGCTATTAGAAAAGTTGCATGTTTAAAGTAGCATGCAAAATCCAAATCCAGATAGAACATCACATAGAGAAGGAAGCTCAACTTTAAATAACCAACCAGCAGTTTGTCCCATTCCAAACCCTGCCAAACCCATGTTCTTGCAGAAAGATGAAGAAACTACAACTGGGACAACCACTAAACAGGATATAGAGACAATCTTTGACCGCAATCAAAGTAAAGCAAAAGATTTCAAAGCTACAGTCTATTTTGCTGATCACTCAGAGATACTTGACAAAAAGCCTCAGAATTGGAAAGGCCAGAGTCATAGCTAAAAAAACAATAAGTGACGAAATTGAATGCTCCTACTTTTGATGGAGTAGCAAAGAAAACTCACACCAAGAAAGTGATTTTCTGAATGAACACAATCAGAAATCAGAATTGCATGTTTATTGCAAATATTCAGTATTGGAAAGAGATATTCCAGGGGTTTCTAGTAGTGGAAAGAGATATATGGCAAGAAACCTCAGAATTCCAAACGCCGGAACGGTAGCTAGAAAGACGATAAATACAAACTAATCAGAAGGTGACCAAATGGAATGCTCCTGCTTTTGGAGTGGGTAGGAAGTCCCATACCAAGTAAGTGATTTTCTCAATGAGCACAATCAGAAATCAGCATTACATGTTTGTTGCAAATATTCAATATTGGAAAGCGATATATGGCAAGAAACCTCAGAATTCGAAACGCCGGAACAGTAGCTAGAAAGACGATAAAAACAAACTGATCAGAAGGTGACCAAATGGAATGCTCCTGCTTTTGGAGTGGGTAGGAAGTCCCATACCAAGTAAGTGATTTTCTCAATGAGCACAATCAGAAATCAGCATTGCATGTTTGTTGCAAATATTCAATATTGGAAAGCGATATTGGTATTAATATCTTCCACCAGTGCTGCAAAGCCTCTAGATTTCAGGAAGCAAAATCAGAACAGCATGGTGATGTGGTGATAGAGAAGCATAACTCAGTGATTGATTCAATGTGGTTGTACAAAGTGAAGTATGTAGCAGATAGGAGTATACAAATGTTCTAAGTAATATTTATAGGATTGTTAGAATATTATAATCATATAATATTTACATCATCAATATTTTAATGTTAATATTTTACACAGATACTGATCGGCTGGTTGTTGGGTGTTGGTGGAACATTTCTCCAATTTTTCATTTCTCAGAGAGTACATCTTCATGCCTTCTTGGATAAAAGATATCACATCAATTATAAGTTTTTCCACTCATTTATCCATCGGCAAAGTAACACTTTGAGCTCTTTTGATTTGCTTCAATTTAGCACATCAATATGGACTGGCATGTTGTGCTCAAAGTTTGTATCCCCCTCATGTAGAACAGATCGAATAAAAGAGACCAGAGAGTTTACCAATCTTAACAACTCCAGATTCTTTTGTTCTTCCATCTTTACCCTCTGAGCTAAGGCATCCACAGAAGTGGTGGCATGGTAAATATCTCCTTCTGAAGTGGATGGACCCATGTAAATTCTGCTCAAGGTAAAATCTCTCTCTATGACCTCGTGCTCATTCTTTTCACCAATCTCTCCAAGCAGAAATTTCATCCTTGATGCCATGGATGCAAAATATAAAGAATTGTTGAGAAAAAAACACATGGGAACTTATTAATCTTCCTCCAAAGAAAGAAATCTCTTCGATGCAAATGGGTTTTTAGAATCAAACACAGGGCAAATGGTAGCATCAACAAGTACAAACCCAACTTGTGGCTACAGGCTATGATAAGAAGGGAAGGTATTGACTATGATGAAACTTTTCCACCCATAGCAAAGATCAAGAATATTTAAATGATTTTGTCTATGGCATGTAATTTTTTTGGTAAGTTCGTCAAATATATGTCAAGAGTGCCTTTCTTGATGGAAATTTCAAAGAAACCTAATTGACTCAACCAAAGTAACATATTGCACCTAGCTCTGAACAAAAAAAAGTGTAGACTACTGAAATTCCTCTATGATCTAAAGCAAGCTCTTGGAGCCTAGCAGATCAAGATTGATGAGCATCTCCTTTCACATGGGTTCGCCAAGAATCCATATGATCCCAATCTCTACAGCAAAGAGGAAGGAGGGAGATTCTAATTTTGATTTTATATGTCAACAATCTAATCATCACAAAGATTTCTCCCTGCACAAATGATTGCAGTAACAAATAATGATCTCAAATGATCATTTAACATGATAATGTCAAGCTCCTGCATTATTATCTTAAACTTGGAAGTTGGTCGAGAATCTCAAAACGGAAGATTGCAAGCCTATGTCAAACCACATGGAGAATGGATTGCAACTTACTCACAAAGGATTGATCCCTCACGTGAATGCCACTCTATATCGCAAGTTAATTGGGAGTCTCATTTACCTAACCTACACCAAGCCCAATATCAACTATACAATCAGTTATCTCTCTAGGTTTACGCAAGAACCTAAGGCTGCATTCATGGTACAAAAAAGTGCAAGCAATAAAGTGCATTTTGAGATGCATTCATGGTACAATGGAATATGATATTAAATACAAAAAGACTACAAATTTTTCTTTCCAATGACACATAGATGCAAAGTGTGCAAGTTCTATGGATGACAAGAAGTATACTTCACGATTTGTTTTCTTTTGGGGATATGATCTGCTATCGTGTGGGAGCAAATAGCAAACCGTCGTTTCTCACTCTTCCAAAAAGCCATGATATCATGTCCTAGGGGGGCCTATTTGTGAGGCAACATTGTTATATTGCATTTTGACAACCATAGTATTCCTAAGACATGACCTATAGATTAGATCAGAGATGCTCAATGTGTGTTGAAGCTTGTTCAAAACCCAATTATTCTTGGGCACTTGAAACACGTTGAGGTTCAGTGCAACTACATCCACAAACATGTCCAACAGCAAAATATCTAGCTCTAAAAGTGTTCCATCCAAGCAACACGTTGATATATTTACAAAATCTCTTGTAGTAGTGTAGTTCAATGCTTTTCAAACTTTCTCTGAGTGTCCTCTTGAGCATATGATGTAATATTGGCAGGATTTGGAATATTATAAACATATAATATTTTAATATTACATCATTAATATTGTAATTTTAATAATAATCACATTGTTATTGTTATTGTTAACATAGATACTGGTCAAAGTGGTTGCTCGAGTAATTCTTTCCACCGCCTATTTTGTATCTATATTGCTTTCCATGAATAATACACATGCTAATTGACTTTCTATAATGAACCCAACTTCTATATGGCAAACAAACTGCTACCCTTACCTCCCAATTTGGTACCCAACATTGGCAAATATCTTTGTGTGGTTGTACAGACAGGGGGTTCAACACCAACTACGGATCTGTACGGTGGATGGCAAGTCGTATGGCAAGGATGCTACTCATGTACGGTGGAAAGGACAGTCGATGCAGTACGGTGGAAGAGTAATCTGTCGACGATGAATGAGGTTTTGTCTGTACGGTAAATTGATGCCCGACGTATGACCATAGGGTGAACAAGAAGGTCTGATGTATGATGGGTTTGATTGTTGTACGGTGGATGCTAGTGACAGTATGGTCACTTGCTTCTACCGCTACGTACAGACTAAAGGTCGTACGGCTACAATTTGCTCTCCCTCGGGTATGTGTATGGACGTTGATTACCAAACTCGTGCATGAATATGAAATAGAACACAAAACAATAATGTGATGCACAAAGACACAAGTCTGGAGATTCGCACAGGCAATAGACAATTGCATTCAATAATGATAGCACTTCATATTACAATGATTGGGAAGCAGAGCAGAATAGGGTGAGGAGTTACTCCCACCGAAATAGCCAGTACCAAATAGGGAGGGTCTTCCACCTCTGAAATGGCATATAACCGAACTCCAACTAGAATTCGCAATAGCAAATAAAATATCAGAGTTCGCATACCTACAACTACAACAGACTCGGCCTTATATATGTCTTCACGGAAACGTCCCGAAGGATTACAAATGATGCTGACACGGCCAACACGCTAAACAAATAAAAGGGCCTGAGAGATAATAAAATTAAAGTCAGGGCCAAAGATTATTAAATTTATTTATTTAATAATATCGGGGACATCACAGTCCTCCCACCCCGAAAATTGCTTGTCCTCAAGCAATTGCAAGCTTGGATGCTCCAAAATTTGATTGCCTTCCCAAGTGGCATCCTCGACCGAAAGATTCTTCCATCGCACAAAAAATTCCTTGATGGTGCGCGACCTCAGCCTCTTCTCTCAGACGTTGATGATCTCAGCTGGCTCTAGAATTAGTTTCCCTTCTTCGTCAATGGGAGGTAATTCCCTCGACACTATGACACGCTGCCCGATGGCCTTCTTCAGACACGACACACGAAAAACATTGTGAATCTAACTCCCCTCGGGAAGTTCCAATTGGTAGGCAACTTCGCCTACTCTTCGAACCACTTTGTAGGGTCCGTAGACGCGTGCCTCAACTTCTCCTTACCACAACCCTTTAGGGAGGATTGCCTATATGGTTGAAGCCGGAGGTATACCAGATCGTCGATCTCAAAATTTCACTCAATCCGGTGTCAGTAAGCATACATCTTATGTTGGTTCTAAGCCCTCTGTAGGTTATCCTTGAGAGATCTCAGGATATCCAAACTCTCCTATAGCCAATCTTTGGCCCTAGGTGCATGGGCGTCACCTAGTGCCAAATCCACGAACGATGAAGGTTCATAACTGTATAATGCTTTGAAGGGCGCCTTACCTATCGACATGCGATAGGTGGAGTTGTAACAGTGCTCCCCTAAATGTAACCAATGGACCCATGCTTTCTGTTGTGCTAAAATATAGTTCCTGAGATAACCCTCCAGCCATTTGTTTACAATCTTCGTATGTCCATCCGTCTGCGGGTGGTAGATCGTGCTTGGCGACAACTCTATCCCTGCCAACCGAAATAACTCCATCCAGAAAGTGCTGAGAAAGCGGCTATCCATGTCGCTTACTATGTTCCGTGGAAAACCGTGAAAGCGAAATACCCCACAGAAGAACAGCTCGGCTACCTGAGCTGCCTGGCATCCAGTGGAGATGGCAAAGAAATGGGCATATTTGGTCAACCAATCAACCCCGACAAAGATGCAATCTTTTCCTTGCACTTTGGGAAGCCCGGAAATGAAATCCATGGAGATGTTATCCCACTTCTAGTCAGGGATTGGCAATGGTTGAAGCAAGCCTGTAGGTAATGTGTGCTCGGATTTGTTCTACTGACAAGTGGAGCATTCCCGCACATACTGAAGAACGTCATTCTTAAGTCCCTTCCATGAAAACCTTTCCTGGATTTGTCTGTAGGTCTTCAGGTATCTCGAGTGTCCGGCCAAGGGTGAGTCATGCATTTCTTTTAGAATCCTTTCCTTCATCTTGGACTCGGGTACTAAATAGATTCTGCCCTTGTAGTAAATAAATGATGTCGTCAACCACCTTATATTTGTTATCCTACACTTGACCATTCATCAATTGACACGCAAAAGTATTCTTGGAGTGCTCAACCAACAAATCTGCTTTCCAGTCTGTCGAAATCTGGGATAGAGAGCATATGGTAGGCCTTCTCAATAGAGCGTCAACCGCTACATTATTTTTGCCTTTCACATACTCAATATCCAAATCAAATGCTTGTATTTTGCTTACCCACTTTTGTTGCCTTTTGTTCAAATCCCTCTACTCTAGGAAATATCTCAAGCTGTTGTGGTTTGTACAAATGACAAATTTAGCTCCAACCAAATACTGTCGAAACTTCGTCAGTGCATGCATGATGGAGAGCATCTACTTGTCGTAGATGGAATATACTCGCTCTGCTCCCGAGAGCTTCCGACTCTCGAATGCAATGGGGTGATGGTCCTGCATCAACACCACCCCAATGCCTTCTTCGGATGCGTCGCACTTCAAGATAAAGGGTCGAGTGAAGTCTGGTAGTGCCAGAACCGGACAAGAACTCATGACTTCCTTCAGCTTGTCGAAGGTGTATTGCGCTTGTGTAATGTCCCCTTTTCTGCAGTAGTGCATTTTATGCCTGATTAGCCTATCTAGCCATCCGGATAGTCTAATGGCCGTTTTACAGAGGATGCCAGTCAATCACATGGTTACATGGGCATTTATTTAATATCTGAGTTCAGTCTCTATAGTTGGGATACTTTATTTCATAAAGTAATATTATAAAGTCACTTTAATGTTATAACTTTAAGTTACTTTATTTTTATAAACTGACTTAAGTGACTAAAAGACAAAAGTGCTTTTATCCCACATTGCTTAGTTTGGTGTAATGGCTCTCATTTTGAGGTTATAAAAGCAAGTGGGCTTTCTTGGGAATAACACAATGAAATATTATAAACAAGGAATATAAAATTCTGGTTGCACACGTGACTGGTCATTTTCTCAAGGACACAAACCCTTGAGGAGAACTTGAAAAGGTTGGACGTAGCCCCAGCATTTTCAGCATTGATGGAATCATTCAGATTTCATAATTGAGCTTATAAACAGAGGTAATGAAAAACATCTAATTCTGGAACTTCTTCTTGCAAAGTCAGTATTGAATCTTGAAGACATCAAATAAATAAAACTCAGGGCATTCGAATCATTCTGGAATTCTCAAGGAAAGGGCATACGTTACATTCATAACCTACAGGAGTTTATAAGAAAACGATGAATGTTGGCTGCCAGTACAGCGCGGATACCCCTAGCATTTGAGAAGAGTTCGGAGTACTGAAGTGAATGCTTATAGTCTGCCAACTGCGTAAGGTATCGGGTCTCAGCAGTGGGTGAACAAGGATGCTGCAAATTAAATGCGGGCTCTAATAACTCCATTCATATCAACCGCGCGAACAGTCTTCCACTCCAGGCATCACGGGTTGGAGAGAGAGTATCACTGCGGGTTCAATTAGAGGGGCTGCTATACATTAGGTGTCTGGTTAAGGTACCGCGTGAAGCTAAGGAGCTACAGTCTGCCGCGTTAGGGATTCCATTAGCTCTGCGCCCAGACAGTGAAAGTGGACACCAGCAGCGTCAACCACATACAACAACATCCTCGGAGGATAGAAACTTACACTTCCAGGTAGCTCGTTAATTGTTTGGAAAATGTTTGTTGATTGGTAATACAAGTTAGCTTCCGGTTGTATTGGTCCATTCGTATGGTTCGACTGTATGAAATTAGTGACGTCAATCTTGTATGAATGTATTGCTTCGTATACATAAGAACTTGAAGAAACGAGAGGCAACTGAATATCTTGTTTTATTTAGAAAAGCTATTGTTAAGACAGCATCTTTGCAGATTTCAGATTAGCATTTTGGTTGTCGTTCATTGTTTTGTGATATTGATGAAATTTCTAAACTCCAAACAAGAATACTTCAGAGTATGAGTTTTAATAACAAACCATGACAGTAATTACCTCCGTAAGTCAGAATTTTCCAGTCTCCTTTTGAATACAAACTAGTAAGGGTCTTTACAGCTTGCCCGGTCCACTGCAAAGATCCCTTCTTCGTCAGATCGGTCAGTGGTGCACTGAGCTGTGAAAACCCCTTCACAAACCTTCTGTAATAACTACACAATCCGAAAAATCCATGCAGCTCCAAAAAAGTCTTGGGAGGCTGCCAATACAAAATGGCTTGGATTTTCTCCTGGTGTACCTAAACCCCTCAGGCATTGATGATGTGTCCCAGATACAATATCTCTGTCATTCCAAACTCACATTTGGACCTTTTGGCAAATAATGATTGACTCCATTCCCAGAACTTCGTCCAAATGCCTCAAATATTCCTCCGTCTTACTGTAGATGAGTATGTCATCAAAGAACACCAACAAGAACTTGCGCAACTGCTTGTTGAAAATGTGATTCACGCACGACTGGAAGGTGGCCGGAGCATTGGTCAACCCAAATGGCATAACCAAGAATTCATAGTGTTTGTAATGGCAACGGAAGGTTGTCTTCTCTACATCTTGCTCTCTCATACAGATTTGATGGTAGCCAGAGCGGAGATCTATTTTGGAAAAATAGACTGCACCGTGTAATTCGTCCAACTCGTTGATCCTGGGGATGGGCTACCTATTTTTGATTATCTTTTTGTTCAATGCTCGTTAGTCCACGCAAGTCCAGAGGGATCCATCTTTCTTCACCAGCACTACTGACGACATGAAGGGACTTGAGCTGGGCCTGATCCATCCTCTTTGTCGAGGAGTTCCTGGATCGTTTTCTCTATCTCATCCTTAAACTTTTTAGGATGGCGGTAGGGTGTGGTGATGACAGGCTTGGCTCCTTCCTCCAACTCGCTGGTGTGCTCAAAGCCTCTGTAAGGAGGGATACCAGATGGAAAGTTGGCAAAAACCAAGACTGTGTTTGTCCACTACCACTTGAAGCTCATCATCATGGTAGTATGCTTGTTGACTCCTCAAGGGTTCTATGGATACGAAGCAGTGTGCCGCCCAGACTACATCATCGTGTATGAAGATTGCCTCCATCCATCGGTCCGAGATTTCCTTCAAGCCGTCATTCGACATTCCCCTCAAAACTACCTTTTTGTTATCCACTTCAAAGGAAAACTCCATCCTTTTGAAACTCTGTGTACTCCTCAAGAGTCTTCATCCACTGAATGCCCAGTATGACCTCCATGTCATCCAGATCTACTACAAAGAAGTCATTTGTTACCATGTGGTTCCCCATGGTAATGCTCAGTTGCAGGACAAGATGGGTACATGACAAGAGGTTTCCTCTTGCCACCTTGACTTCAAACCCTTGGTGCGCCTCTGTACACAAGCCCCTTCAGTTCACAAGTGATTAGTTGATGAAGTTGAGTGTGGCCCCACTGTCGAGCATGACCACAACTTCTTGTCCCTGGAGTGTACCCCGTACCCGGAATACAGTGCACCTCGGAGTACTAGCAAGTGTTTCGATGACACCTCCTCTCCGTACCAATGTGGCAACCCTCTCCGTGCAGTTTATGTCAACCTCCTTAGAAGCTTGTTGTTCATCTTCGATTTTAGGTTCCTCATGCTCCTCGCTGTCAGACATCACCTCAATGTAGTTGATTTTTCCTTTGCCCAAGCATCGGTGCCCTAGTCCCCACGACTCCTTACAGGTAAAACAAAGTTTTCTCCTCCTGAGCTCATATTTGGTGGCCTCATCCAATGATGACTTCTTTGGTGGGAGTTTGTTGTCTTTCTCCTTTGGAGCAAGGGGTGGCTTGGGGTGTGAATAACTCTTGGAGGAAGAAGACGTCATCATGTCAAGTGTCTTCTTAATTGCTTTTGTGAGCGTGATGGGGTTGAATCCTTTCACCCAACCTTTCAGAGGTTCCATCCACCCATCTATGAACAACACTACCAATCGTCTCAACGATATATCAATCACTAGCACAGATAGTCTCTGGAATTCTGCAATGTAATTGTCAACTGATCTGGATTGCTTCAGCTACGCCAACTCCTTAAAATTAAGTTTTGGATCTTTTCCGTCGAAGCGGTCTATCAATCTCTCTGTGAATTCAACATAGGTGGTTATTTGATCGTGGTCGAGGGTAACCATTGCATGATGCCACCATTCGTGAGTGATTCCCTCTAGGTGAAGCACCACAAATTTTATTGCTTCATCCTACGGCATTAGGTTAAGCTGGAAATATGTATCTACCTTCTGTACACACGCCCATGCGGACGTTGATCCTGATCCATCAAAGGATGACAGGTTCACCTTGCCTATCTTTTGTTTGAGGTCATCGTTATAATAGCCACGACCAATGCCGCCTGAATATCTCATTCGTAGATCCACATAATCTCTGAAGGATGTCTCCTTCGAGATTTGCGTTCCTCCAGTCTTGCATTAGTTGCTCCTGCATTTCTTGGAAGGTGGTCTCACTCTCTTCGAGGTGCTTCAATTCTTGGCGGGAATGTCGACATCGATGGTTGAGAGCGTGAATGAGGGTTTGCTCACCCTGTGACAGAATTATCCTTGTGCCCATTTTGTTCTCCGTTCGTCTTCCCTTCTGCCAATCTCTACAACGTCTCTTACATGAGTAGTTGTCGTTCTTGCCCTCTGATCATGGCTTTATTGAGTTGCGCCTGGCTTCTGGTTAGCTCCCTTAACAATGCCATGACTTCCGCGACAGAATCCTAAGGTTCCCCCATTCTTTCGGCGGACCGGTATCTCCTTCTAGTGTGAAATTTGAGCTTGATGCATCCACGGCACGACAGGCTGGCAAAATCACTGGCTCTGATACCACTTTAATGAACCCAACTTTTGTATGGCAAACAAACTGCTACCCTTACCTCCCAATTTGGTACCCAACGTCAACAAATATCTCTGTGTGCAGCTATAAGGACAAAGGGTTCAGCACCAGCTATGGATACGTACGATGGATGACAGGTCATATGGCAAGGATGATGCTCGCATACGGTGGAAAGGACAGTCGATGTCAGACGGTGGAAGAGTAATCTGTCGTACAATGAATGGGGTGGTACAGTCACTAGCATACACCGTACGACAGTCAAACCCATCGCACGTCAAATCTTCTTGTTCACTGTACGATCGTACTTCAGGCATCCATTTACCGTACGAACGACACCCCATTCACTGTACGATAGATTACTCTTCCACCGTATGACAGACTATCCTTTCATACAGTAAATGGATGCCTGAAGTACGATCGTACGGTGAACAAGAAGGTCTGACGTGCGATGGTTTTGACTGTCGTACGGTGTATGCTAGTGACTGTACAATCACTTGTTTTTACTGTTGTGTACGGACTAAAGGTCGTACGGCCACAGTTTTCTCTCCCTCGAGTATGTGTATGGACGTTGACTATCAGATTCATGCATGAGTATGAAATAGAACACAGAACAATAATGTGATGCACAAAGACACAAGTCTGGAGATTCGCACAGGCAATAGACAATTGCATTCAATAATGATAGCACTTCAGATTACAATGATTGGGAAGCAGCGCAGAATACAGTGAGGAGTTACTCCCACCGAAACCGCCAGTACCAAATAGGGAGGGTCTTCCACCTTTGAAATGGCATATAACCGAACTCCAACTGGAATTCGCAATAGCAAATAAAATATCAAAGTTCGCATACCTACAACTACAACAGACTCGGTCTTATATATGGCTTCGGGGAAACGTCCCGAAGGATTACAAATGATGCCGACACGGCCAACACACTAAACAAATAAACGGGCCCAAGAGATAATAAAATTAAAGTCGGGGCCAAAAATTATTAAATTTTATTTATTTAATAATATAGGGGACATCACACTTTCACCATTTCAATTGAAGAAATATATATAAAGCAGCCTGGAGCATTTAAGGTGCATGGGAAAAAAACCCACATATGCAAGCTAGAGATCTTGTATAGGCTGAAGCAACTACCTCTTGTTTGGTATTCATAGATTGATAGCTACTTGTTAAATTTAGGCTTTCACTAAAATTCTTGCAACTTGTAATCCTTATTATCTATTTGATAGATATGATCTATTAGTTTTAGTCTTATGTGTGGATGGCCTTATTCTTATAAGTAGAGAGAAGCTATTAGGATGGTGTGAGGAGTTGGCATTAGAATTTGATATGAAATATATTGACCTAATGTACTATTTCTTGAGTCGTGGCAATTTACAAGAGAAGTCTTCCTATGTCAAGGAAGTACAGATTTCAGATACTAAAATGATTCTAGATGATAGATTGTAAGAACCTTGCTATTCCAATGATTCCAAATCTTAGGTTGGCAAAAGATTTAGAATCAAATTTGGTCAATATTTTTGTTTACAAAAATTTGATAGGTTCTCTCATGGACTTGATGGATATGAGACCTGCTATTTTCTTTGCAGTGCTAGATTACTACAAAAATGTCCTCCAATATTTGAAGGGCATAATTCATTATGTATTGAAGCATGTTAAAAACAAAGAGTTAATGTTGCATGATTTGGTGGATTCAAACGAGACAACTAATGCTAGTGCTACTTAGAACACCTTCAGGTTTTGTTTCAACTTGGAAGCAAGTATGATATCCCAGTTCAACAGGAATAGGCAACAGTAGCACTAAATTCAATTGAGGTAAAGTGGATGAGAGCTTTTCTTGAAAGAAATGAGTGTATCTAGCTTCACAAATTGATAGTAAAAACTATCGATCAAATGTTGGAGTCAACTATAGTAATATGGTGAAATTCAGTGTTGCATTGAGCTATATAGGAATCCAGTTTACCATGATCACTGTAATCATTTAAATACTTGTTATCATTTTCTCAAAGACGGAATTCTAAAGGGAGCAGTAATTCTTCAACAAGTATCCTCATATGTGCAGGTTGCAAGCATTTTGACAAAGCTCTTGTCAAAAGAAAAGTTTGAGATTCTATGGGGTAAGTCGGGCTTGGTGAAGAATAATGTCCTTGCAAACAAGGAGTTTAAATCTTAGCTATTATTTCTTTCAGGTAGTGCAGCAGCAGTGAAGAAAGGCACATAAACATCCTATGTTAAAGGAGTCAGCTGGGATGTCTTTGTTTAGGGAATCCTGTGCGAACAAAAACATCCCATGTTTAGCTAAAAAAATTGCCATAGATGGACACTTTTATCTACTGATGACTTTCCTAAATTTGGGATAATTTATTTAGTGTTAGCTTTACTAATTTAGGCACACAAGTGCCTAGTCAAATATTTAACAGTTATTAATTTGCTTTATTTCTCTATTTTCTGTTTTGTTTTTATTGCTGGTGCAGGGACCTGCTGCTGACTTTTCTATTTTTAATTTTTTAGAGTGACTCTAATTGAAGGAAAATGCAGGGTACCCCAGGATGCGTCCTTCCTGTTTTTTACGATGATTTTTCAAATGGGGATGCCCTAGAGACACGAGGACGAGGACAGAACATACCACCACCGTTCCGACAACAAAAATGATGTCTTAAGGATGCCCACTCTGCAAGAGGAATGTCACCAATCTGGGAAGCACCATGTTATCCTCACAGCCAAATGGTTTTTAACTTTTCCACAGTGAACAAAAAAAAACGTAGCTGAACCAGAGTTACATTGCTAAGGCATGGT
Source organism: Thuja plicata (assembly GCA_018584345.1). Classification (NCBI taxonomy): domain Eukaryota; kingdom Viridiplantae; phylum Streptophyta; class Pinopsida; order Cupressales; family Cupressaceae; genus Thuja; species Thuja plicata. Next base: position 291,399 of record MU223611.1, read on the forward strand.
ATCAAACACTAAGGAATGCAGTCCAAGCTCTCTAAATTAAAATTGCACTTTATGCATTTGGAAACTTGTGCAAATTTATTGAACCCCTATGAAATATATTTCCTCGGCATTCAATATAGTTGCACAAATTTAACATTTCCTTTTGAAGGGGGAGTATTAATTTATTAACTCTAGCTTTTGCAATATTATAGCTCTAATTTATTCTTTTACTTCAATGCAGCTCCTTTGATTCAACCCAAAACCAATGTTTGGGATTCCATTATTCTTCCACATCTGCTGCAATAGAATAAATGGAAACATTTCCTCAACACATTGAGATCCCTCTTTTAAATGACTAAGATTTAGGAGCATATTATAAACTTAGAATTACACTGTTTCAGAAAACACATCAGAAAAAGTATAATCACTTAAGCACTTAGAAAAACAACCTTATTCTATTCTATAGGATTCAATACAGCTCTCCTCTTCCAGAATGAATGCTCCATCTGCAAACCTATGCTAAATGTAATATCCCTTGCAATTCTGATTTTTAGTTTCTTAACCTGAGAATTTCGTCAAACACTTTGCACAAGGAATATAACGCTGTTCTCCATGCTGATTGTTTTTAATTGCCAAACTAAAAGAGATA
>MU223611.1:298630-311409 GCA_018584345.1 Thuja plicata
TCACTTTTTAATTTTAATTTATTTAATGACTTTATAAGAAATTAATTTAATCAATTTCTCCTTATTTCTCCACTTAGCCTTCGGAGAATGTAAAGGCTAAGAACTCCACTGAGATGCTAAAAAGATGAGGACATTACACTAAAGACTACCATATATATGAATAACATACACTTGACATAAGAATTTGCAAATTTACATTTCAAAATTCAAAAATTTATTGGAAAAACAATTCTACAAGAGACGTGTTTAAATAAATGCAACAGTGCATCTGCTCTTACAAAGAAAAATGAGCTGAGAATGTCCCATATAAAGCTATTTATGTTTGTGTGCTGCACAGTTTGAACTACAAAATCTTCAAACGATAAAAAGAGTGGATGTTAAACTAATTTAGAATCAGACTGTTCAGACACACACCTCAGGTGCCATCCAATAAGGTGTTCCAACAACTGAATGAGTATTAAGGTCTGCCTCAGTTAATTTTGTTGCAACACCAAAGTCAGCAAGTTTTACCAAACCCTGTACAATTGAAAATGAGAGAACAAAGTCAGACAGCCCTGATCAGCAACCTTTAGTAAACAAAACAAACAATTATCACATCCAGCCAGTTTCCAATACTTCTTTAAATACATCAAATAGTAAACAAAAACAGCATTTCCGGGCCACTTAAGAGATACCAAACTTATCTCTATTCTGCATCATGCATTAAATGGATAGATATCTATTAGAAAATGGTGGAAATTCACTTAATTCTAAACAAGAATTACAGTGAGCCTCCCTAATTGCAGTACTAGGATTTTGCAAGGAATTATTTGTTCACACTCCAAGGTTTTTGTGAACATGGCAACTGTTTCGACAATTCAATTCTATTACCTATAATCTCCTTGGAAAATGGAAGCTTGAAGATAAAAGGTGGGTACAGAGGCAGAAACTCTATTGTCAGTGCTTGTTTAGGATAGGAATCAATTGTCAGTTTCTTAGAGTGACAATAGGAGCTTCAAGGATCTTCAAGAATTTGTTGCATTCTAGTCACCAGTTTGGGCATTGCCAGAAGATAAAGTTAATAATTGAAAATATTCAGTTACTTTCATGTTACAGTTTGGTGATGTTAAGGCATGCTTTATGTTTTGCAGAGACAACTCCCGTCCACAATTTCAATTGTTATACATGCAACAGTAATCCTTATAAACAGTTGCATTGTCCACATATTGGGAGCCTTTTTTAAGGAAAAAATCTTTGGGTTGCTAATGCTTTTCACCAATGCTTCTCCTATCAGCTTGGCAGAAAAATGAGGAAATTTAACCAAAACCTGGTTATGATTGCCAAAGCCAAACTTTGCTTGCTCAATTAAAATTGACTCTGTCACTTGGCACATAGGCACAGATGTTAGATTTTAATATTTATAAAGCAAGAAATTCCTTCTACAATTTCAATTGTTACATATGAAACACTAATCCTTGAAAACAGTTGCATTGTCCACATTTATTTATCAGGACCTTCTTTTAAGCGAAAACTCTTGGGGTGGCTAATGCTTCACCAAGGCTAATCTATCAGCCTGGGAGAGTTGAGGAAATTTAACCAAAACCTGGTCATGATTGCCAAAGCCAAACTTTGCTTGATTCTCTGTCACTTGAAACACAGGCACAGATGTTACTTTTTATGAAGCATGCGGTTCCTTCTATTTCTTATGTACAGATGATGTGACTATCATGTTACTTGGTTTAATACAAGATGAGTTTCTCGATAGGACAGCTTCACTAAAATATTTCTTCCCAAAGCATAAACACAAAAACCACCTATAATTTAAGACATTCAGCTGGTTGTAATTCAGTGGATTATAGTCTAAATAAAATGTTGGTCTCTGTTCTAGCAGAGCTTATATGCTCGTATACTTTCTAGCAAGTTCATCATGAATTTGACTGATAAAATTCCCCCAGATATGGCATCCAAGCCAAAGAACACCCCAAAAGGTGGTGCTTATCAAACACAAAAAGACGATAGAAGAATTGCACAAGACTAGCATTCACATTTTACATCCGTACAAGACTAGCATGGACAAGATTTATTACTTCTCTTAAATAAAAATGGTAGAAGAAATGTTGTGCATCCATGCAAGAGTAAACGAGCATAGCTAAATATATGTAGCCCTAACCTCTTTTGTTGTCAAGATGTTTGCACCCTTGATATCTCTATGGATGACACCTTGTTCATGAAGATAAACCAAGCCTTCCAAAACCTGCACCAGATGAGCAAAAAAGTAGTTAAATATGTACAAGAAACATAATATATTGTACAGACTGAAAACTAAAGGGCACAATTGGTCTAGGATTTAGAGTCTATCAGATTCTACACAGGAATCTACTCAGATAGCCAAACCTGCGCAATGTACACAGCAACAAGGGATTCAGGAAAAGCTCCAAACTTATTTGGCTTGATAATGCTGGCAAGAGATCCATTTTCAACATACCTGCAAGTAAAGTGAAAGGAACATGAGCTTGATACTGCCTAAGTCAGAGAAATTAGCAAATCAGGTTTATTGTATATAATTTGCCCTGTTACATGGTTGATGATCATTGTATACAATAGTCAATAACTAAACTGAACATAGTCAATAACCAAACTGAACGTAGTCAAAAAAACAAACAGAATATGTCCACAAAAAATCTCAAACAACATAAATCAACTTAAGATGATACTTACTCAAGAATTATGTACAAGTGTATTTTTGTCTTAAAGGAACCCCTATACTTTACAATGTTTTTATGATTCAAATTCTGCAATCAAAAGAAAATATATTATCAAAACGGCGAATACTACAAATGGTTATACTTCATTTGCTGCTGCATGCTTTTCATTGTGAATTTGAAAATATTAAAAGCATCCTATTCTGATTAATATGAAGCTTTTCCTTGACAGCATGCTGTAATATGCCCATTTACAACACTTCAAAATTTTATTCCAACAATTATATGAAATAAGAATGTTAAAAATTGCAAAAAAAATCATCACATTATAAAGAAGAAAAGCTAAACATTTTGCATTAAAGAACTTATAAAGTAGGAAACAGTACAGTACCTTCAGAAGATCAATCTCTTGCTGCAGACAATGAACACATGCGGACACCAGAAACATTTCGAACAAATCAGAAATAATAATATTCATACCACCATATAGAACAACAAGAAAAATATAATCTTGACAATCTGACTAAAATGGTTATGATAATTTAGCATTTACATAAAAGCTGAAAGGTTCTGATTTAGAAGAAGCGTGAAATTGTAAATTAAAAGAAAATGTCTGCATCAAACGTCATGAAAAAAGCTCAACAATCAACTTGAAGCATCTGAAAGACTGTCTAATATTATTCAAATTATTATTAAGGTTTCATTAGTAAGAACCATAGCTTCCAACATTTGGGAAACGTTTGCAAAGGAAAGATACCAAATGTCCAGGTAGTGTCCTTTGGACTCTGAATATCAAATATTTATTCACTAGATGTAGCTTACTCCTGAGGGAGAACTTTCAAATCAATAAATCAGAAAGCAAAATGTGATACTAATATAAAAACATCCCAGCAAACTGAAAATGGTATACATAAAAATTTAATTAAGACAAACTATAAATTATGCTTGGAGGCTTGAAAACTCACAGTATTAATGATCTCCTTCAAATAATAAACCATCTAAAAACCAGCAGTAAACCCAAAAATAAAGACACCAATCTCAGTAGCAAATAAACCTCTTGGCATTGCCACTAACATTAAAGATCCAAAGTTGATTACAAAAAGAATAAAAAGTCGAGTCTACTCAAAATTCCCTCAGTGTCAAGAAAGCTCCAAGTCCAAATGGGTTTCGAGCTGTGTTTTCTCAAAAATATTGGTACATTTTGGAAAAGGACGTTTTCTAGGCTGTGGAGGAATGCAAGATTCATAAGCTTGTAGTGAAAAGCATTTTGATTCCTTCAGGCCTATTGCTTTGTGTAATACTACTTACAAGATTATGATAACATCATTGCTTGCAGATTGAAAGATTGCTTAAGTCATATAATTTAAGAGGATCAGAGCAGTTTAATAGCTTGTAGACAGATTTTGGATGGTATTCTAGTTGCTATGAGGAAATTCACGAGGAATCTACTTCTTCCACGACAGATATTAATAATAGTACCAAACAGACAAAGATCTTTCTATATGTACAAACCATGATGATGTTAAGATCCTCTTGAGGAATATTTTCCAAAGACACCTGCTTGATTGCAACAAAATCTCCATTCTCCAAGTCCAAGCCTTTATAGACACGCCCGTAAGCTCCTTTACCAATTTCATCTCCCAGCATCTGCCAAGAAAGTGATATATCATAACATCAAAATTTGTACAAATCTTTAAAATTTAATCGTACAACAAGCAAATTTCATTTGCTTTTATTTGGACAACCAATTTTCATACTATATACAGGCATGAGTGTGCCTTTTTGATAACAAGAAGGGTTTGTGTTATGGACGATGCTGAGATAATGGTAAACATAAACATTCTCGCCAATTCGAAAGTATAATATTTTACAAAGAACAATCATGGGATGAGGAAACTTCTACGATTGAATCCATTGGTGAGAGTTGAAAACCTATAGAGATGTACTAAGCTTGTGAAATAAGTAAGCATTCCATAAGTTGGAAAGTTTTGAATGTTTGGAAGGCATGGTAGACTAAAAAGCACGGCATATGTAAACATTATACTAAGTAGGCAAGCATTGAAACGTTCAGGAGGCATATCAAGCCCAAAATTAGATTTTTACATAAAACACTCATGAAGCAAGCATGCCTGCCATTTATAATAATTAATAAAAAGAGTTTAAACATTCAAGAGGCATCCCACAACTAAGATCAAGTTTTATCATACTAAGTAAATGAAATGAGCAAGTCTTCCCTTAAATTGGTGCAACTTTTGAGTGTTAGGGAAGCATGTCAAATCTAAAATGAAGCCTAGCCAAGTCAAGAGGACTAGAATCTAAGAAGCAATTGACCACAAAATGTAATTGTAATTCCAATAGTTGGCAAGCACTCAAGTCAAAATCAACAGACTCGCAAGTACAAGTACTAAGTGAGCATTGTATATTTGGCTCCAACATGAGAAAATTCTACCCAGACCCAGCATACTTGGTCAAAGTAAGTTTGACCCATTCATAACTTCCCAATTCTCCCCCAATGCTCAGTAAGCAAGCTAACATTTGGAAAATAAAATTTTAAAAAAATATTAAATTTTCTCCAGAAAAAGTTGGAAACATATTCGCTGTTCTCTGACATAACCAGTTAAAAAACATCAAAACAAATTTTCAATGTAGTTAGTAATGGCAAACATTTTAAATAGGCAAATAACATCATATTGATTGTGTTGATGAACTCTAATGCATTTCAACTATATTTTCTACTTTGATGTCATTATTTTTTATTTTATGTAGTGGATTTGTCATGGGATGAGAAATATCTTCCGTTTTTCCCTATGAAAATTTTAATGTTAATTGAATTCTATTATGCTCAACAAGTATTTGGTAGTAATCAGCAGAATTCTACAAGCATTGGCAATTATTAACAGGAGCAAACTTGATTTGACAGAGTATGCTTGATCAGGATAAAATCAACTTGTTTTAATCAGGCAAATACCATTATATTTGATTATAATGATTACGAGTGGTGTATCATATAGCTGAATTTTCCTGATTAATTATGCCATTCATTTTTATATTAATAAGGCAAAGGCGATGTGGAACAATAAGTATATTTATTCCTGAGATTTAGTGACAGAAAGTATGTTGGATCCAACAATGCAATTATATTTTGAGTTCTGACGTGCTTTGCATCGCAAACTAATTTTCATACACGATACTTATAAAAGTTTTCATTTTGATCAGAGTAAACTGGATTTATCATGGATGGGAATTTTCTTTTGGAAAGATAAATTCTGATTTAATTTTATATGCCATGACAAATAGAGATTTGATGTAAATTTCAAAGCCGGGCTTAATTTGATTGAGTTTGCTGAGTCCAAGCAATATCCATTCCTTTTACTCAGGCAAATACCATGATATTACATTAAATTGATTATGTGTGCAGCATAGCTATATTTGGCTGATTAAGGTATGCGATATATTTTGATGTCCACAAAGCAGAGGTGTCATTGAAACAAAATATATATTTAGTTCTGAAATTTAATAACAGGAAACGTGTTAGATCCACCAACACAATTATATTTCGATGTGTTATGTGCATTGTATTGCAAACAATATTTTCATTCCTGGTACTTGTAGATTTTTTATTTTATTTTATGAAGTGGAGCAATTCAGACCAGTTTGGGATGGAAAATGACATGGGCAGCAATGGAACCCCAGCTGGTTCAACTTTCAGACCTTTCTAGCGTTGGAGCAAATGAGTTTTTATTTACTCGTGCTTAAGTTTACTTGAGCATCATTATTTATTATTGCATTTATAAAAAGATTCTGGCATTGGAGCTTTTCTCCAACATGGTATTAGAGCAGTCAATCAGCGATTCCTTCCATTGAGAGTTTTCACCAGTTTTGTTGAGGTCTTGCACCTCTTGGGTGGTTACAATTTGCAATTGGAGGCACTCAGTATTTGGCACTCCGAATTAATTGCAGATCTTATATTTTTACCTGGTGATTTAACAATTACAGTATTCACAATCAGTGTCATTCCATTTGGCACATATCGCTTATTCTGGAGGCGATTACAGTCTATTGCCTTTCTCAGCAATTCCATTATTTCGTAAAGACTCTTCAATTTTGCAGACCCTTCATAACCCTTATGCTGTCTTCCTTTGTTGGTGTAATTAAATATTCCTAATTACACTTTACTTAAGTTTGCTTAGGATAATGCATTTGCATATTAGTTGTCATGTAGATACATAGGAGTTTGCACTTCATTGAAGCACATGGTGTAGGAGAAACTCCACTTTATGTGAGAGATCCATGTTTAGTGATCTTATCACATTATCATCCTCTCATTGTTGCACATACTTCATTGTACAATGGAAGATGATCCACCTTTGGTGGACATTTGATTCCACCTTATGTGGTTGATAGGTTATCCCTTACATATCTCCTAATTATCATGCATTGCCTATATATTCAGGCACATCTACTTTGTATTTATCAATTGGATTTCCATTATTATTTTGATCATTATTGAATCAATCAATTGATCATATCATATTTGTCTCTCTTGTGCTATCAATTGAGCTTCTAGATCTTGGCATTTCATTCTTTGCCTTAGGCAAATTCTTAGATGGTATCAGAGCCATAGGAGTGTTCATTGTATAGCCATTGGAAAGCATTTTTTTGCTTCAATCTTTGGAGGGCCACGATACAGATCTGGGATCAGCAGCTTGTGGGAGCGTTTTGAGCAAGATTGGACCTCACCATTGCATCCGAGTGGCCATTCCGGTGAATTTTGACTATAAATTTGCCTACCTTGGACAAAGTCAAATTCGAGGCAAAAAAAATTTGCAAATCAGACCCCTAAGGCCCAATCTGCAATTTGGCCTTTGGTTGTCAGTCTGAGTTTTTGCAGGCGCAGCCGACAGAGAATATTTAGAGAATTTTTTGGGTCGCAGAATCAGGTGGTCAAACCCCGACCCAGCAGACGGCCAGAGCACTGAAATCGGCATTGACAAGTAGTCACCGAGCAACGCCACATACCGGACCAAGCTCTTTCCTTTATTCTCCGTGCGCAGAAGGTCTTAAGCAACAAAGAATACCATCGCAGGGTGCATGTGGGATCTCGTGCACAGAAGGTCTTAAACAACAAAGAATACCATCGCAGGCCCCAGGGTGCATGTGGGATTAAAACCCCACATCACCCCACTCGTCTTCGCTGAGCTCGGCAAGCTAGCCCGGGCAATCCCTTTCCGCAATGATCCACTCGCACCGCACAGCTGAGTCCCCCAGCTCACCTCGTCGCCCAGTCCACCGCGGTTCGAGCTCAACGCCGAGGTCCGAGCACGCCGCGCAAATTCGAGGCCATGTAAGCACGGTCAACGCCACCTAACACGCCCACATCAACAGATCCAGCCCAGTACACGATTGACATGTGGAACTAAGACACGTCTACGCCACCTCAGATCCCTCAAACACGTCAGTAGCAAGGTGTGCCACGTCATTGCTCAATCAGTCTGGAGTTTTTTGACACGTCACTTTTCACGGTATAAAATGTGACGGCCATATGGCCATCAAATCTGTGCTTTTTTTATTTGCATTGACGGTCATTTGGACGTCAAATTTATCTTTATGCATGTGTCATCTTTTTAAATTATTAATTTTGACAGTCGTTTGATAGTCATTTCTGGACAAATTTGAACTGTTGTGACTGTTGTTTGGACGTCAAATGTAGCCTCCCAGATTTGTTGACGTCGGCTAGGTTGAAAAGTTTGGACCCCTCATCATTTGCAGTTCTCATTTCGCAGCCTGACTTTGGGAGGCCATAACTCACTCATACGACCTTTTTTGATGCAATTTTTTTTATTTAGGGTAGAATCTCCTAAATATTTCAATGGTGTTGTTATTTTCTGATTTTGGTGGGCAAATTTTTCAGAAATCTCAGGTTTTGGTGACTGTACCTGTCCAATCCCTGATTTTGCAACTTCGGAGCCTTCGTCAAGCTCATACAGACACATTTTCAACTTCTGTTTTTGTTTTAAAGTGCATGATTTTTTGTCTACTTCTAGAAATGCTATCAATTTGTAGCTATTGAGAGTTAACATATCACTTTCAGCATTTAGTCACTTTTGGCCTATTTTGGCACTTGTAACTAATTGGATCCTTGAGTGATCTTGTGTCCTAATTGTTAGAGCCTGTTATAGCTTCATATTTTCTGTTGTAATCATCAAAATCAAAAGTCCACTTTGGCCAATTTTAGCAAGTGGCAATTGTATACGCACTACATATAAACTGTCAAAATCATCTAATTTGGGGGGGTTCTTTGATTCATTACATTTTAGGGGGTTCGTTGATTTTTTTATCTCATTTTTTTTCATGTGAGAAGTGCATCATGGCTAAAATTATGGAATATACAATCCATCCTGCAGTTGTGCATTTCACTGGGGATAATTATAAGTCATGGGCAAAAGGCATCATCACATATTTTAGATGGTTGAAGATTTTGCCCCATCTTTATGGACTCATTCCTAAACCAAATTCTGAGTGGAAACAATTAGCTTGGTGTGAAAAGAATAGAGATATCATTGGACTGATATATTACAGCATCTCTTCCTTTCCTAAAGTCCAATCCAAGCTTGAGGATATTACGTGCCCACGCACATGTTGAACCATTATTTGGGAGAATTTTGGAGGTCCTCATGTTCCTCCATTCCCAAAAGATTCAGTTGTGGATTGCCTCATTCGACTTGATGATGCAAATAATATTCCTTATGATAAGCATACCTTATGGATGCTTAGGCTGCTAAAGTTGCTTCTACTTATCCACTTGAGATCACACCTATTGTTGCTCCTGATGATACTTGTACTGCTACAGCCATAGTTCCTTGTGATTCAGTGCAACAGGATATTCCCTGTCTTCCAGTTATAGTTCCTTGGGATGAATACTTGACAGACATTGTAGGTTTGTTTGTGGATTCCTACATTGAGGATTTGGGAGACATCTTTGATGGCATTCATCTTCTCTTTGATGAGGATGATCCTTCTTCAGTCGTTGTGAGGGAACACTCTGACCGTCATCTTCATTCTCCACTTGATCCTTCTTTCGAGTTTGATATGATTGTGGATCCTTTGATACAACATTTGGAGGTCTATTTATCTTCAAAGAAGACATTTGAGTCTTTGGAGATTGGCATTCATGAGTCTCAAACTTCACTTGAGATGTCAAGTTGCATGGCTGATCATACTCATGTGTTGGAGATTCTTATTCCTGAGACATCATACATTTTGAGGATTCATCCTAAAGATTGGGGAGGATTCATTCATACACCTATGGCATTATTTCTTCCTAAAGGGAAGAACATCATTCAGTTTTCATGGTGCAATTTCTACATTGATCCTGGAGCATCTACCCTTGGTGTACCTTCTACATTGAGGGGGGGCTACTTTGCTTCTCTTCCTACTTCCTATTTTGAGAAGACATCCTTGTCTTTGGAGCCTTATCCAAATTCTTACATGGATCAGTTACCATTGGTTCCTTGCTTGTCACCTTCTATTAGGCATATTCTTGATTGGTTTGTGTCATCTTCATCAACCAAGGACATGGCGACACTTGAGCACACTTCAGAGACAACATTCTTCATTTGGATCCCCCTTCCTTCTTCCTATCCACAATGGGAAGTGTATCTTCTTCCTAAGGGGAGAAATGTTGTTTGTAGGCATTGGACTATGTTTTGCCTTCAAGCACTCACCATCCTTGGAGGAGACTATTCATTATGGGGGGCATATCATGTCTCATTATGGGGGGCATATCATGTCTCCTTATTTGCTTCCTATGGGGGGATTTTTTATTGCATTTGCATGATGTAAGTCGTAACGGGGGGTCTTGATTACTCCATCCATCCATGCATCTTGTTTTCTTCATTTCTCTTTTTTGGGGAGGGTTTTTCCCATGAGGTTTTCCCTCTTTCTCCACTTTATGAGAGATTGCATTGCTCACTTGCATATTGTACATGGGTACCTAACATGGCCTAGTAGCCGGGACCCATCATGCATTGTCATCTAGTATTGTAAGCTTAAGTACATTCCCTTAAGTTGCACTTAAGGGGGGTGTTGGTGTAATTAAATATTCCTAATTACACTTTACTTTAGTTTACTTAGGCTAATGCATTTGCATATTAGTTGTCATGTAGACACATAGGAGTTTGCACTTCATTTGAGCACATGGTGTAGGAGAAACTCCATTTTATGTGTGAGATCCACGTTTAGTGCTCTTATCACATTATCATCCTCTCATTGTTGCATGTATTTCATTGTACAATGGAGGATGATCCACCTTTGGTGGACATGTGATTCCACCTTGTGTGGTTGATAGGTTATCTCTTGCATATCTCCTAGTTATCATGCATTGCCTATATATTCAGGCACATCTACTTTGTATTTATCAATTGGGTTTCCATTATTATTTTGTTCATTATTGAATCAATCAATTGATCATATCATATTTGTCTCTCTTGTGCTATCAATTGAGCTTCTAGATCTTGGCATTTCATTCTTTGCCTTAGGCAAATTCCTACATCCTTAACCAAGCGGTGATCTCACCTATGTATTCTCTAGGATGAGTATGCAAATTCAGGGCAAAAAAAAATAATCCATGGGTGACTAGTATACCTGATTTTTTATCGGCAATAGTTTTTAGTGCTTGTCGTGTTCATGCCTTGGATCAGCTTATTGCATCTTGGTGCTATTTGTTTATCAGCTTAACTTTCTATTTGTGAGGTCTTGTGTTCTTGGCCATTTTTCTTTGGCCTGTCTATTACAAATTGGGCGTGTTTTCATTGTTTTTGTCGGGGGCTCTTGATTCTCGGCTTACATCTTGAAGGAGCCATGTATAGTGTTTAGCCCGGTAAACGTTATTTATTTGCAAGCCGCATTACCAAATCAGTAGAAGCGCTTCAAAACTGCGAGCCCATACAACATTGTCGTTGGAGATATTGCATCGGCCTGAAGTTCTTTTGTGCAATAATCTTATTGGTCAATGCTCTTTTAATTGGAGTAGCCACTATATAGTTTGGAATAAATATTTCTCTTTCTGTCGTTTAGGGTTTGGTGATTTGCCCTTGAGATTAGCCTAGTGGGCCCATATTGTGAGCATAGTGCATGGGGATATATCCAACATTGGTTGTGGAAGTTTTTTTAAACTCTTATATATGATATTGTTCACTTTTGAAGTGTGAGTTGAGTCCTCACTATGGAAGCTTGAATCCTTATTTGAGGATATAGAGGAGATTTTGTGTGGCGAGGGTCACTCGCCACACTCTCAAGCAATAGATTCCATTTTTTTCCTGCTGTGTGGGACGTTTTGCTTCAAAGTGTCTTTTATAGGCCCTTTTTTCAAACTTGCACAAATTTTGCAAATGGAGTCCATTTTAGCGAACCATTTATCGTCGAAAAGCTAAGTTACAGTTTGGGTGCGAGAACGCCAATCAAGTACATGGGTGCATGACAAAAATTCGGGGTTTGGGTGCGTATGGGTACATGTATATGTGTGTCTATATATATATATATGTATGTATGTATGTATGTATACAAAAAAATCAGAGAAATATATAGAATTGTAAAACTAAATCATTTCATAGTATGATACTTGATCATTGATCAATGCCAAAAATAAATATTAAATGCTAATTGATAGTTGAAAAATATTCAAATAAGCCATATCAATGATATCATATATGTCTATGTTCAAAATTACATTGAAAATCATTACAATTACTGAATTACAAAATGTAGTTCATGAAACATGATTCAATGCTCATAAATCATCAAAAAGATTATCAAAAATAAGAGATAAAATTATATGTTTTTGTTTTGGAAGGCTTCATAAAGGATGTAAGAATCCCAACTGGCTATTTCAACTGATGACTGCAAAAAAAAACTCTGATGTTTGGAAGTTGGTGTGATTGAATTGTTTACCAAACTGCATAAGAATCTTTCCGGGCTCAACCAGACTTGGAGGTGAAAACATACACTACACTGTGTTGTCTATTTCTACTAACATAAGATTTCTTATTTAAATAAAGCCACGTTTTGCAAGAATAGACTATATCGTAACCATGATTTCAT
>MU223611.1:311459-325558 GCA_018584345.1 Thuja plicata
TCAGAAAACGTTCAATACTACAGATATAAATATATCCAAATGAAGGTAGATGATACTAGCATCGAATGCACCTTTGTGTTCAGCTTGAAAGCCTCAGCACACGCCTGGCATGATACATGCTCCTCCTAATACAATCGCCCTACACCATTCGCTTCAGACCCTACGTAGTCGCAGGGTATTCCTTTAACTATCACGTGACACTGTTAACACAGAGACTGCACCCACGCCCTTTAATTTTGTATCCACCTGTTGCCTCGGTTCACCACTATCGTCCATTGTCGGTATTAACACTGCCTTCTACTAATGGTGTGCGAAGTGATTGATGAAAACCCAACCCGTGCTCTGAGTTCGCGTAACAGTGCAGACTGCCCGCAGCAAGGACTTCCTTCACCCACGCAGAAGCAATGATACTATTCCCCGCGTTTTGTCCACGCATAACTCTTGTTCAGGGCCCAGCATACAATGCCTATGCTGACCCGAGGTAGTTAGTGGCTCGCGTGGCTGTGGCCCGACTGCCAGTGAATTTAGTTCTTGTGCGTCAAGTGAGCATATAGGTAGGATCCTTCTTAATGCGCAGCTAATTCCAGCACTGAATATTATCACCAGAACTTCGTAACTTTCAGACTGTATGAACTATGATTAAGAGATTTTGCTATAGTAATTATAAAGAACTCAATGGACCAGTATGCTGTGACAGAGATGATTATTTTTCCACTCACAAATTAACCTCCAATATGAAATCTGTATGATTCCACACAACTGAGAATGCTGGGGCTACGTCCAGTTTCTCCAAATCCTTAAGGGGCTACGTCCTCAAGAAATCAGTCACATTTAAGCAACCAGATATTAAACCTTTAGTTTATAAATTCTCATCGTGCTTTTCCCAAGGAAGATCTCGTTCCTTTATAGCCTCAAAATGAGAGCCATTACATCAACTAGACAATGTGGGATAAAAGGCACTTTCATCTTTTAGTCACTTAAGTCACTTTATAAAATAAAGTAACTTAAAGTTATAATTTTAAAGTGACTTTATAATATAACTTCATGAAATAAAGTATCCCAACTGTAGAGTCTGAACTCAGATATTAAATAAAGGCCCAAGTAACCCTGTGACTGACTGGCATCCTCTGAAAAGCGGCCATTAGACTATCCGGATGGCTAGATAGGCTAATCAAGCATAAAATGCATTACTGTAGAGAAGGGGACATTACAAAGGACCATTTTAGGGTTTAGGAGTTAAAAAAAAAACTAAAAAAACTTTTTCAATATGTTTTTATGCCACTTGTAATAAGGGGGCCCGCGGGTGGGTCCAGGTGCATGCCCAGCCCTGTGGGTGTGCCCAGATGCGCGGGATTGTGCACCCTAGCGCACCTAAAAGGTTGGGCGTGCTCCCTGTGTGCACCCAGCCTACACCCGTAGACGCACCCGCACCAACTGCGAGTGAGCCCTGCAACATAGTCAGAAAGGATTTTTGCCAACTTTGTGATGGTTGAGGTATTTCTCCAATATTTTGTTGTTCGCTACTCCATTGAACTTGTATATTGGTTTTGCTCAATTTCCGTGAACAAAGGAATTATTTCCTGGCATTGTGAGAAAAAATTATTGCATTCTCTTGTATAGTGGATTTGCCTAAGAAATTATCACTCCACATAACTATCATAAGTAAAAATCCAATATGGAGATTTTATGGTTAAAATTGCAATTGAAGAGAATAGCTTTTGACCAATATCCAGAAGCCACAAGTGCTACAAAAAAGAGGAAATGGTTTAATTGAAGGGATGAAGCTCTTAGTACTCTCATTATGTGGTAAAAAGTAAAAGTAATTTGGTTTGCAAATTGAAGAAATCTTTGTATGGTATGGCATCAAACAAAGTCCTAGGATATGGTACCAAAAATTTGAAACATGTGTCGAGTTCAGGATTTGAGCATTCTAAATCAAATCACTATGCTTATTATAAATTTGATGGTGATCATTTCTTATTCATTTATGATATGTTATTCATTGGTAAAGGGAAAAGAATTTGCACCTAAATTTCAAATGAAAGATCTTGGTGCAACTAAACACATTCTCGGGAAGGAAATTAAAAGAGAGAGTGAACCAAAAGCTATGGCTAGGCCAAAGTAAGTATGTGAATTCAATTTTACAGAGGTCTAGCATGCAAGAATGCAGACCATTATGTGTTCCTTTTTATAGTTGGAAAGAAGTTATCTGCTTCAGATTGTACTACCCCCATTGGAGATGGAAGACATGAGTAAAGTACCTTACCAGAGTACAATTCAAAGTTTGATGTATGTGTTGGACAAATCACCAGTGCCGCCCTTCAGATTTGGGACATGAACTAACTATCTCCTATAGATTTGTTTATCTATGGTGTTTGCATGAGGAAGGTCGATCTTTTGGTGAAACGACAAATGTGTAACAATTGGCATCACAGTTGGGTCACGAGTTTGAATCCCCTTGCACGACATTGTGGGGAGGATTGTTGAACTAATCACCAACGTCCCCCATTCAAATTCAGGAGATGTACTAACTACATCTTGTAGATCTATTTATCTTTGACATCTGTATCGGGCATCAAAAGGTCGATCGTTTAGCGCAATAGCAAACATGTTCCAATAGTATGTTATGGTCTACACTAGACCAAACATTGCCCAATCAGTGGGAATTCTTTCTATATATATGTTTGATCCTGGTAGAGTTCATTGGAATGCAATAGTCTTCGGATATTTAAAGGGTGCCTCAAAGTATCCTTTATGTTATCATGGTAATTTAATAAGAGATGAGATTTCCCTTGATCTTCATGGTTATGTGGATTCAAATTGGGCAAGTGAGGTTGACAAAAGAAGTTCCGCAAATGCTTATGTGTTTACTTTATTTGGTGGTGCAATCAATTGGATGAGTAAGAAAAAGGATATGGTTGCTTTATCCATTGTTGAAGTTGAGTATATGTAAACCACTCATACTTGTAAATAAGCCATTTGGCTCCAGAGACTTGTTCAGATATTGGAATAAAAAGAAGGTGCAATGAAAGTTTAGTGTGACCGTCAGAGTGCAATCTGCCTAGTTAAGAACTCAACTTTTCATGCCAGACCAAGCACATTGATGTTCAATATCATTTTGTCAAAGATATGGTTGAGGATAATATGAAAAATATATGTTGAAGATTGTATAATATATATCATATTCAAAATTTGTATATGAAAATTTGAAGATATGAAAAAAAATTCATATCTTCAGTGATATAGATACAATAGATACAATCAATAAAATAATATATACAAATTTTTCATATCTTCGGTAATATAGATACAATAGATACAATCAGTGATATCTTTCATAATTTAAAATTTGTATAATAGATACAATCAGTGATATAATATTTTTCATATACATATCATATTCAAAATTCACTGATTGTATATATTCAACATAATTATTTACTCAATGAAAAATATCGTTGTAATCACATCTTTCTGAGAGATTTTTTTTTAAAAAGAAAAAAAAAGCAAAGACAGAAAGAAATCGATGGGTAGTAAATTTCCCTCTCATAGTTTTATATTCAATGTATATATGTCTATCATATTTGTCATTGAGAGTTTTGGAAAGGAAAAGGAAGGAAATGAAAAACATTGACAGAGAGATATCTGCCTGTTGCATACGTGCCACATTCATATACTAGAAGGCGTATAAGTCTATATTGAAATATTCGTAATTGAGAGTTTATGGAATGAAGAACGGTGAGGAGAAAGTATTGACAGTCAGAAATCTGGCAATTGCATTATTGAACATCATTACATATTCAGTGTATGTATAACTATATTGACATATTTGCCGTTCAAAGTTTCCGACACAAAAGAAAACCATTAGTAGAAAGAAATCCACCGGTTGTATCTATGTCAGTTATATGCTCAATGTATATGTATCCCTGTTATTGAATTTCTTCGAAATCAAAAAAAGGCAATGATAGAAAGAAATCCACCGATTGCAGATGTGCCAGTCACATATCAAATCCATATGTATTCATACTCATAAATTTCTCGTAAACGAGAAAAAGAAAACATTAACGAAAAGAAATCCATTGATTGTATGTACGCCTCGTAGTCACACACTCACATATTTATCGTTGAGAGTCTTCGATTTGTGAAAGTGCGAGGAGGAAGGATGTCTCGACATTTTTGCCCGCGCTGAATCGAGGCCTCATTTCATCATCATCTTAGGGTTTATGGGCATTACTTGACAAACCCCTTGTTTTGCCCTAAAATAATGTACAAGTAAACCCTTGCGCATGATTAGTTCTTCTTCCTCCTCCTCGCTCCTCCTCCGGTGCAGCACTGCAGTTAGAAAGGGCGCTGCTGCTTCTTCTGCGCCGATGCTTCCAAGGTGTTTGAGTTCGGTCGTGCATGGAACGAGAGAGAGGAGCCATCTACAACTATACAACCTCTTTTCCCTTTGTGCTTTGCGGTGATGAGCTGTATGCCAAGAGGATGAAAGGAAGTCATATATATATGTGGGTCCCATTTTGGGTAGTATGGCAGCATCTTTCCTTATCTTTCTTTGCTGGTAGGATAGGACCCTTACTTGGGAAGAATACAAAGCAATTTATATTTCTATATTTTGTTACTTGGTCATTTAAATATAAAATTGTTTGATTATTGGGAGCAGCCACCAAATCTGTTGTGTTCAATAAGGAATGTCAATTGTTTGATATTGTTTGGATTTGTTGCACCCAATTATTTTTCATCACCTAGTACTAGTCTAAAATTGTTTTTGATTACATAAGGTGGATTGTCATATGGGCATTTTAATAATATTTCTTGGTAATCATATTTTGATGTGTAATGGGTATGTCGAATAGGTGTGGGAAATCAATTAGAAGGAAAAAATAGTTTATTTTTTGCATACATTTGTGTAATACATGAAGTCCATAAGGAGAGAGCAAAGAGGGAGAAAGTAGAGAGAGGGGAGAACATTAGAGGGATAGAAAGATGGAGCGATGGTGAGAGAGATGTAGGGAGAGGTAGGGAGATAAAGATATAGATGTAGATGTAGAAGAGAGAGAGATAAATACAAGGAGAGGAGGAAAGGACAACTAAATTCATTTAATTAACTTATGTTTCTCATATCATATGCCCCTTTATGAGTAATTATCTTCCTACCATGGTTATGATGGAGGAGAAATGTATCTGCAATAGTTTGTATGAAATTGATGGTTGTAGGAATGATTATTACAACCATACTAAGACATTGCTAAAGACAATTAAATGCTTTTGACCCGGAGCTATAAATTGGTGAGGCCACAAATGGGGGGCATCATCCCAATTTAACAAAGTTGAGGCTCAAACCCACAAGTATATTGGATCAGTAAAGGCACAAGCCTACGATCACAATGGCCCAACGAGGGTTTGAACATTGGTGGGCACAACAACAACGCTACCATTTATCCAACACACTAAGTGGTGAACCCACCTTCAATATAATAAATTAATTAAAAATAATTATATAAATGTATTTGTTAACAAATATTCGTTCTACTAATATGAAAGAATAAAATTAATTATATGATTGTTCCTTCATTCCTACAAACTATCATGTTGAATTCAAGGACAATAAAATAATATTTGTTTTTTCAATATGTCTTTGCTTGTTCTTTGAAATATAAGTAACTAGCAATTGCATCTTGGCTTGCAATGGGTATGTCGAAGAGGTGTGGAAGATCAAATAGAGTAAAATTTGGTCTATTTTTCGAATGCATCTATGTAGGATATGATTATTAGGCTCCATCGTCAATATGTTACTAAATTTTCCAATGATAAAGCACTAAGCAAAATGAGCATTAATATTTCGTTACATTAAATCTTACATCATAAACTATTTAGTATGAAGGCATCCAAATCTAGTTGAATTCAAAACCTCGAGCATTTAAAATATTTTTAAATTCTAATTTATAAAGTTTATTCATGTAGATTTTGAAGTACAAAGTTGTTATTCGAAAAATGACATATGGAGCCATGTTCACAAGGAGCAATTTTTATCGAGAAATATAATATGATATGATATGATAACCTCATAGGTCATAAAACCTCTTAAGTATTATACAATGGAAAATGGTGAGCAACTTATGCTAGGGATGATAGATGGCTCACCAGATTGTGGTTTTGTACATTAGGGAAAATGTCCTCTGAAAGGCTCGCCCTCAAACAAATCAGATTAGCACAACCCAAAGAGGATGAAGGGGTGCTAATGCAAAATTCAAGTGAGAGTGAGGAATTAGGGTTCACTTTCCCTTTATGTGTTAATGAAAATGTAATGTGAATGTGTGTGAGAGATAAAATATATGAAAGGAAATTGATACTATGATCAAGTAAATGAGAACCAGTACGATAGGATATCAAATCTGATGTATAAAGTAAGTACAAGGAGAAAATAGAAAGAGGGAACTTACCTTGAAAATAAGAAGAGGTCAATGCACCTTCAGATCTTATTTTGGCTATCGAAAAGTTATCAAAATTAGGTAAGGTTATGGATTTGGAACTCTGGCACTTGAAACTTCTATTTGTGAAAGTCTAAAACACAAAGGACAAGGCTAAAAATGGTTATCTTGTCCCAGATAAGGGTGAAGTTTGCGGCCTTGTCCTTTTGACTCCAAAACTGATGAAATTTGGAGGGGACCTTTAACTGGTTCTGATACTTCTGAATCTGGATTTGAAACTTTGATATTCTTGCACATAGAGAAAAAGGGGAAAAGGTTGTGGAAAGGGGCTTGCCTTGGTCAAGCCCCTGTATAGGAATCAACCTTCAAAGAGAATTGAAATTGCATAAGGAAAGTATTGTAAACAAGATAAATGTAAGTATTCACCTTGCATGAAAAACCCTCGTGGATAGATGTTAGGATCCGATGAACCCACGAAGTTTCTTGTATCTGTTCTTGAGATGTAGAATCAAGGATGTCTTCACAAATGCAATGGGTCTACACTTACCAATCCTAGATCTTGAATGAATCTATGCTTTTGGATCTTCTTGCTAGCTTGAGAATTCCTCTACTTGGCCATCACGAGAGAGAATCTTGCATCAATTAAAGAAGATTGTCTTTGCTTGAATGGATATTGAAAGAAAATGGAGACTTGGAGATCTTCAATTGGGTGCTTGCCTTCAAATATTGAATCCAAATCCTCAGTTGCACGACTTGAATTGCTTGAAATCTTGACTTGCTTGCACTTGAAAGATATCTTGCACAAAAAATGGATTTTAATAATGGATGTCAAAATGAGAGGCCTTGATGTCCCTTTATACTCATTTCAGGATTTAATGTTGTCAAGTTGACCATAAATAAAGATTTGGAAGAAATACTCTCGCATTTAGCCTAGAGCTCACCAAAGCATATAGCTCAAGGATAAGGCCGCAAATGGCGACCTTGTCTGGGCAGTGTTTTGAAGATAGCCTGGACCTAGGGAAGAGTGATAGGTTTCAAGGGAATAAAATAAACAAAGTGGGAACCTAGCATACAGGACATTAAGACCCAGAGCCTCCAATTATGGGTGCTAACTTTTTAGGATGGTACAAGTATGATAAAATTATGTAACTTTAAACCATAAGAATATAATAAGATTAGAGAAGGGGGCTTTGGCTAGGTCTTCAAGGTACACAACAATCCTCCTCTTTTCTTCTACTGGTAATGAAACCCTCGCTCAAACCTAACGGTGGTGTGAATTGTTTGAGAAATTGACAGGGAAGGTTACAGAAGAAATTACTGTGAAAAGGTTCTTCCAAGTGAATCGAATAGGGTCATCAAAGAATTTATAACAAAAATATAGATTATTAGTGGTGTCTCTTTCAATTAAAAATGTATACTCTTTAAAGACTTGTATATGCATTATTGAGGCTTTGAATATGTCATTGTGCTCTCTCTCTCTCTCTCTCTCTCTCTCTCTAGAAATGCCTCTCTTATTTTGGTTTTGGATTTGATGAGGACTTAAGTCACTTGGGAGATTAATGTTTCTTTGTCTACTTGACCTTGATGATGTTGTCTTATGCATTCAATCTACTTTATTGTGAGAATGATTTTGTCCCATACTCCTAATAAATTGAGGGCTAAATGTACCATCCTAAAAAGTTAGCACCCATAATTGGAGGCTTTGGGACCTTTTAGACCCCATTTTGGTGATTTTGAGGTCCGAATGAACATTTTTCTTGATTCCAACAACCTGTAATTTCTCCCTTTTCTTTCTATCACATTCTCCTAGGTCCCAAGAAATTTTGAGGCAAATTTACCTACACTAGGTTGGCTAGGTCGACCTAGTCCTAGACTAGGTTAGCCAAGTTGACCTTTTCCTGGGTTGTTTGCCCCAAAGTTGGTTCGGGGCCCAATGACAGGGTTTTCTTCTATTTTCCATATTTGTGATCGGCTTGGAGTTAAATTGAATCCCTACTTGAATATTAAAGGGGACTCTCTCCTCTCATTTTGATATCATATCGCACGACAATACATTCAAGAGCTTATTCATGTGCAAGCAAGTCAAGATTTCAAGGAATTCAAGTTGTGCAATTGAAGTGGTGGATTCAAGATTGAAGACAAGCACCCAATCTAGGATTTACAAGTCTCCATTTCTTTAAGATCCATTCAAGAAAAGGAAATCTTCTTTCATTGATGCAAATTTCTCTCCCATGATGGCCAAGTAGAGGAATTCACAAGCAAGCAAAAAGATCCATGCATTCACTCGTCTTCCCTCTCTTTCTCCATTGAGGTTATCAAGCATAAATTCATTCAAGATCTAGGATTGGAAAGTGTAGATCTATGCATTTATGAAGGCATACTTGATTCTTCCATACAAGCATACATATAAGCACCTTCGTAGATTTGACTGATTACTGCATCCATTCATGAAGGTTTTTCATGCAAGGTGAATCTAACATTTGTCTTGTTACATTACTTTCCTTTATGCAATTTCAATGTCAGTTCAAGGTTGATTCCTATACAAGGGTTTGACCAAGGCAAAACCCTTTCCACAACCATTTCCCCTTCTTTTGTGTGTGTAGGAACAAATTTGGGAGTCTCAAAACCTGTTGCAGACCCTAAAACATTTTCATCAGATTTGGACCTAAAAGCAATAGGTCCATTTTCACGACCTTTTCCAGGATGAGGTCAACTTTCTCGACCTTTTCCTCCAATTTTTGGCTGAAATTTTCATGGTAGACAGTTATAGACATTAGAGTCCCAGATCCAAAGTTTCACTTGGTTCTGACATCCCGACAACAGTCAAATTCAGATCTCAAGGTCATTTTTCCTCTTCTTTCTTCAAGGTGAATTCATTCCTCTTATTTTCATCTTGCTCTTAATTATATATATTAGATCTAGTATTATACATTGTCTCTTGTCATTTAATTTCTATCAATTCATTTACATATCAATAAATTCAATTAACAATAAAGGAATATATCCCCATTCCCCAAAAAAACTCATCCTTGAATCTAGATCTTGCATTGGCATCCCTTCAGCCTTTTTGGGTTGTGATAATCGTATTGGTTTAAGGTTGAACCTTTGGGGATATTCCTAAATGTATAATATACATTGGTGAGTGATCTTCACTCGTAGCATCATTCACCAATTTTATATTATACATTTTGGTGAACCTGAATTATGACATTTCCTCTTTTGGTTTGGTGTTAGATCGTCTTTGTATGCATTTACACATCTAGATCTACTTTTTATGTGTTGTTTTAGTTACTATTTCTAACACATATTTACTATATTTTATGCATCCATACTTTATTGCATGTTTTTCATAATCAAATCTACTTGTCTATGCTAGTTGATGTGCTTTTCTAAAAAGACTTTCTTTTGGATTGCTTGTTTCCTTTTATCTACATTTCTCTTCACTCCCTTGTGCACGAGTGTTATCACTTCGAGTCCAACCTATAACATTTATTTATAAGAAGTTGTATACTTATGGGTTCTTTTGATCCCGTGCCCTCCTTTCCTAGGAATCTTGATGAGACCAACATGAATCTTAATGATATCAATCCTATCACGGAGCATAACTCTTCTCATTCTTCTCGTGATGAAGATGAAGCCTTATGTATTATTCCTATCCAAGTCTAAAAATTTACCATGACTTTCAAAACTGTGAACAATTGTTAGGTCAAGAAAACTCTAATCTTGAGGTTCTTTCCGTTGTAGATGGCTCAAGGAAACTTATTCATGATGATGCATGGTGTTAACATCTTGAGTAGTATTTCACATCTCATTAATAGAAATGTCAAGCCTATTAGGGATTATGCTCAAGATTTAGGCCTCGTTCCACCTACTATAAATGTAAAAACCTCGTTGCCTATTTCTACTTATATTCCTAGTGTGTCCACCTACGTTGCACCTATCATAATAGCTTTAATTCAAAATCACAATTCTACACATGTGAGTCTTCCTAATCCTATTCTTCCTTCTATTTCTTTAAGTGTTCCATGTGTTTTACCTTCATCTATGCCCACTTACCATAGTGCCCCTTTTTCATATTCACCATTCCTTCAATTTCCCATAATGCTCCTTACATTTCTCATGTTTCCCCTCCTACCATCCTTTGTATTGATTCTGCCATTAATAGTTTGGCTCAAACAGTGTCTTCTTTGCAACAACTTGCCTCCATGACTAAATCCAAGTTCAAAATTCCTACTTGTGACATTGTTAGTCCTTTGTCTTTGGATATTATATGTGTCGTTATCCCACAAAATATGGAGATTCCTCACCTTGAGACTTGTAACTCTAAGGGCGATCCTCTGAATCATGTTAAAAAAATTCAAACCTTGTGTAGTGATTTCTCTCATGATTATAGGTTCATGGAAAAATTGTTTGCAAAATTTTTTACTATAACCTTTCGAGACAAAGTCTTGCAATGGTATTGTTCTTTTCCTCCTTATTTCATTGATTCCTTTTAAAAGCTTGCTAATGCTTTCATTCAAAAATTTCAAAACCACATTGGTCCTCAAATCTCTTTGACTCATTTAATGCATTTGAAACAAAGTGTTAAAGAAAAATTAAGTGATTTCATTGGTAGATTTAAGAATTTGCATGCTCATATTTCTTATATTGTGCCTGGTATTGATGTACAATGCATTTTTATTGTTAATTCACAAAAATACATTAGAGATAAGTTCCCTCTTTTTGAATTCTCTTCTTTTCCTCAATTGTGTGTAGTGCTTCATCATTATCAACTTCAAGTTAGTCAATTTGAGAGCACCACTCCAATGTCTCATGTTTCTATTGATAAGAGTGATGTCGCATCCAATAATTTCAACAAATTTAAGAAACTGAAACACTTGATCAAAATCAACAACTCATCTAACATTGTTGATGAACAAGTGGCAGAAGCATCCAAAGGTGTGGCTCCTTTGTCATATGTCTTTTACCTGCTTGTAATTTTACTCATCTTTTGTGATCTTTACATAATGTGATGTCAAAGTTAATTAATTCTCATGTGTTATCACTTCCTCCTATCAAACCCATTAACACGTCCAAACCTCAATCTGTAGTGCCCACCCATAATTTAATTTTTAGTATTGATGCTAAAATATTTTGGTTATTTTTCATGATGATTAGGCATATGTTATGATGATTTTACTAACCACATACTTGTATGTGTATGGTTAGCGTATATGTTTTATATTGTTGTGTGGCGTGTCTATCTTACATTTATGTATGATGTGTTTGATGTGGTAGAGGACGAAGACGTAGTTACTTTCATTGTGATATCCACACAATTGATTGATCCCTATGATTGTATGTTCTATATATTATGTACATGCTCAGCTTTGTGATGTAGGTTTACAGGTACCGGGCATCGTCTTCCCTGAATTGCCTGGATGAGTGTGCCCTATCGCATTATCTTAGTGGTAAGAGAGGGGAGATGACATTTAGGCCTAAATCCTAGCATAAGCCCTCATTTGTCCTGAAATATGGACAAGTATCTGGTTGACTACCTTCTCTGAATTTGTCGAGGTGACGTCAATTCGTGAACCCTTGTTTGAGCATGCTTATGTTATTGCATCTTTTTTGCATTTTGATTTTGTTAGATTTCAGTATGCATGCATGAAGGTCAATGTGGTATTTTGTCGTGATGTAAGTAATAGAGTAATTAAAGGTTAATTATAAAGTTTAAATAATTAAACCTTCTAAGAAAAATAAAATATTAAATATATAAAAAAAAATAGAGAAGGTGGTGGAGGGATGGGCTGCGCATCGGGTTTCTTCTGCGTCACGAGCTAGGGCACCCGTGCCCTAGCTCTGTCTGGTTCTTCTCAGTCGCTGCGAATGGGGGGGAGTTTGGTGGTCGCTGGGTTGCAGATTGGGGGCTTCTTCCCGCTGAGCGTGGGCTGGGTCGTGCTTCCGGAGGAGGTGTTCAGCGTCGCGCGAAGCTTTTTTTGTGCCTTCCGGTGTTGTTCTGCAGGGGGAAGGTTTCAATCAAGGGTGGGGGTGGTCTCCCTCACCCATTCTCTGGCTCATACATATGGCTGAGGCTAAGGGTGAGGTAGTTGTGAGGAGCTCGAGCTTGAATTACCGGGCAGTTATTGGCCCTAAGTTTTCAAACCAAGGGATGAAGGCATTTGATAACAATCTATTTGTTCCAAACTCTGATACTGTTGATTTGGGGTTACCGAGTGGCTCCAGGATTTTGAAGACTAATGGATGTTTTGAGAGGTGCAAGGAGAGGCCAAAACTGGTTATTCCGACTGAGATGATCGTGGATGATGTTGAATATTATTCGCAACATTCCTTATATTGTAAGTTTTTGGGGATGAGGGTTTCTTTGCAATTTATGGAGGCTTGGGCCCGAAGGACTTGGGAGCCGGAAGGGGAAATGGAGATAATGTTGTTGGCAAATAGTTATTTCATGGTTACTTTTAATTGCATTGCAGATCGCAATCGGATTTTTGAGGGAGGTCCTTATTTCCATAATAAGGTTGGGCTGTTTATCAAGCCATGGCATGCTGGCTTCAACCCTGCAGAGGAGCTACCAAATCGAGTCCCAGTGTGGGTTCGTCTACCAAGATTCCCAGTGGAATGCTGTCGAGAGGATGTGCTGCATCTTTTGGCCTCGGTGCTTAGAAAACCAATAGGAACTTCATCACAGACCTGGAGTAGAAAGGTAATGACTTTTGCACGCATTTGTGTTGAAATTGATCTTAGTAGACCTTTACCAGATGTAATAGAGATGTGTGCGGGTTCTTATTCTTGGGTGCAGCAATTGGATTATGAAACTCTTCCTTTTCGCTGTCGTCTTTGTTGAGAATATGGCCATTTACAACGTAGATGCCCAAGGAACATGCCTCAGGAATCTCAGCCGCCACAACCTGTGGGCAACCCTCCTGAGACAGATAAAGGGAAGAGCATTTCTCCTAATGAACCTGATGCCTCTGACGGCTTTGTTCAGGTCAGGGATCGGAACCGGAACAAGGATCAGAAGAGGCCTTTTAAAGAAAGGCAGGATGATACCTTTAACAGATTTGAGGTGTTGGATGAGCTCAGCCAACAAGAGGTGAACCCAGGTTTGATCAATCTGGACCATGGGCTTAGCTCAAGAGGACCCTGTTATTGATACTAATATGGATCCGCTAGGAGACGAGTGTCGGCAGTCGGATACAGTTCAGCATAGGGAGGCTTCTTTGATGCAGGAACCCATGGCTATTGTTACAACAGCAGGTGTGGATTCTCCATCTATTGGGCAGCACATTGGTTCTTGCTCGATAGCGAAGGTTAAGCCTCTTCCCAAATTGGGCATTCTTCAGAAAGATATTAAGAAGGGTGGGGCAGAAAAACTTGTTAAACCTGGCCGAAAAAAAGATGCGGATAAGATTAAATTAGCTGGTGAAAACTTGGTGGAGTCGGGGGAAGTTAAGCCTTTGGATTCTATTTTTTCTGCCCCCTGAAATGATTGTTTTATCATGGAATGTGTGGGGCTTGAACAACGGCCCTAGACAAAAAGTGGTTCATGAGTTAGTTAGAAGGCAAGGCCCAGATGTGGTTTTTTTGCAGGAAACTAAGTTATCTGTTGAGAGTATGCAAGGTTTGATGCCTAGGTTGTGGAGAAGTGGGGAGTGCCAATGCATTGGG
>MU223611.1:344863-383890 GCA_018584345.1 Thuja plicata
AATTAAATAGAAAAAGACTTACCTTTTATGATCAAAGACAAGAGAAGTAATGAGACACCTTCTCCAACCTGTATGTTACATCATTGTGGCAAAGAATTCAATTCTATGTGAAAGTTTTAATAAAAATTAAATTGTTTTGCTTCAATCAAAAGTGAGTGAAAAGCCATCCACTGACTATTCACTCATCCAACCAATCAGAGTAGACATAATTCTGTTTATATCAAATTATTCAAATATACATATATAAGAACTATGGAGAATAAAATAATTTATTTGATTGGAATTTAAATTTTAGAAATTTGGTGAATTCATATTAGATTTGTTTCAAAAAATATACAAGAAAGTCAAAATTAGTGACATATATAATAGTATATATTTCAATCAAGCAATTAATATTATTTGACATTTGATGTGATGCAATGAATTGGGTAGATAAAAAATGGAATTTGAAAAAAGAAAAAATTATTTTTTACACTGACTGTTTGCTATATAGACCAGTCAAATTATAGAGAAATTATATTTATATAATTATTGAAAATAAGAAATAAATATAGACTATAGACTTTTTGTTCGAAATATTTAATTCAATGTGATGATTTGGTTAAACTAATAGCAAAATTTTTATGCATGAATGCATAAGTATCCTGCCTTGGCAGGAACTAAAAAGAGAAGAAAAGAAAGAAAGGACATATATATATATATATATATATACTTAATTTGGGAAAATAAAATAAAAAAATAAATAATATAAATTTATTTAGTATTAAAACAAGAAAGAGAAAGGAAATTGTGTATTTCTTTCTTTTAAAATAAATAAATAAGTAAATTGATTTTATTTAAAAAAATAAGAAGAAAAATAAAGAAAATAATTCTTTATCTTTTTTTTTAGGGTTAAGTTTTTTAGGAAGTTGTCCTAGAAACCCTAGTTAAATAGTTTTATTTATGAGAGGATTTTGGTCATTTTTTAAAAAGAGATGACAAAGAGTTTTGAAAACACAAATTTTAGGAGACAGGTTACAGGTTTTGCATGGAGATGTTCAAGTTAAAGAATATATTTTGTAAAGCTTGGGAGTGGAGTCTGATTTTTGGTTCTTCTTCTTCTTCTTCTTCTTAGCAAGTCTACCCTGCATTCTCAAGGTAGGAGTTTTTGAGTCTTTTTGCAGTTTCTGTTGGAAAGATTGTTTTCTCCGTGCTTGCTTGATTGTGATTTGATTTTGAGTTAAGATTTTTTTATTTCTAAAATAATTTATACAAATGATTAGGGTGTTCTTGTGAGTTATGTTTATGGCATGTCTGGTATTCTATGAGAATTTGTATGGAAACCCTAGGAGAAAATGATTTAAAAAGGATGCATTTGTGTTGTATATCCATTAAGATTTTACAAAATTGTACAAATTTAGTTGCATAAGTTTCAATTGTATGGAGGAATCCTTTATTATGAACTATGTGTATTATAGATACCTGTATGTAAGGATATGGGTTTGAAAACATACATTTTTGGATTAGGGTTGTGAAGAGTCAGAATAGGGAATAATTTTCATTTTAGATGTCACTTTAAAAATATAAAGACACTTTAAGATAACTATTTTGGTTTTATTTAACATATATCAAAATCAAATAAGGTTCCTTTGTACGAAAATGGTCAAATATTGATTGTTATACTGAAATTAGGCCTATTTGAGCTTGATTTTTCAATCGGAGCCTAATTAACATTCATACATAACTTTTTCTAATTACATAATTAGAAAAATCACTTGGTACTGTTATGAATGTTTTCACTATATTTTATGATGATCCGACGGTGCAAACCACAATTATGTGTTTTTTACCAAACTAGTAACCTTCATTACTGAATAAAGCTATTAGAGAGATTTACTTTTTACACCATTTAAATGACCTTATCTTTAGGACTAGAAAGAATGAAAAATATGTGAAATTAAATTATCTTTCCATAGATATAATTTTCAGATTTGTATCATTTCACATGAGATTACACTTTTCAAATTACCGCCTAATGTGCATAGAGGAAATACACAAAAACTCGATGTTATAAAGTTAAAATTGTTAATAAGTCTTATTAATTAAAAAATTCATCAAATTGACAATTATTAAATAATTAATATGACTGATCTAATCAATTTATAATTTAATTTTAAAGAACATAGAGATTCACTAAAACACCATATATGTTCCATGTGTGTACTTTATGTTATTAACTAAGTCATTTATGACTTAAGAGTATTTTAATAAATATAATGATGTTATATAAATGGAGTTAAATAATAATTCAAATGTATGTACACATTATCT
Source organism: Thuja plicata (assembly GCA_018584345.1). NCBI lineage: Eukaryota > Viridiplantae > Streptophyta > Pinopsida > Cupressales > Cupressaceae > Thuja > Thuja plicata. Next base: position 347,174 of record MU223611.1, read on the forward strand.
CATGTGATCTTGGTGTTGTTAAGTGTCAGTGTGGGTAGGTTGTTACCCTAGGAGGGTTTTGTCTTCAGACTTGTACTATCTTATGATTTTATGCATTTTTGTTCTTTGGGATTCAAATTGTAGAAAGTTCAAAGTTCATAACCTATTTATGTCACGATTAGTTCATGTGTTTTCTTGGGTACATATGTTATAGATGCCACGTATTCCTTGATTCTTTGATCTTTATGTTATTTTACCATAAAAGGTGACAACCAACATTGTGTTGAGTTATGATTTGTTCACTTGGTCACCTTGTTTCTTCTACTATGATTGTTCAATATTTTGAGTGATGGTATTTTTTTTATTATGATTTACTTCATGCTGGAGAGAGATGGTTTTGGTGCTATTGAGGATCATTGTTTTGTTGATATGAGATTTAGAGAATTTGGTTATTGTTTATTGAGATATCCATTATGGGATGGATGACTTATTGAGATGTCCATTATGGGATGGACAATCTAGATCCTTGTATAAGATGTATTATTCTTTGTTATGCTCCAGCATTTTCATTGATGACTTTCATGATTTAATGTTTTACGAGAAGTCTTTTGTGATTTTGGCTTTATCTTCTTTTGGTATTGTGGTTGGGAGCATTAGGGTAGGTTATCTAGGAGCATAGAGGGGAAGTGGCTTGCAATGGGGGTCAAGGCCCTAAGAGGATACTAGGGGAGCTCATTGTAAGTGACCTAATAAGTGATAACTTAATGAAATTAATTGAGAGAAAATATTATTAAGATAAATATGTGCCTCACTGATAGAAACACTCTAGTGTGCTTGCACAAGCACATTAGGAACCTCTCTATTCCCAATTCCTTCAAGACCCTAACCCTAACTCCTAGGATATTTCAAACCATCCTCTACTTGTTTTAGGAATTCTCCAATGCCTCTCCAAAAGGTGGCATCCAATTTTTCTTCACTAGAGGTAACTATCACTGATTGAATCTTCACTTCCTACTTCCTTCTTGGATCCATCCAAGAGCCTTTCTTGTTCACATCACTTTGTTAGTGTTTTCAGGGAGTTCAATCACCTTCTAACACCTTCTCTAAACTTCACTTGATCCCTTTAGATTAGGGTTTCAAGGTCTCAAATATTTATTCCAAGATTTTGATACAATCTTGTCATTTAGGCTGATTAGGTCTATTGGCCCTATTTCACTCATTTTTGCTCAAACTTTGAAAACTTTCTCAAACAACCTCATAAAATGATATAGGATTCTGACACCCTTTATGGAATTAATCAATATTTTTTAGGTCTCAACTCTCCAAGGCATCCTTACAGATGATCCCTATATTTAAGGGCTTCTAGGGCTAATTGGCTTCTCAAGAACCAGTCTACTGATTTCCGCTTCAAAATTTGTTCAGATGGATTGGTAAAGATCCAATATCCTTAAAGGGTCTCTTCACATCTCCAAATACTCCCAACATCTACTTGGATCCATGAGTTCAATCAAACCCCTGCATTCAAACACCAAAAGACACTAACAAACACCTAGTCAGGTTACTCTAGACTCGCCTAGGGATTGCTCACAAAAATAGAAAATCTCACTTCCAAGCCTTATTATTCCATATATACAATTTTTATAGGCTCCCCTAACATTTCCCTCAAGCCCATGATGGTTCCACAGTGGGGTTTCATTTGGGATCCATTTTTATGCACACAGTCCTGGACAAGCCAGAGACCAGCTTATTTTCAAAAGAATTTACAAAGCACTAACTACTGAACATAAATAAACTTCAAAACTATGCACAATAAAAGGAAACTGCCCTAATTATAGGAATCCCACATTGAAATGGTGGATTCAATCCATTAAAATTACTAGTAAAACAAAATTCTCAAATTGTCTAAGTAAAACATAGATACAATGCAAAAGAAGTGTACTTGTATTACTTTAAAAAAAAATCCAACCTCAGGATTTGGGCTTCTTGTGGATTTTATACCCTTAAAAATTAGGTTCAAGTGGTTAGGATACTGACCATGCCCTAGAACCAAGATTTTTTCTTCGTGGAGACAAAGTTGTAAATGTTGTCATGACAACATTTTGACAACTTTTGCATTTTGAATTCTAACTTAGTCAAATCACCTCTAAACCTTATCAAATGGTGGAAAATAATTATAGAATCCATTTTAGGCTTAATTACATCCTTTCCCTTTCATTTCAATACTTTTACCCAAAATCCCAAATTTAAGCCTCAAAGAGACCTAAAACCAAAACTACTCCCTCACAACAAAACATTACTAGATGAGTTTAAGGCTAACCTAGATCTCCTAAAGTCACACACACAAGACCTTTTAAGGTCTTTCAAAACACTCCTAACCTGGCTAGGGTCCGTACAAGCCAAAAACAAAACTAAGGACCTTAGAGATGTCCTAGGTGCTCCTGCACCATTCTCCCAAACAAAAAGAGTCTAAGTCACAACTGGATTGATCAATTTAGGACCTATCCCCAACTTCTTGAAGTCTGTCTCTTTGATCCAAGTAGCTTATGCATATCCTTTTTTATTCTACTTGACCAAGTGTTCCCAATAGAGCTTATTTTTGTTCTTGTTATGTACTCTGGAATTAAGGATCTTTTTTGCTTTTGGAGAAGACGTAGAAGGCAACTGAAGGTCTTCTACCTCTTGTATTGCCTGTAAGAATCTAATCTGGGTTAGGAGTTGGACCCTTGTAAAGGACCAAATCATCTATATTGAAGACAAGAGAAAGTCCTATATCCCCTGAAAGTTCCAATTTGTAAGCCTTGTTCCCATATTTAGCAAGAATGGTACAAGGTCCCAATCTTCTCATTTGAAGCTTGTTGGGAACTCCTTTCTATAGTCTTCCCTTGTTCAAATGTACCATCATAAGATCTGCTAATTGAAACTAAAGATCCTTCTTGCTTTCATCATCTTTCTATTTTGTCTTTGCATTACTCTATGCCAATGATTTCTTGACTGAATCATGCACCTCCTTCATGGAATGGGAAACATATTCAGCATACCCACTCCTTACAGATCCTTTTGTTAATTCTCTGAGCTCAAAAATGTTGGATGATATCAGAATTGGATACTATTCATGTTGTTGATATTCATATTTTGTCACTGATGTCAACATATATTTCTGTTAAGAGGACAAACTGGTTAATTGACTGACAGAAGTGTACAGACATCGTAGGGATGTCTCAGAATGATCAAAGACAGGGATATAATGATAGATGTGTGATGAACTTATTCCTAAGGTCTCTTGACTTGAGGTTACATATTTATAATGTTACAAATGATTTAGTGAAGACTGGTTTCTAGAATGTGACAGTAATGCTTGATAGAGCAGGTCTTTGTATTTTGTGTATATCTTACAGGTGAAGATGTTTCAGCGCATGCGAGCTTATGGGATGACTGAGGACACATTGAAGAATTTTTGTTATTGATCAATTGTTGTGAAAGTACTAGTGATGTTAGTTGTGGTGTATATTATGGAGGAGACCTATTTTGGTGGCCGACATCAGACATGTAGCATGTATTATGAATTATGAGTGTGAACTGTGGATCTTGGAGTATAACTGCTGGATTGTAATTGATGTTTACTTGTTATAGGTACTATGTGTATCTTAGCAAGAGGTTAAACAATTATTTTTATATTGGGGAAGCCTAATTGGCTGACCTAATTAATTATTTGTATATTTGGAAATCTTAATTGGCTGACCTAATGAATTATTGTAATAGGGTACATGTGAGTGATCTTTTCTTTTGGAAAGATGTGGTAGAGATTGAAAAGGAAGAGAAGTGTAAGTTACGAGGCTTGTTTTACTGCTATATGTAGAGCAGAGTTTGTGGTAAGAGTACTTCTTTGGAACTGACCAAGCAAAGACAGTTGTTATCTGATAGTTCACTGGATTGTATATTTCCTATATACACTTGTTCAGATTGTGAATCCTTGAGGGTGGCTTTAACCTTCTTTGGGAAGTGTGCCTAGCCAATGAGCCTACAAGTTTTCTTGAATCCTAATAGGGTCTGTCTCCTAACAGGGACTATGTACTGTAATGTTGTAATAAGCTCCTAACAAGGCTAAATCTTTTAACAGGGATACTATACTCTCAGTAAATTATTTGTGGGTGCTAATTCCCACCGGGGTTTTACCTTTTACAGGGTTTCCTTGAAAACAAATATTGTGTTATTGTGTTGGCATTTATTGTGTTATCATTTGCATTATAGTTTTGGTTTATAAAGTTTAAAGTTTAATATTATATATCACAACTGATTCAACCCCCCCTCTCAGTTGTACTTGTGGACTATTATTCCTAACAATTGGTATCAGAGCTACTGGTCCTTAGAGAGAAATATTAACAAATTAAGGTGATCCTGAAGATGAATTACTATAAGAAGTATAGTTTGAAATTTGATCTTGAAAATTTTGATAGTTGGAAGAACAAGATGAAAACACACTTGCTATGTTTGGGAATTGACTACTTGATGATCACAAAGAAGAATGAAAAGATAGCGACTAAGGATGAACTAGAGAAAGCAACTGAATATGAAAAGAAGTTATTTTCATGTAATATGGTCACAAGGGAATCATTGATCAACACACTTTGTGAAGGTGAATTTACAGAAGTAAAAGACTCGGACTCTACACATGATATTTGGACAAGATTGGAGGCAATATATGAAGTAGATAAGTTAACAAAACAGGAGAAGTTACAAAATTGGAAGACAAAGATGGAATCACTAAAAATAAGAGAAGATGAGAACATTAGGGCATATGGACAGAGAATTATTGAAGTGGTTACTGGCATTAGAAACTCTGGAGGTACTTACAGTGGGGAATGAGTGATTGTGAAGATTCTCAAATCTTTGACACCTGCATATATAACTAAAGTACAAGATATAGAGGATATTATACCTTTGACACTGAACTTAAATAGTGAGATGTTGATTGGAAAGCTAACTACTTTTAAGGCCACAAAATTGGGAGACACTTTACCTAAAGTTGAGTCAACATTCAAGGCAACAATGCATAGAAACAAAAAGACCTTATCTGGAATTGTGAGCACTAGCAATAGTGACTTGAGAGAAGAGCTTGGAGACTATGCCAAGGAATGGGAACATATACAAGAGGAAGAAAGAAAGCTAGATGAAGTGGTAGCATTGATCGCTAGAAGAGAAAAGAGAGGTAAGGGTAAATTTGAAGGCAAATTACCTCTGAAATGTTTTTCATGTAACAAGATTGGTCATTTTGCATCTCGATGTCCTACAAGGGTTCCTAAGCATAAACCTAAGTTTTACAAATCAAAGTATCCTAAAGACAAGGAATATTATTATGCTAGTGAGGGTGTTTCTGATGATGATGGTGACTATGATGAAATTGGATTTATTGCTATAAAGCATGATGAACCTATACATGATGAAAAAGCTTTAGTATCTCATGTTGAAAAGAAATTTGAATGGGTTAGGGACAGTGGCTGTTCACATCATATGACTGGAGATAAAAATAAATTTGTGAGTTTGAAAAGATATGATGGTCATGTTGTTAGATTTGGTGACAATACTCCTAAACTTATCATTGGTGTTGGATCTATTTCTCTAGATAGAAAGACTAATACTGACAATGTATTACTTGGTGATGGACTTAAGCATAATATGTTGAGTGTTGGGCAGTTAGTGGACAAAGGTTATTGATTGAAATTCATTGATGGGAAATTCTCTATCAGAAGTAAATTAGGAGATTTGATCGCATCTGGTACTAAATCTAGAGGTAATGTATTTGAATTGAATACATATGAAGCTTCTTGTTTTATTGTGAAGGTTGATGATAGTTGGCTATGTCATAGAAAATTTTGTCATGTTAACTTTGATAACATTGTGAAGGCAAGTATGACTAATGTTGTAAGATATCTACCTAAGATTGTAAATCCATCTAACACTATGTGTAGAGAGAGTGTTATGGGCAAGCAGACTAGAAGCAATTTTAGAAGCAAATCTTATTCAGCAAAAGGGAAGTTGGATATGGTGCATACAGATCTATGTGGTCCTACAAGAACAAGATCTTATTTGTTGGAAATGAGATAATTAACTGGGAGGGGAGGGGTGAATCAGTTACTCCAAAACAAATCCCTTGTCCCTTAGATGTCTTAAACAATATAACACTGTTACTCGGTCAATTAAGATATCCTTCTGTAACTCTGGTGTCAAAGCAATCTTTATGATATCCAATGCAATTATACTTTAGTGATTAGGTGTAGAAACATAAAGCATGAAGAAGAAAAAATATACATAGGTGACACCAAGATTTAACATGGAAACCCAATATGGGAAAAACCACCAATGTAACTGTTACTATTTTTCACTCTTCTGAAGTGAGCCATGTTAGGAGCCAACCCTGTTAACGGTTACAAAAACACACTGTTAGGTGTGATCCTTTTAGAGGATTTAAATCACCTTGTGAGGAGTGGCCTTATTAGAGGTCTTAAACACTTCAACATAGAAATGCTACCTTGTGAGAGGATTTACAAAAATATTGTTAATTCTACTCTGTTAAGAGATTTTAGATCACTGCTACAATTGTTAGAAAGTAACAATGAATTGACCTGTATGTGTAAGCAACTATCTTTGCTGATTCAGATCTTTGTTATGATTATAACTGGATCCTTGCTGATCAAATATTCTATTGCAGCTCCGAGTGTTCTATACTCAATCAGAATCCCATCCGATTTCGCCTTCACTCTTCATATCACAAAATTCCACACTTCTTGTCTTCAAATTTTCACACACTCTCATTCAATCCAAACTTGACCTTTCATATATATGATAAGACATGTCAAGTCGGCTTGAATATACTTCTAAACAAGTAATAAATCACAATTCAGTCGGCCTCATATAACCAATTAATTATAGAATGTAAACCACTGTTAGTCGGCTGACACTGAATAATCAACTTGGTTAACACTAAGTTTCTTTAATACCCGACCATGACTGAAATGCCCGAGTGACTCGGTCAACACTGAACATCTTCAATACCCGACTGATCTCGATCAACACTAAAAAAACTCTTTCCATTCACCAACTGTGCTCGGTGTAGATGTAGACATTTGTGTAACATCACTACTTAAGTGTATATACATGTGTAACATCAATGACAATATACAATTGAATAATTGTCTTCAACACTTATTATGGTGAAAGGTAATTTATAATTTTTGTTGATGACTTTTATAGAATGATGTGGGTTACATGTTTGAGATAGAAATCTGAAGCATTTGACAAATTCAAGTTATTTAAAGCAAAATTGAGAATGAATCTGGTTTGAAGATAAAATGTTTGAGATCAAAAAAAAGTGGAGAGTTTACATCATATTTATTTAATACCTACTGTGAAGAACATGGAATATACATACAAACAACAGCTCCTAGAACTCCACAACAGAATGGGATAACAGAGTGAAGAAACAAAACTATATTGGATGCTGCAAGGACTATGTTGATAGAAGGAAATGTATCACATGTTCATTGGAGAGAAGCAATTGGCAATGATGTGTACACCTTAAATAGAATTTAGATAAGAGAAGGTACAAGTAAGACTCCTATTGAATTATGGTTTGATCATACACCTACTGTAAAATATTTCAGAATATTTGGAAGTAAATGTTATATCAAAAGAGATGATGAGATAGGGAAATTTGATGCTAGAAGTGATGAAGGAATTTTTCTTGGCTATTCTACTAAGAGAAAAGAATATAAATGTTTCAATATGAGGTTGAGAAAGTTTATTGAAAGCGATAATGTGAGGATAGATGAAAAGTTTCAGATTCAGGAAAGAATATATGACTGTGGTCAGATTACAAAGATGAAAGAGGCCACTGCTAAACCTGAAGAACCTTTGATGATTGAAAATGAAATTGAAGATGAATTGATTGAGGTTACTAAGACTCCTAAGACTCTGAGGCATGTTAAGAATAACCATCCTAAAGATCAAATTATTGGTGATGCAAGTAAGGGTATGATGACTAGATCTAGAGTTAGAGATTAAATTTATTTGATTTCTCAAGTTGAACCAAAAACTACTGATGAAGCATGTAGAGATGAATCATGGACTAAATCTATGGAAGAAGAACTTGAACAGATAAAGAAAAACAATACTTGGGAATTGGTTCCAAGACCTATGAACAAAAATGTGATAGGAAATAAATGGGTTTTCAGAAATAAGATGGATGAGGAAGGAAAAGTGGTAAGAAACAAGGCTATATTGGTGTGTAAAGGATACTCCCAACAAGAAGGCATAGAATATGAAGAAACATTTGCTCATGTTGCTAGGTTGGAAGATGTGGGATTATTTCTTGCTTATGCTACACATAAAGACTTTAAATTATATCAGATGGATGTGAAATCAACATTCATGAATGGTGATCTAGAAGAAGAAGTGTACATAGAGCAACCTGATGGATTTCCTTTGACTGAAGATGACAATATGGTTTATAAGTTGAATAAAGCATTGTATGGACTGAAATAAGCACCGGGAGCATGGTATGCAAGACAAGACAAGTATCTACTTTGTCTTGGTTTTAGAAAAGGTAATGCAGACAATAATTTATATTTAAGAACTGATGAAGATGAAATCTTAATCATAGAAGTTTTTGTTGATGATATCATTTTTGGAGGCAATGATAAGATGAGCAAGAAGGACTCTAAAGAAATGTAAAATTAATTTGAGATGTCAATGATTGGTAAAATGAATTTTTTTTCTTGATTTGCAAATCAATTAGAGTAAGAATAGCATTTTTATATCTCATACCAAGTATCTTAAGGAAATATTGAAAAAATTTGGAATGGAAGATTGTAATCTTGTTAGAACACCTATGGTGACTGGATACAAACTGACTGGTAATGATGAGACTCAAAGTGTTTTTCAGAAAAAATACAGATCTATGATTGGTGGTCTACAATATCTAACTTGCACTAGACCAGATATTGCCAATGCAGTTAGAGGTGTAGCAAGATATCAGGCAGATCCTAAAGAGACACACCTTGCTGTTATGAAAAGAAATTTTAGATACCTGAAAGGAACAACAAAATATGGATTATGGTATGAAAAATTAGATGACTTTATTTTGCAGGCTTATACTGATGTTGATTGGGAAGGTAATGTGGATGATAGAAGGAGTACAAGTGGTGGTGCATCTTTCCTTGGGAAAAGGTTGGTTTTTGGTTAAGAAAGAAGCATAACTGTATTGCTCAATCTACTACTGAATCAGAATATGTTGTTGCTGCAATAAATTGCACACAAGTTGTTTGGATGAAATAAATGCTGAAGGACATTGGAATAATTTTAAAGAGCTAGTGGTTATCCATTGTGATAACACTAGCACAATAAAATATGTCGAAGATTCTTGTAAAGCATTCAAAGACTAAACATATTTCTATTAAGTATCATTTCTTGAGGGAGAAGGTAGTAGAGAAAGAGATTAAACTGGAGTATATTAGCACAAAGGAATAGATAACTGATATATTTACAAAACCTTTGCCAAAAGATGCTTTTGAGTATCTCAGAAGCATGCTTGGGGCCAGAGCCCCTCCTTGTGATAATTAATTGATGCAGATATGCATCAATCCAGTGACTTCCAGAGCTATATCATTTTATGGACTTGATGTATGGATCTACTCCTCAGGGGAATGATCGTAGGAACACTAGAGAACATTTGGGTGATCTTGCACCTGGCTATTGGACATGAAGATTTGAAAAAGATACACCTTACAAAAGATTACAGTTGAGTTATGGCACCCTTTGCCATTGCTGGCAAAGGGGGAGGATTCTATGTGAAAATCCCTAATATTTTGGGGAGATTTATGTTGAGGATATTGAGAAGATTGTATGAGAGAGAGAGAGTACTTTTGGGTTGATGGATTTTCCCATATCTTTCCATCAATGCCAAAGGGGAAGATTGTTGGATGATATCAGATTTGGATACTATTCATGTTGTTGATATTCATGTTTTGTCACTGATGTAAACATATGTTTGTGTGAAGAGGACATTCTAGTTAATTGACTGATAGAAGTGTACGAACACTGTACGAATGTTTCAGAATGATCAAAGACAAGGGTATAATGACAAATGTGTGATGAACTTATTCCTGATGTCACCTAACTTGAGGTTACATATTGATGATGTTACATATGATTTAGTGAAGACTAGTTTCTGGACTGTGACAGTAATGCTTGATAGAGCAGGTCTCTGTATTTTGTGTATATCCTGCAGATGAAGATGTTTCAGTGTATGCAATCTTATGGGATGACTAAGGACACATTAAATAATGTTTGTTATTGATAGATTGTTGTGAAACTACTGGTGATGCTAGCTGTGGTGTATATTCTGAAGGAGACCTATTCTGGTGGCCGACTTCAGACATATAGTGTGTATTATGAATTACGAGCATGGATTGCGGATCTTGGAGTATAACTGATGGATTGTAATTGATGTTTACTTTTTATAGGTACTGTTTGTATCTTAGTAGGAGGTTAAACAATTATTTGTATACTGGGGAAGCCTAATTGGTTGACCTAATTAATTATTTGTATATTTGGAAAGCTTAATTGGCTGACCTAATGAATTATTGTAATAGGGTATATATGAGTGATGTTTTATTTTGGAAAGATGTGGTAGAGATTGAAAAGGAAAAGAAGTTTAAGTTGTGAGGCTTGTTTTTCTGTTGGATGTAGAGTAGAGTTTGTGATAAGAGTACTTCATTGGAACTGACCAAGCAAAGACAGTTGTTATCTGATAGTTCACTGGATTATATATTTCCTATATACACTTGTTTGGATTGTGAATCCTTGAGGGTGGCTTTAACCTTCTTTGGGTAGTGTGCATGGGCAGTGAGCCTACTACTTTTCTTGACTCATAACATGACCTATCTCCTAACATGGACTATGTATTGTAATGTTGTGATAAGCTCCTAATAGGGCTAAATATTTTAACAAGGATACTATAATCTCAGTACATTATTTGTGGGTGCTAATTCCCACCAGGTTTTTACCTTTAATAAGGTTTCCTTGACAACAAATATTGTGTTATTGTATTGGTATTTATTGTGTTATCATTTGCATTACATTTTTGGTTTATAAAGTTTAAAGTTTCACATTATATATCACAACTGATTCACCCCCCTCTCAGTTGTGCTTGTGTACTATTATTCCTAACAAAAAATTCCCCTTGGATGTAATCCATATACTACTTCAAATGGGATCCTTCATGTGGTCATGTTGATTGTATCATTATAGGCATACTATGATTGTCCCAAAATTTGATCCCAAGTCTGGCCATGTTCTTTAGTGAGGCATCTCAGTAGATTTCCTTGGCTCCTATTTACCACCTCAGTTTGACCATCTGTTTGAGGGTGGTATGTAGACCCAAAAGAGAAATTAGTGCTAAGCTTGTGCCATAATGTTTTCAAAAAATTACTCATAAATTTTGAGTCTCTATCTGACACTATACTGAGGGGTAAGCCATGAATCCTTACCACTTCCTTAAAGAACAAATGAGCAATCTGACAAGCATCGTGGATATTCTTACAAGGTACAAAGTGTGCCATTTTACTGAATCTGTCCACTATGACATAAATACTATCAAATCCCTATTTTGTCCTTGGTAATCCTACTACAAAATCCATGCTAAGGCATTCCCATGGCCTGCTAGGAATGGGAAAGGGTTGGTAGAGACCAGCATTGGAGGAAGTGCCCTTGGTCTTTTGACAAAAAATGAAACATTCTACATACTTTCTTATGTCCTGATTCATCCTAGGCCAATAATAAAACCTTTGCACTAACTCTTGAGTCTAATTGACCCCAAAATGACCACTAAGGGCCCCATTGTACTTTTCTTCAATCAAGTTCTCCCCCATTGACCCCCTATGGACACAAAGCTGACTACCCTTAAACAATAACTCATTCTGCATTATATAATCAAAGAATTCACCATGAAAATTATTTTGGTGTTATTTACATACCTTGTAGACCTCTGCAAAGTCTCCATCCTCGGATTATAAATCCTTAAAACTATCAATAGCAATGCTCTGCAACTGAACTTCTTGCATTGTCAAAAGCCTCCTGCTTAATGCACCAACTACCTTATTTTGTTTCCCCTTCTTATGCTTGATGTTAAATGTATAAGCATGCATGTACTCTACCCATTTCGTATGCTTATGAATGAGCTTATTTTGGGAGTTTAAGAAGCTAAGGGCTTGGTTATCAGAATAGACCACAAACTCCTTAGGAAGGAGATAGTGTCTCCATTTTCTCAATGCTTGGACTAGAGCATACATCTCTAGATCATTAGAAGAGTAATTCCTCTTTGCATCACTAATCTTCTCACTATGAAAAGCCACTGGCCTCCCTTCTTGGCTTAAAATAGCCCCTATGGCAATTTTTCTAGCATGACACTCTACTGTGAAAAGTTTTTCAAAACTAGGGAGAACTAGGATGGGTTGTGTGGCTATCCTCTTCTTCAACACTTCAAAACTTTTATCTTCTTTTTCATTCCACTGAAACTTAGTTTTCATTCCACCTTTGATGGTGTCTAACATAGGTGCACATATAGCACTAAACTGCTTGATGAACTTTCTGTAATACTGAGCTAGACCATGAAAACTCCTCACCTTTGTGGCAGTCTTAGGAGTTGGCCAGTTGATTATTGCCTCTACCTTACTTGGGTCCATTTTAGTACTCTCTTGAGACAAAAAAAAGCCAATATATACTAGTTCTTGCCTTAGGAACTCACACTTGTCTAAATTTATCATTAAATTTATCATTATCTTTTCCTCATGAAACTTTTTAAACACAATTTGGAGATGCTTAAGATGTTCTTCTCTAGACTTGCTAAAGATCAAAATGTCATCAATATAGACAACTACAAACTTAACAATATGATCCTTCAACACTTCATTCATAAGCCTCATGAATGTGGATGGGACATTAGATAGCCCAAATGGCATTACAAGCCACTCATACAACCCTTCAATGGTCTTGAAGGTAGTCTCCCACTCATCCCCTTCTTTGACCTTGATTTGATGGTATCCACTCTTGAGGTCAATCTTAGTAAAGTACTTGGTATCCCCTAAATAGTCCATTAGGTCTTCTATCCTTGGGATGGGGAATCTATACCTATGGTGATTCTATTTATGGCCTAGAATCAGTGCACAAACTCCAAGTACCTCCCTTATTAGGGACTAAGACAATAGGAACAACACATGGACTTATACTTCTCCTAATGAGACCTTGGTCTATAAGTTCTTGTATTTTCTTAGCAATCTCCTCATTTTGTTGAGGGGTCATCTTGTTGCAACTTTATTGGGGAGTGTGGCTCCTGAGATGAAATTTATTTGTTGGATAATGGCTCTTTTAGGGGGTAGGGTTGCTGGTTTTTCATCACTTACAATGTCTTGAATTTCCTTCAACATTTCTTGAACCTCCATAGGAAGCTCTATCTTCACTATCTTTTCTTCCTTGGGCTTCAAAACTAGTGCATACCCTACTCCTTCCCCTTCTTCTAGGGTTTGTAATAACTCTTTCTCACCTACCAAGAGGACATTGGGCCCTGTGGACTTCACTTCTCCTTCTTCTAATAGAGATTGGATTTTAAAAGTTACACCATCCATTTTGAAAGAGTAAGCATTCTTGGCTCCATCATTCATGGCTTGCCTTTCAAATTTCCAAGGCCTCCCCAAAAGGAGGCGATAGGCGTCCATTGGAAAAACATCACAAAGTAATTTATCCTTATATCTCCCAATGGAGAAGTCCACCCATGCTTGCTCATTAACTAGGACATATTGTCCCTCATTCAACCATGTAACTCTATATGGACTATTATGAGGAATTCTTTGCATCTTGAGTTTACTAAATGCCTCGTCTGACACAATATTGTCATTTTACCCTGAGTTAATGATGAATTTGCATACTTTTCCCACGATATTACACTTCATCCTAAATAGTTCTCTTCTTTGACTGGGTTCTTCTCTCACTAGCTCTTCAATCAGTGTTCTTCTAATCATCAAGTTCTCTCCTTATTCTGATTCTAAGGGTACCTCTGTATGTTTATTGTTCCTTGACTCTTCTTGAACATAATTTACTCTTTTGTCACTCACTTGGGATGTAGACCCCTCCTATATACACCTATAAGCAGAATGTCCCAATTGGTTGCAATGATAACACTTCATGGTTGCAAAGTATGAGCTTCTTCCTTATCCATTATTCCTTCCTCTCCAATTACTATTGGAGTCTCTTCCTTTTTTAAAGCCTCCTTTTCTTGAGCTTCCTTAATTTTTCTTTGTCAACTTGGCTTCACCTTATGTCTTTGGTTTTGCATTCTTACCACCATAACCTCCTCTATGGACTCTACCATCTCTTCCCCTTCTTCTTCCTCTATTACTACCTAAATCTTGTTTCTTATTCATCTTTTCTTCCACCTTAATAGACAATTGGTGGAATTTTTGTACTGTGGTAGGGGTTAGGAGACTAATCTCATCTTGTATTTTCCACCTTAAGCCATTTAGATATTTGGCTACTTTCACACTGTCATCCTCTGCAACTCTAGACCTCATGCATAGTCTTTGAAACTCCTCTGTGTAAGAGTTGACATCTAACTCTTTTTTTTTAAGGAAATACCTCTTCTTATGCAACTAGATTTCATAACCCTCTGGAACATATGTTTCTCTGATCTTAGCCACCATAACATTCAATGTATCTATAGGATTCTTCCCTTCTTTTTCCCTCTCATCTTGAATGAATTTACACCAAGTGAGAGCAGAGCCCCTAAGTCTTGTTTTGCCACTTTCACTTTTTGGGCTTTAGTTATTCCATCACAGTCAAAGTGATTTTCAATCCCTTCAATCCAATCCAATACTACCTCAGGTTCCATTTTACCACTAAAGATAGGAATACCTTATAGTGACTTCCCATTTAGGGCTTTTAATGCTTTCAAAAAGGGCTCTTAATTTAGAACATGTTCTGGTTCAGGGACCTCATCCTCTAGGGATACTTCTTTGTGCTTTCCTTCTAGCTTGTCTTTGACTTACTTGGTATTTTCATCCACTTGATCCAACTTCTGCTCCAATTGAGCCAACCTTTCTCTGAGAAATTTGTTTTCTCTTCTTGCTCATCCACCGTCTTAGCTAATTCATCTTTATTCACCATTTTTGATTCTCCAACTGACTATTCTAGTTGAAACATCCACCCACAAGCCTAATCTTATAGGATCTGATACCAATCTGATAGAAACACTATAGTGTGCTTGTATAAGCCAATTAGTACCCTCTATGTTCCCAATTCCTTCAAGACTCTAACCCTAACTCCTAGGATCTTTCAATCCCTCCTCTACTTGGTTTAGGAATTATCCAATTCCCCTCCAAAAGGTGGCATCCAATTGTGCTTCACTAGGGGTAACTATCACTAATTCAATCTTCACTTCCTACTTCCTTCTTGGATCCATTCAAGAGCCTTTCTTGTTCACATCACTTTGTTAGTGTTTGTAGGGGGTTCAATAAACTTCTAAAACCTTCTCTTAACTTCACTTGATCCCTTTAGATTAAGGTTTCAAGGTCTCAAATATCGATTCCAAGATTTTGATGCAATCTTGTCTTTTAGGCCTATTAGGTCTATTAGCCCTATTTCACTAGTTTTTGCTCAAACTTTGAAAACTTTCTCAAACAAACCCATAAAATTATATAGGATTCTGAAACCCTTTATGTAATTACACAATATTTTTGAGGTTTCAACTCCCCAAGGCATCCATACAGGTGATCCTTATATTTAAGGGCTTCTAGGGCTAATTGGCTTCTCAAGAACTAGTCAATTGATTTCTACTTCAAAATGTGTTCAGATGGATTAGTCAAGATCCAATATCCTTCAAAGGTCTCTTCAAAAATTCAAAGACTCCCAAAATCCAATTTTATCCATTATTTCAATCAAACCCTTGCATTCAAACACCAAAAGACACTGGCTAACACCTAGCCGGACTGCTCTGGACTCGCCTAGGGATTGCTCACAAAAATAGAAAAAGTCACTTTTAGGCCTTCTCCTTCCATATGTACACTTCAAATAGGCTCCCCTAACATTTCCCTCAATCCCATGATGGTTCCACGATGGGGTTTCATGTGGGAGGCATTTTTATGCACACAGTCCTGGACAAGCCAGAGACTAGCTTATTTACAAAGCACTAACTACTGAACAAAAAGAAACTTCAAAACTATGCACAATGAAAGGAAACTACCCTAATTAAACAAATCCCACACTAAAATGGTGGATTCAATCCATTAAAAGTACTAGTAAAACAAAATGCTCGAACTGTCTAAGTAAAATAGAGATACAATACAAAAGAAGTGTACTTGTATTACTTCAAAAAACATCCAACCTTGGGATTTGGGCTTCTTGTGGCTTTTATACCCTTGAAAATCAGGTTTAGGTGGTTATGATACCGACCATTTCCTAGAACCAATATTTTGTCTTCATGGAGACAAAGTTGTAAATGCTGTCATGACAACATTTTGACAACTTTTGCATTTTGACTTCTAAATAAGTCAAATCACCTCCAAACCTTATAAAATGGTGGAAAGTAATTATATAAGCCATTTTATGCTTAATTACATCCTATCCCTTGAATTTCAATACTTTTACCCAAAATCTCAATTTTAAGCCTCAAAGAGACCTAAAACCAAAGCCACTCCTTCACAACAAAACATTATTAGAATAGTTTAAGGCTAACCTAGATCTCCTAAAATCATACACACAAGACATTATAAGGTCTTTAAAAACAATCCTGAACTGTCTAGGGACAGTATAATCCAAAAATAAAAATAAGGACCTTAGAGATGTCCTAGGTGCTTTGCACCACTCACCCATGCCTTGAGTGCTAGTACAGGCTAAGGATGGGAGTGGGAGAAGATGCTTGATCGAGGTCTTGCATGGTTAGAATCATTGTTTGTATGAAAGGATTGCTGAGCCACACAGAGTTACTTTGGGGCTAGGGTCTAGAGTAGCTACTAGGGTACCTCAAGGGTATAATTATGTGATAACACTTCCCTATATGTGTTCTAGGTTCCTACGTGAGTATTTGGTACACTTGCTTTATCTCTTAATCTTTCATACTTTTAACCTTGAAATATTCTTGTTACCTTTTTATCTGGTGTACCTTTGCATTATTCTTTCTTGTTTGGTTGTTTCTTGTGTGTGTGGGCATGTTGTTATCTCCTCAGCATGGTGGGAGTGGACCTTTGGTTTCACATGGTCGGGTGGTAGTGTTTTTTATTACCATTGAGATCCGATGTTCGTGACTTTTGCTTGGATGATCCTTCTTGTAGTTGTATCTTCTTGTTCCTCATTGTTGGAGACTTTCTCTTATCTTTCTTATGTTGTATATGTGTTTCATTATATCATTTGTGACATTCTTGGATATTGTATTTTACTTTATATTTGATTTTATGACATACCCTACGACTTGTGCAACTGATGTTGGTTCATTACGTATACCTTATGGTACTATTTGTATCTAGTTTTCATTTATGAAATGATGTCGTCGATTATTCATTTTCATTATATGGAGTTTGTTTATTGTTTATTGTATTTAGTAGATTAGTTAACTCACATAATTCTGAGTCATGGAACCCTCAGGATTTGTAATCTATAAATGAGTTACATTTATGAGTATTTATTGTATTATGTTATATTGTTTCTGCATTGTTATTCTTTATCAATTGTTAGATCTTAAAAAAAAAAACATTATGTAAATTTAGTAACATGTTTAAGGTTAATTTCTCCTAGGTTCCCTAGCGGGGCATTATAAAATCTAAATGCTTTGATCCCAAAGCCTTTTTCCAATACCATCATCAAATCGGTCATGATATTAAAAAGTGTTACCGTTTGAAAATTGTTATCCAAGATCTTATTGGTTCTAATGCTATATCTATTGAAGGTGACAATGATCAAGAAAAAAATATTTGGAACCTCCAAACCAAAAATTCCAAATATACACAAGCCATTTGTCATCTCATTCAACCAATACCATTGATCTCACCCAACCTTCTTCTTCTCCTCCCTGTGTTGACTACGATGATAAAATCTATGAAGCTAATCATGTTGTCAACCAAGTTGAGAAAGTTAAACCTAAACCTTCATCTCAACCTTGCATTACCTTTGATTATACTGATACAATTAAAGCACCTAATGGTCCCCTCTACATTATCACAAGATTTGATCTCCTTCCTTCTTGTGGTGTTCTTATTGATCCCACTTTCACGGTGAATGTGATAACTAAATAACATCTTTATAGTAAATAATTGAAATGTTATTTCCATGATTGATCAGATGTTATGATACAAAGTTGTAATGGTTTCCTTTATCCTTCTATGGTTCCATTTTAGTTCCTTTTGAATTTGGTGGTAAAACTATAGATTTTACCTTCACTATCATCCGAACTTCAGATGTTACCTCCATGAAAGTTGTGTCTTCTCCTATTCATAAATGCCTTAAATTTCCTCATAGGGGAGAAATCATGAATGTTAACCATAATATTTATGAGCCTTCAGTGCCTCGAGACCCAGTTGATCTTTATTTATTTTTCCCTTCTATGCCTCAAACAACTCAAACATGTCCTAACCATCTCTTTCACTCATACCAAGCCCATAAGGTCCAAAATATATGTGAACTTAGAAAACCTAAGGATGTTCCATCTCTTTTCCCTAGACGCGGACTTCTTACTACACCACTTGTACCTCCTATACATGCTTATGCACCATCTCTTATTTATTATACACATTCTCCTAATGTTGTCTCTCAACCTAGTGTGGTTCCTTCCATCCTTCCTCCTAAAGAAGAAAAGGACCTGATGTTGATTGATCCTAACCCAAACCAAATTTATAGCAAAACCAAACACAACTGTGATGCTCGTGACTCTTGTCACAAATTTTTTTCTAGAGCCCATCAACATTCTTCTCAAAACATTGATTCACCTCATACACCTACTTATGCTTCACTTCCCTTTACCAACCCATTCTTGAGCCAATGAAGAAAGTGAATTTAAAGAAGATAAACATGAACAAACATGTCAATTATTTTCGTGTCTTAGATTATATTACAATTAATTTGGATGAAGAAGATTCTCTTGACGATGATGTTCTTGATGCTAACAATGGTATTCATGCTGGTGGCTTTGATGACATGTTTGAGACTATTGATATTAATCATGATTTATTAGCTATGCTTTCACAACAATTATCTATCACTCCCAATGACAAACAAAGTGACTTATCTTCACAACATGGTCCTTCTTTGGAACTGGGTATTGTTCCATCTGTCATCATTGATGTTGCTCCTCTTGCAAGTTTTTCACCTTCCCTAAACATGATAGACCAATATAGGGGGAAGATGATATGCTTGAATAGCTCCTCTTGTGCAGTGGATTTCGTGTTTGTCTATTGTAATGTGATTTTCCCATGATGTGTTGTTTGTTATATATTTTCTTTATATTTATTTAAATGACCCTTGTTTCTCCATTGGCGCAAGGTGATAAAGGAATCACAATATTGTAAATATTCTTCTATTTGTATCTCACTTCTTCTATATGTTGTTACATGTTATGTTGTGCATGTGCCACTATTCGTAAATGTGCCTTTATGTTGTCTGACTGGGTGATGCAAAATGGTAGCTACCTATTCTTTTTGGTATCCATGATGTGGGCCCAAAAATACTCTTCTTTGTAACTCTTACGTGATTTTTCTTTCATTATTCTTGTATTTATACAACCTTTGGGGGATGATGACTTTTTATTTTGATATAATATCTCATGTATAATTATATAATCATACTGACCCCAAAGTTGGTAGATCCCTCTTGTGATCTCTTTTGTCATATGCTCATTTCCCTTGACTTGTCATTTCTTGGGGGCATTTCATAATGGAAACATATCTCGAGGATGTATGCATGCTCTGTTAAAGCCATTTATCCTATTAAGGTGTTTATAATCACTTTAACGTGTGGGCATACACTTCAGTCTATGTTTCACATTTTACACACACACACACACACACAAAGAGAGAGAGAGAGAGTATCTCACATTTGGTCCTTAGACTGGCCACACATATTTGGTCCTTAGACTAACCGCAGATATTTGGTCCTTTGACTGGCTGCTTTTTTGATTCGTATTCTGATCCTCCTTCTTTTAACCCTAAGTAAACTTACCTTCCCTTAGGGCTGATCATCCATTTTTTGTATCCCTTATTGGTTACCCTTTCCTCAAGGATTGATACTTTTTGATGGATTGAACTAGCATAACACAACTTGCTAGACCTTTCAACTCCATCTTTTGTGGTGCTTGCTTTTGTATGGTTCACAATAAGACAAACTCTCTCTCTCTCTCTCTCTCTCTCTCTCTCTCTCTCTTGTGATGCCTCTATTATTTTGGTTTTGGATTTGATGAGGACTTAAGTCACTTGGGGGATTAATGTTTCTTTGTCTACTTGACCTTGATGAGATCATCTCATGTATTCGATCTACTTTACTGTGAGCATGAGTTTCTCTCATACTCCCAATAAATTGGGGGTAAATGTACCATCCTAAAAATCTAGCACCCATAATTGGAGGCTCTAGGACCTTTTAGACCCCTTTTTGTGATTTCAAGGTCTGAATGATTTTTTTGCTTTATCCCAACAACCTGTAATTTATCCCTCTACTTTCTATCACACTCTCCTAGGTCCTGGGAAATTTTGAGTAAAATTTACTTGGACTAGGTCGACCTAGTCCTGGACTAGGTTGGCCAATTTGACCTTGTCTTAGGTTTTTTTCCCTAAAGTTGGTTCAGAGCCCATTGACAGGGTTTTCTTCCAATTTCCAGATTTGTGGTTGGCCTCAAGTTAAATTGAATCCCAAAATGAGTATAAAAGGGGGCTTCTCCTCAAATTTTTATATCACATCACATCATATCACATGAAAATATATTAAAGAGCTCATTCATATGCAACAAAGTCAAGATCTCAAGCAATTCAAGTTGTGCAATTGAAGTGGTGGATTCAAGACTTTAAGGCAAACACCCAATCCAGGATGTACAAGTCTTCATTTCTTCAAGATCCATTAAAGCAAAGGTAATCTTCTCTCATGATGGCCAAGTAGAGGAATTCATAATCAAGCAAGAAGATCCATGCATTCACTCTTCTTCCCTCTCCTTCTCCATTGAGGTTATCAAGTATACATTCATTCAAGACCTAGGATTGACAAGCGTAGATATGTTCATTTGTGAAGGCATCATTGATTCTTCCATACAAGCATCTTCATGGATTTGACTGATTAGTACAACCATTCATGAAGGTTTTTCATGCAAGATGAATCTAAAATTTATCTTGTTATGGATAATGTTGGAGATCCATATTGGGTATCTAATCTACCGGGCCTGGACTACATGTATCTTATCTATAGCGGGGACCTACAACTAGAGATGGGAGGAAATCCAACTAGGAATGCCTATATTAGGGTGAAGACCCTTCATTGATAGGGTATTTTCTAAGCTATCTTCACATAGGACTATAATTACTACTCCTTATACTATAGATTAACTCTTTTAGGATCAGGGTTAATGTTTATGATCATTTTTCAATTTCAATTTCATTTCAAGGTTGATTCCTATATAGAGGTTTGACCAAGGAAAACTCCTTTCCACAACCTTTGCCCTTTCTTTTTTGTGGACAGGAACAATTTCAAGAGTTGTGGAGCTAGATTCGAGAGTCTTAGAACCTGTTGCAGACCCTCAAAAATTTTCATGGGATTTGGACCTGAAATGGATAGGTTGACTTTTATGACCTTGTCTAGATGAGGTCAACTTTATCGACCTTGTCCTCTACTTTTTGGATAAAATTTGCATAGTATATAGTTACTATAATGCCCCGCCAGGGAACACAGGAGAACTAACCTAAACATGCAACCAAGAAAATAGGATAATTTTTAAAAAAATATTTATAAACAATAATGTTAACAATGCGGAAGCAACACATGAGATAACATGACATATACATAAGTACAACTCAACAAAGGTTACAAAACTTGAGGGTTCCTTGATGTAGAATTACTTAAGCAAAATAATCTACGAATAACAACTATAAAGACTAACATAAAGGATACATCAACTAAATCCAATAATATACATCTCATATAATAAGACCACATATACAACTAAATCAACATCCACTACACATATCATAGGGTATGCAATAATACATAACAATACAATACAATACATCCTCCAAAAGATGTCATCGAATAAACACATATGGTACAAATATACAACTCATGAAACTGTACAAGTCTCCATAAGAATAAGAAGATAGAAGAAGAACTGCAACAAGGATCATCCAAGCATGAAGATGAATGTTGGATCTCAATGGTAATAAGAATCACTACCACCCGACTGCGTGGAACCAAAGGTCCACTCCCACCGTGCTGAGGAGATAATAATAGGCCCACTCACATGGGTATACAACAAGAAGGAAAAGATCAAGGGTATACAACCATCATAAATAAAAGCATAGGAAGATCCTAGAAGCTCTCTAAATCACAATAAGGAGATCTACAAAATACCAGAGGTAACCGACACATGTAGGATAACCTAAGTTGTATATAGGAAGGTGTCATCATGTATGTCTAACCCTTGAGTCTCGTCCTAGAAATCTCTCACTGGATCCCGACACTCAAGTGACCATACATGACATTAATGACCTCTCAAACTGACAAGGCCACTAACTATGCCTGAACCCACACCTCACAAGGGGGAAAGCTTCATCTCATCCTCCACCTTAGCCTATAATAGCGCTCAAGCATGGGTGAGGCATTATCTTATTAGATTATACTAATGCATCCTAATAAGTTATTATGTTATCACTTGTTAAAAATTACTTACAATAAATGATCCTAGCAACCATCCGGCACTTATTGCAAGCCACCTCCTACTATAAAACTAGGTAACCTACCCTAGGTTCACAAAAGAACATCATAAAGGTTCATCATCAACCTCATCACTAATTCTTACTCATATAGGGATACACCCTTAGAGGATCATAAACAATATCAAAGAGAAGAACATAACTCTCAGAACTGGTTCTTGCCCATACAAGAACTAGTGGCTCTCAATTAACCAAAATCACTTAAAATACTCTCACAGAATCACATAAGTCTACTTGAGACGAATTAGGTTAGGTAAAAAGATCGAGACCCAAAATCGATGACAACATGCACTGAAGTACACAAACACCAAAGAAAAAAAAAACCCAAAACCTCTGGTTTTACATCCTGATAGCCATCTACTCCCAACAGACAACTGACACATAGCAGTATTGTAAAAGGGAAAGAAACACACAATCTTTTAAATCAGTCACTCAGAAGAAAAATCATCACATAATGAGTACGATTCCAGAAATGCAATAAAATTCAGTGATAAACTCATTTATAGTTACACTATGCAAATTAGTTTATCTAATAAAATTACTAATAACAATATAATTCAATTTTCCAAAGAAAATGCACATAAATCCTCTATAGATTAATTTATAACATTCACATTATATAAATTAACCTATTTAATAATTACTAAAACCCAAATATAATTGAATGTTACAATAAAATTTAATTCAATCGTGTAAAAGTTTATAACTATTTACTATAACTAAAAATATGGCTGAAATGGCTATGCTATTTGTAAATTCCTTCCCATGATTGAACTTCTACTCCTTCTCTTGAAAACTTCCTGCAAATGGAAATCCCTCGACGAAGAGTAGCCCATGGATCCTCGTTCAACAATCAAGACTCCCCTATCCGCAACCTGGACAAACAAGCCGAGGGAAGGCGATCACCACCAATATCCAGAATTGCTTCTAGGCACTCTTGACTCTAGGCGATCAGGACATATCATCCTTTAACCACAACCATGGGTTCAAGTAGCATCAATATACAACAAGGAAGGAGATCCAGCAAAATCCTCCATAGAGGCATCGTCTGATCACCAGAGTAGAGGCCCACCCACAAATCCCTAATCACCATTACCCAAATAAGTTCAAGATAGGTGCCCTAAACTTGAAACCTACGGTTTTAGTTCCTAAACCTCACTTCATATCTGAGGTTAACAACATCCCCATAGGCCAAAAGCCCAAAAACAATAACTGGACTAGGATAAACCAAGGATGAAAGCCCAATCAACCCAGGCAGAATTCCAGAATCCAACCAGAAAAAAAGTTTATTTCATTACCATTAAAATCTCCCAATCCTAGCAACTTCCCTAAACTGATGCCACCTATAGCTAAGAACACACAGCCACCATATAAACCAATCTTTCAATTCGGAAACTATCCACTTCAAACCTCGCTGAATAATGCCCCTGTAGATCTAGCTACAGATAATAGGGAAAAGATAGATTCCCCATCAATCACAATCCAAACCCAGGGGTGCAAGGATCGCTGGAATGGATGCAAAAACTTTGGGGTATATGCATTCTAGACAGGACCAAGATCAGTTCTTCGCGATCTAAAAATTTGGTTCAAATCTATGGACAATAATCATGTAGGTATTACCTTCCTTTCTGATAATGTAACTTTCTTTCATTTTAGGGATGTTAGTATTAAGTATGCATTGCTAAATAGGTCTCTTAGCTTTATCAATGGTCATTGTTTAAATTTCATGAATTGGTTCCCCGATTTAAATGGAAATTCCATTCAACCACACAATTTACCAAAATGGGTAAGTTTGGAGAACTTCCCTACAGAATTATGTGATTTCAAGAGCCTCTTTCAAATTGGGGAAGCCCTAGGAGGCATTAGAGGCTATGAACCTCATAACGACAAATCGACCTCTATCAAACTCATGGTAAAACTCAAATCTGAACTCTATCAACAAGAGAGAATCAATATAATTATAGATAAACTGTCCTACAAGATAAAATTCTCAATTTACTATGGAGAGATTAACCAAGTTTTATTTCTTAAATTTGGGAAAAAAATGGCAGAATCCCCGTTGGATTTCTATGCAGTAAGGGTCAACACGATAGTTGTAAAACAATATCCATCTCTAGCAGTAAAACCCCAGATCCATCCAATTGCAGAGGAAAGATTGAACACACAAAACAAGAAGGCAAAGAATCAGAACACCAAATATAAGGTAAGCTCAGAGATCTATTCCAAAACATGGACACAAAATCAGAGAAGAATGTGCAATTGAATGTTATAGCAGAGTGTCAGAATGGCTTGAGCCCGAGGGAAGAAGAGGTGGAAGATGGTGAAATAATAGAGCCAAAAATACTACAGAGTGTTTGAAGATGCCTAAAGAAGAACCAAAGTAAAATTATGGAAGATGATATCAGCTTCATTGCCCATCAAAGATTCAAGGATGGGAGGGAATTAGTCAAATTCCTGAACAAAAAAGTGTCAACTCTTAATGTTTCAGACCCAGCGAGAGAAGTGGAGATCAAAGAAATCAAAGACAACATTTACAGCATTGAGCATCTCAATGAGAAAACTACCTTAACAATCAATGATACAATAGACTAGCTAGCACTATGGTAGAAAACTAATCAAGTGGAAAGCAAGGCAAAAAGTATTGCTATTTCCTCTTCTCCAACAGTCAGAACAGAAAAAAGAAGGGTAATAAAAAATACAGACAGGGATCAAAGAGAAAGGGAGGAAACCAGAGAATTGAAGATCAAATCTAGATCCAATTGGGTAATCCACCCTCAACAGAATCATCTCAGAGAAGAGCAGAGATAGAAAGAACAGAGGAAGATAAGGTTAGTACCACCCCAAATTTAAATAGGAAAGACATGAAAATACCAACCAAAGATGACACCACTCTAAGCCAACAGTTGAAAAAAGGAACAGAGACCCACAATAGTAGCGAGGAACCTACATCCATAGAAGAGACAGAGAATGCATGGATTTTTCTAGAAGAAATAAGAAGAGAAAATGAACCTCATAATAATATGGATCATGGATTATTGGCTACAGATCCAATAGGAACTCTAGCAAACCATTTGGAATTAGGTACAGACAATATGAGATTGACAAAATTCTGGTAGACCCCATCACAGATCAAAATGGAAGAGATGAGACAAAATAGTAAAGGAAATAAAGAGATTGAGAAATACCACATAACAACAAGGTCAGAGGAAGATAAATAGGAAGATGAGATCATGGAAGTAGTAGCAGACCAAATAGAATATCTTGAGCAACTAGGATAAGAGATGTATGAAGTTTTCAGTGAAGAACTTATCAGAGAGGGACTGGATGAACAGAGGGAAGAACTTGTACAAAGAGTTATGGAGCTAGGAGGGGAAGGATATACATATGAAGACCTAAGAAGAGATGTGGAAGATTTCAAATAAGACATGGAAACATGAGGTATTGAACAATCATAAAAGGCCTTAGCTACCCCAAATGTAACAAAACAATTAAAGAAAAGAGGCAGAAAATCATACCAAGAACTGAGGAATCAAATTGCATCTGCAGAAGGGCAGACAAAGATAACAAATATACTTGATATAGGGAAGGGGAAGAACCTTCCCTATCTAAGATGAGGATATTATCATGGAACATTAGGGGCCTTAATGACCCTAACAAAAAGCACCTACTGAAAAGCTGCATCAATAAGGTAAAAGCTGACTTCTTTTTAATTCAGGAAACCAAGTTAAATCTCATAGAAATAGAAAAATTTGGTAAATATTTAGGATTTAGGAAAATAATAGGTTCCCCCTTAGTAGGAGTCTCAGGGGGATTAGCTATTATTTGGAACCTAAAAATCTATCAAGTTGAACCTTTAAAGATAGAAAAGTATTGGCTAGGAGTTAAAGTAATTGACTGGAGCAATTCAATAACTTGTAACCTCATAAATGTTTATGGTCCAACATCCAATTTGGAGAAAAAATGGTATGGCTGGAAATTAGTCATTTCATACAACATGCCAATATATTCACCTATATTGGAGGGGACTTCAACACCTTCACCTCTTTAAATGACAAAATGGGTGGATCATCCAAGCTACCACATGCGACAGTAGACTTTGCACAATGGATCCAATCAGCTGAACTGTTAGAAGTCCCATCCAAAGACAAAGCTTTTACATGGAACAATAGAAGGCTTGGTCCATCTCAGATTGTTGAATGAATAGATATATTCTTCACTTATGGTCTCTATCCACCAACCATTTCGCAAATTACAGCTGAAACCATTCCATACTCGGGCTCTGACCATTTCCCCATATGCCTAACCCTTAACTTTGAGACCACTCCAAAGAGGATTCCCTTCAAGGTCAAATAGATGTGGTTCAAATAACCACAACTCATAGAACTCCTAGAACACTGGTGGACTTCAACAAAAAATGGAAGGTTCAAAGATGTTCAGAGTGGTACAAAAACTTAAACTAATAAAAACCAATATAATACAATGGACTAAAAACCATTTTGGCAACATCTTTGACCTCAAGAGAGATACTGAAGCAAACCTAGAAGACATCAATCAAACAATAATGGTGAAGGGTATGGATTATTCTCTTTACACCCAGGAAAAAAACTTAAGATTAAAATTGGAGGATATTCTTGCAAAAGAAGAAATCTATTGGAGACAAAAATCTAGAGAATTATGGCTCAAAGAGGGTGATAATAACACCAAGTTCTTTCACAATAGCACCAAAGTTAAAAGATCAATAAATAGTATAACCAACATTCAATATCATAAAGGAGATACTTTGGATTCCAAAGAGGATATCTCACTAGAAGCCATAGAATACTTCACCAACATATTAAGTGAAGAATCATCGACCTTAGATCAAAGAAAATTCCTTAAGAAAATTCCTAAGATTATTATGGAAAAAGAAAATCAGATACTTACAAGAAAAATCACCAAGGAAGAAGTAACTAAAGTTCTCTTCAAAATGAGTCCAGACAAAGCACCAGGCATGGATGGATTCCCCACATTCTTCTTCCAAAAATGTTGGCACTTTTTGGGAGATGAAGTTACTGAGGCTCTAGAGAGCATAAGAAAATTAGGTGGAATCCTCAAAGAAATCAACCACACCTTCCTAGCACTTATCCCTAAAATAGGACCTTGTAATGAATTTCAAAATTTGAGGCCTATTGCTCTGTGTAATACCCTTTACAAAATTCTGACCAAAACCATTGCTTCACACCTGCAGCAATTCCTTCCCCAACTTATAAGTGAGGAACAATCAGGGTTTGTGCAAGGTAGATCAATCTATGATGGCATGATCATGGCACAAGAAATGATCCATACCCTTAAAATTAATAATCAACCAGGTATGTTAGTCAAACTAGATATTAGCAAAGCATTTGACAAGGTAAATTGGAGATTCTTATGTAAATGCTTACAAGCCTTTGGATTTGCCAAATCCTGGATTAGCCTTGTTTTTGAGTGTATTTCAACACCAAAATACTCCATCTTAATCAATGGAACCCCAGAAGGATTCTTTTCCACTTCCAAAGGGATTAGACAAGGAGATCCAATCTCCCCATTCCTCTTTATTCTGTTATTAGAAGCATTAGGGAGATATCTGAAAGGTCTAAAGTCTGAGGCATCTTTGAAAGGTTTAAAGGTGTCCAATGAGAGTAAACAAGAAACCCACCAACAATTCGTGGATGATACATTACTTTATGGGGAAGCCAGTCAAAGGGAGATAGAGGTGATCAAATCAGCACTCATAGAGTATATGAAGGTGTCAGGACAAGAAATTAACAGAGGGAAATCATAAATCTTCTTCTTTAACACAGATCCAACCATGCAAGATAGGATTAGCACTACTCTAAACATTAAAACAAGATCTCTACCTTGTAGATACCTGGGTTTCCAACTTAATGATAAAGCTAAAAATTCAAGACTATGAGATCTCCTCATTTGCAAGATTGGTAACAAAATTCATTCTTGGCAAGGAAAATGGCTTTCTCTAGTAGGAAGAACAACTATGATAAAATCAATTTTATCCAGTATGCCAATATATCAATTATCTCTGAAAAACCTACATTCCTCAACAAAACATTCTTTAAACAAAATCCTTAAAGATTTCCTCTAGCAAGGATCGGATAAAAAAAAAAGATTCAACTTAATGGCATGGGATAAAATATGCCAACCAAAGGAGTACATAGGTCTTGGCATTCACAACCTTAAAACCCAAGCCCTAGCATTAGGAGCAAAACTCATTTGGAGGATGATCCGCAACCCTGAATTATCATGGGTAAAAACCCTCTCCAATAAATACTTGACAAACTTAGACCCCTTAAGTATACTCAGAACTAAATCTCCCCCCCAGGGGTCAGAAATTTGGAACTTCATGTTAAAATTTCGATGCATCATCTACAAAAAGGTAACTTAGCAGGTTGCTAATGGTGAACAAGTAAGGTTCTGGACAAACTCATGGGAAGGCCACCTACCTCTTGGTAATAATCCTAAACTAAACTGAACCATGACAATTTTAACATCTAGATTGGGAACCTCAATGTCTAATTATTGGGAAAAGGACTCCTCTTGTGCAAAAGGATGGAGATGGAAACGCTTCCATAATTTTAATATCCCCCAAGAAGAGATGAAGGCATTAGATCTCATCCTAGCCAAGAGATCCTTTACACTATCCTCTTTGGGGGATAAGTTGATTTGGAAAGGATCAAAATATGGGGAATATCATACCAAAGATGGTTACAACTACCTTACCAAATGAAGATTGAATTCTTTAAAATCTATTCCAATCTCTCTTTGCTAGAACTCACTATGCCTCCCAAAAGCTGGCATCTTCACATGGTTAGCTATTCAAAACAAGATACTCACAACAGACAAATTCAAAAGAATAGGATACGAAGGCCCCTCAAGATGCCCATTATGCAAAGAAGTAGAAGAGAATCTCGATCACCTACTTCTCCACTTTACTTTTTCCAATACCATATGTACATGGTTTTACAAGAGAATGGGCATAACTATGGTATCACAGGAAACAATACTCAAGCATCTCCTAGCATGCCCAAAATTTAAATATAAAATATCTTCAAAGGATTATGGATGATTGCACCCTCAATCATTATCTAGGATATATGGAAAGAAAGAAACATGCACATATTCAAAGAGACAGAGATGAATTTGGAACAACTCACTCTAAAGATAGGAACCCTGATAGTTGAAACTCTCAATAGTAAGCTAACACAATGTAAAGATCCTATGACTCCTTGGGATGGGACTATGTGAAATAAATGGATTGGACTAAGAATCCCCTCCTTCCACGGGTTAGGAACAACATCTAATCAAAACCTCAGAAAGAATTGTGTGTGGACCCCTCCAGATAAGGGTTGGGTGAAACTCAACTTTTATGAGGCCTCAAGAGGTAATCCGGGTCTATCTGGCATTGGATGTTGCATCAGGAATGAAGTAGGTAAATCGTTAATCAAAAGATCTCTTTCGATAGAACCAACTACAAATAATATAGCAGAATTTGAAGCCTTAATTGAAGGAATTTTGTTAGCTTAGGTGAAATCCTAATCTTCTAAGAACACCTGCATGCATAACCTTGTCACATGGAAGAAGCAAAAGAACAGAGAGGGAGAAAAAATTATGGAGGCCAAAAGATAAGAGGCATCATGTGCACATTCAAAAGAACAATCTCCTATAATGAACAATATCTCAGTTCTAAAATACAAAGAGGCAATTCCTTAAAAAGGAATTACGAAACCCTAAAAGGGAAACCCTAAGGTTGGCTTAAGCAACTAGAGTGAATAGGCGAGTTAGTAATTAGATAAAAAATATTTAATTAATAATCCAAAAGGCCTATTACTCTAACACCCCCCTTAAGATAAGCTCAGGGAGAAGCTAAAACCTAGGAGACTACTGCAAAAAGCAAGAAAGATGGGTCCCAACAACAAAGGCCTGATCAGGTACCCAAGTACAAGAAATCTCTGTAAAGTGGGGAAATAGAGAAAACCCAGTGGGAAAAATGCTACCCCAAAAAGAGATAAACTAGATGAAGGAAACAAAACCTCCAATCTAGGGAATGTCCCAAAGAAAGGAACAAGAAAGAGCATGTATAACATCTCCGAAGCATGAAGCTGAAAACACTATCAGAAGTAGCTGCTGGAACCCCCACTGAAATAGTGCATGAATAGGTAGAGAAGACAAAGTCTGAAGAGCTAATCAATCGAAGAGGTGACCTCCAAAAGTAGGAATGAATGAGTGTATATATAGTAGATGATCCATCTCACCAAAATGCATAGGTGCCTAGCCACTGCATCTGCCTAGTACATAGGAACAAAAACTGAATACGTAGATCACTCAATCGAACCAAGGAAGTAATAGAACCAATAGGTGAACCCCCCCATAATGATGAACAGGGAGAGGTGTGACAGGAACACAAAAATTCAATGTTAGAAACAACTGTAAGAAGAAGAATCAAGAACACCAATAGTGTAGAAGAAGGTACAAGCACAGGAGAAAGGGCGATGTCATAGTAGAAGAAATGATCTTCTAGACACACATCATGGGGAAAATTTCATGGAAGGGACACTCACTTGACAAAGGTGGATGAGCACATAAGACAAAACATCATAACCCCCCCATGACACTTTATAATTGAGTGCGAGTACAAACAAACACAAGGTGCTTGAAATCCCAAATATGAAAAAGTTGCACTTTATCTTAGTGCATTTACAGAAAAAGGAATGCTACAGAAGAGAAGTATACAATGCTCATAAAGTCAGAAAGAAGAGTGAGCCAGAAGAATAGAAGTAGAGATCCCAGGACCAGTAGAACCCAAGTAATCTGCCAGAGTGTGAAAGTGCAAAAATTGGAGGAGAAATAACCTAGAGAAGAATCTAGATAAAAGACCCCTGCCACTAAAAAACTCACTGAACCAGCTTTCCAACGATATCTGGTTTGCCGAAAATAGATTTCGGATGAGCAAGATATGGCTCCCAGAAGGCAAAAATAAACATAGGACTTTGACAACAAAAAAATGTCAAAATGGCAGAACCAAAAAACCCAACCTCCACCATCAAAAAGAGATTGGAAAGAGCTTTCTGACGATATAAAGAAGTCAGAAAAGGCCTCTGTTTGCTCCAGATAGAGAAAAAACACCATTAGAGGGACAAAAAGGCTCCAATTTTTTTTTAGCCCCTGGGGCTTAAAAATTATGAGCCCCTGGGCATATGGTGCATGCAGGGGGCTGAGGGTGGAGCCCTTGGTCACCAATGTGACCTCCGCCAAGGTGAGGGAGCCCGCTGGGCGGTGCTGCAGGTGGGCGGAGCGGCGGAGTAGACGGCGGAGCCGGTCGGCGGTGGAGGGTGGCGGTGGTGGGCAGTGCTGGGCCGGCGCGGGTTGGTCACAGTGGCGACCTAGCTACGCGGTGGTAGCACCCAAAACAAGCCCAAAAAAGGGTGTTTAAATTTTTTTTTCTCGATTTCTGTGCCCGTACAGCCCTATAAACCAAATTGTTTTGCCTCAGAGCCAACGTTGTCCAAAATGGACAAATTTTATATGGATTTTAAGGTTTTTGGGTGCTCTAAGCTCAATGGTGATGTCCATTTGAGCCCAAAGTGACCAGAAACAAAGACCACCTCTAGATCCACATAAAAAACTCTGAAAACTTGAAAACCTCTTGCTTCTAAAACACTTCAACAAAAAACAAACAA
Source organism: Thuja plicata (assembly GCA_018584345.1). Taxonomy (NCBI): domain Eukaryota; kingdom Viridiplantae; phylum Streptophyta; class Pinopsida; order Cupressales; family Cupressaceae; genus Thuja; species Thuja plicata. The sequence continues at coordinate 379,857 of MU223611.1, forward strand.
AGAGCCGCAAGATGGCTTTGATACCATGTTAGATTAGGTGAAATCCTAATCTTCCAAGAACACCTACATGCATAACCCTGTCACATGGAAGAAACAAAAGAACATAGAGGGAGAAAAAACTATGGAGGCCAAAAGATAAGAGGCATCATGTGCACATTCAAAAGAACAATCTCCTATAATGAACAATATCTCAGTTCTAAAATACAAAGAGGTGATTCCTTAAAAAGGAATTATGAAACCCTAAAAGGGAAACCCTAAGGTTGGATTAAGAAACTAGAGTGAATAGGTGAGTTAGTAATTAGATAAAAAATGATTTAATTAATAACCCAAAAGGCCTATTACTCTAACAACTTTGGCTATGTACCAAATCTAATTATCGAAATGTAGGTATAGAAGGAGACTCATCACTAGTTATTAACGCTCTCCAAAATAGAGCCACTCCTAACTAGAAAATATCTAGTCTTCTTAACTAAGCTCTGGATCTTATCAAAGAACTTAATAATGTCACCTTTAACCACATCTACAGAGAAGGTAATTCCCTTGCTGACTCTCTAACCAATAAAGGGGCCGATGGTCTTAATTCATTCCACCAAATGGTTGAAATCTAAGCCTCTTATCACTCCTCCCCCTAGATTGAACCTCTTCATCTATGTCTTTATAAAAAGGTTCTCCTCCGCTACCATCAACTCATCTAGGGGATGAAGGTCTTGCACCTCTTCATTTTTAGAATTTCCTTTCCCTCCCTTCTCTTGCCTTTGCATCTCTAGGCTATCCTCTTCCTCCTTTTTGATTTTTTGATTTTTTGTTTTTGCTTCATGTTTGGATTTTGACCCTTTGTCCTCCTCTCAACTTTTCTGACTTTTCCCCTATATTTGTCTCCTCTTTTTCTCTGCTCAAAGCTTGATGGGATGGATCCAAGTGTGACGGGGAATCTTTACCTCACTCTTTTCAGATGGCATCTCTTCTTGGTCTATTCTTTTAGTCTGTTTGTGTCTTCTTGTCTCCTTCGATCTTGTCTTCCCCTATCTTTTAGTTTAGCCTTTCTATCTTTTCGCCCTGCTTCTAGCCTCCTTTTCCTGCATCTTGGACCGCACTCTGGACTGCTTTCTCTTCCTTTCCCTCCAGGTCATCTTATATCATCTCTCATAGTCTTTGGATTAGGATCATTTTCTTCGAGGCATCATAGCTACTTCTTACTCATTTTTCCTATTAATGGGATAACCCAAGATTTACAGAGTTTTGCTTGGTTCATGGTTTACTTCATCCTATCCAAGTTTACCTTAGGCTAGATGATTTTCCCTCTGAAGCTATGTAGCACCCCAAATCACCGACTTATGGGTTTTGATCAGCCTATTAGGATGGAAAGAATCTAGGGGATAATGTACAATTAGAACAACGTGATGACTCAGGTTGTTATGAGGATATTGGGTGACTAATATATCACATGCCCCAACCGATGGAGAACTAATGCATACATGGTTACAATGTTCACTGCAATAGCCCGACAGGTCTATGTAGTTACGAACTTCATCAGTGACCTATGCGCAAGGGTCTTTTACTAGACATTCAGCTGGGCCTAGGGGAGGCCCTTATGAACATCTAGGATTACTTGACCATTCCCTTAGCTGACAACTATGGGAGACATTACGTGAGTGGAGAGAGAGTCCCTACATATCCCTTAGTCTTCATCAAAGATCCAGACAACTTTCAGGAACACAGACCCATCTTTTCCAGAAACCTGAGCTTCCTAGTTTACTTCCATGGTCTCCTTGCTCTGGCGAACCTAGACTAGTTCTTGTTCTACCTAGATTAAGATGAAGTGCTAGACGATGATGATATGGAGGAGGAAGTCGCATCCCTACGAGAAGAGAAAGAGAAGGACTTAGATTAATTTTTAGTACTCACTTTATGTTTAAGAGACTTGTATTGCTACAATGCTTTGTATCATCTTCTCCCACTCTATTTTAGGGAGAGTAGCTATCAAGATAAGAATTTCTACACTATGACAGACAATCATAATATGCTTTTCTTTACAAATACTAAAGGAAATATTGCAGGTTTGTTTTCTGGAACAGGAAAATCCTGGAAAAGAACTTCCTCCAAGTTCAGGTTGGGTATATTTGAATATGGAACTTGACTTCCCTGTATTTTCTCTCATCCTTTTATTTTATCATTTTTGGATGCTAACACTATGCAAATTGAAGATAAGACAAGGGTTAATGTTTAAAGGTAATGGTTGTTGGTTAAGGGGCAACCTTTAATCTTAGAAACATCACTATACAGGTTCATCTGGATTCAAAGCTATGAGGTTGATTACAAAGGGTATGGCCAGAAATTTCAAACAACAATCTTTAACAACCTAGTAGAAAATTCCAGCACTAATACTTGGAAAAATGGAACACTCCTACTATAATATGTATCTAATCACAAGCACATTGGTTTGGTAAGGCCTCTGTGATAATCTTCCCTCTCTTTATAAATGGTCAAGCAATGCTGACAAAGAAAATTGGAAAGGAAGGAATGCCTTCCTAACAGTCCCTTTATAGGGCAATTGTACGTATAAGGACTTTGGTCCTGGGCTACACCGGGGGTTTTCCTGGCCCTGTTCTTTTTACCCCGATGCCCGCACTGAATGGGGCATTTGTAACTTATTTTGAATTAATAAAATATAACAGGCATTTGCCTTTTATCAATTAAAAAAAACCCAAATATAATTACAAGTAAAAGTTATTGAAAACATCTATATAATTTAATTTAATTTAATATTTTTTTTGAAAATAGAATTTCTAAAAATAGAATACCACTCCATGCGAATTCTTTTTTTTTTGAAAGAATTTCTAAAAATAGAATACCACTCCATGCAAATTCTTAAAAAAATCTTTATTTTTTATTTTTTTTTTAATTTAAAAAAAAAATTAAATTTCTAAAAAAAACATAATTTCTAAAAACATAATTTCTAAAGAAACATAATTTCTAAAAATAGAATTTCTAAAGAAACATAATTTCAAAAAATAGAATTCTATTGCATGCAAATTGGCACAAACAAGAAAAACATGCTAAATTTAATATTTAATTTCTTTTTCAAAAAGAGTTTTCTCTAAGCATGCAAATTGACATAAACAAGAAAAACATTCTAAATTTAATAATATTTTACAAATGAAATCTTAGCATGCAAATTGATGCAAACAAGAAAAAAATTTGAAATCTAATATTAATTTATTTTCAAGAAGGGTTTCTTTCTCAAGCATGCAGTTTGACACAAACAAGAAAACATTCAAAATTTAATATTTAATTTATTTTTCAAGAAGAGGTTTCTTTCTTTTAAGCATGCAAATTAACTCCTTTGACTTGTTTTCATGCAGATCTGATCCCAGTTTTGGCAAGAACATGGCAAAGGGGAGTTTTCTACATTCAGGGTATGGCATTAACATATCCAAGGGTTTAAACCATTTCTTGGCCAATAATCATCAATTTTCCCTTAAAAGGACTTTTCCCCAAATTGAAACCCTAAAGACAATTTTGAACAAATTCATTTCCACATGAAAACCCTAATGCCCATTTTGCATCTTGTTAGTACTTTTTCTTGCAACACTTACCTAATGATGACAGTATACCTTGTATACTCGGATGCAACCTCTTTTAGGCAAGAGAAAGGATAATTTCTAAGGATTGGATAATATCCTTCTTCATTTTTGAGCTCCACAGACTCAGGCAGGTTTTACCTTTTAAAGATTACTGATATCTCAGCCTATGTATTTGGTGGATTGTTTCATTCACTGGTTATGCACCTAAAACCTCACTGTAACAACTTATAGAACACTTTAGAGATTGCAATGACTAGTTTGAAACAGAGTATTATAAGCCAGGCTATGGTTTTGAGAACATAAACCAATAAGTCAAGGATTTTCATCCTTCTTCCTTTTGTCTTTAGGAGGGATAACCTAATGATTCACTCTCTAAAGAATCAACAAAGTGGACACTGTCCTGCTGACATAAGTCCTTGATGAGTTCAGCTCATATGTTCTAAGAACTAG